>JACEFO010002018.1:0-252419 GCA_015342445.1 Digitaria exilis | reverse complement strand
AGTGCAAAAATAAAGTTGTAGATTGAAAGATGGGACCAACAAACTTCCTTTTTGCGGATGAACTTGAAATTCGAAGTTTTCAAGCTCAAAAAGCCCAAAAACAGAAATGTGCCAAAATCGGAAAATTTGAGTTTTCGAGGGATAACCGCAAAATTTTCAAAAATTCCAGAACAGTGACTAGGGTAATTGTGATGCCAAACAACTTTATTTTGGGAGAATTTTCAAGTTTAGATACAAAAATCTTGAGGTTTCGGGATTGGGTACTAAATAACCCTGTTTTTGAATTAGACTTTTGAATTTGCGGTGAATTTTGAGGGATTTTTTGAATTTCTAATCTTTAAATCCCATTGTTGCATTGATTCTTTAATTGCATCTCTTAGCTAAATTGACAATCAGAGAGTCACAGCCTACCCCCCTTAAAAGGAATCTCGCCCCGAGATTCGTTACGCTTAAATGATAAAGAGGGGAAAAGTAATACCTCGGCTTAGGAAGTATGTCGGGAAAATTCTTCCGGAGATAATCCTCGGTTTCCCACGTGGCTTCGTCTTCAGAATGATGACTCCACTGAATTTATACATTTTTTTTAATCCCTATCCTTCGTGTCTGTCGCTCTTTCTCGTCGAGAGATCTTGACAGGATACTCATCATAGAGAGATCCGGTTTCAACCGAGAGTCTCCTCTTGTTCAACACTTCCGGTTGGAACACGAAGAACACCTCTCTGAGTTGAGAAACATGAAACAACGATTGAATGTACCGCTGAAAGTCTCTCTCGGAAGCTCACTTGATAAGCTACCGGGCCACATTGTTGAGTTAATTTTATCGGGACCGTTATAGCGAGTGCAAGCTTCCTTTTAGTCCAACAGCCTTTGCACACCCTTGGTCGGGGAGACCTTAAGTTACACATGATCACCAACTTCAAACTTGAAGTGGCTTCCGCCGCTGATCAAAATAACTCTTTTGTCGTGATGGGCGGTTTTCAATTATTCTCGTCCGAATGATTTTAACCTTTTCTTCGGCTTCTTTCACAAGGTCAGGGCCATAAGTGTACCTCTCGCCTGCCTGGGACCAACACAACGGGTCCGACATCTCCTACCATATAGGGCTTCGAAACGGTGCCATTTTTAAGACTCGTTTGGTAGCTGTTATATAGGAGAATTCAGCCAGGGATAAACATTCTCTCCAATTCTTCCCCATAATGGATAACACATGCTCGAAGCATATCCTCAAGTATTTGATTACCCTTTCTGTTTGCCATCGGTCTGTGGGTGATATATGCTGAGCTACGGATCAGTTTGGTGCCTAAGGGACATTTGCAATTGCTCCCAAAAGCGTGCTACGAAAAGAGCACCACGATCTCTGAAATTATCGTCTTGGGTACCCCATGTAGACAAACGATCCGCTCCAAATAAAGATCTCCGCGTACTATTACTTAGCAGTAATAAGTACTGATTGACCGGAATTCAAAATGTGCGGTCTCTTGGGTAAGGCGATCCACAATACCACCCAAATAGAATCGTTCGCCCTGAGGGGTTTGGGAAGTCCAACAATAAAATCCCATACTGATATCTTCCACTTTCCATGAGGAATGGTAGGGTTGAAGCGTGCCTGCTACCTTAAGTGGCTGCCTTAACCCGCTGGCAGGTGTCACATTCCGACACATATGTGCAATTTCTCGCTTCATTCGAGTCCACCAAAGTTTTGCTTCAATCTTGAACATTTTGGTGCTGCCACGGATGATAGAAAATTTGCGAGAGATGATGCCTCATCCATAATCTTCCTCCGGAGTTCCATGTATTTTGGCACCATGAGGCGGTGTCCAAACCATAGGACTCCTTGCCCGTCTAACCGGAAAACACTTGTACTTCTCCTTCACTTTCTCTTTAGACAATTTTCTTTTGAGCACTTTAAACCCGCTCATTTAGTGGTGCCATAACAATCTGATCGTGCAAGGTTTGGTTCCACTGCAATATGGTGGAAGTACCCGTGTGGAACAATCTCTAAATTGAGCTTTGCCATTTCGTGACACAGGGTGTCAGCGTAGACTCCACGGTAAGACAATGACAACGAGCCTTGCGGTAGTGCATCCGCAACTACATTAGCCTTCCCGGTGAGGTGATAATGCACACTAAGTCATAGTCCTTTGCTAACTCCACCATCTGCGCTGTCTCATATTCAGAATGTGCCTGAGTGAAGACATATTTAAGGCTCTTGTGGTCTGTGTATACGTTGCAGGGAACACCCATCAAATAGTGCCTCCAACATCTTGAGAGCATGAATGACCGCTGCTAACTCAAGATCGTGCGTGGGTAGTTTGCTCATTGAGGTCGGAGTGCATCGCGAAGCATAAGCGATGACCCGGTTCTCTTGGCATGAGACACAACCAAGACGGTGCCTGATGCTCGCACATAACATCATACGGCTTGTTGCAATCGGGCTGAGCCAAAACTGGTTGAAGTTAATAGTCTTCGCAGGCGTTGGAAGCTTCCTCACATTTGTCATTCCACTCAATTTAACTCCCTTCTTAAAAGTCGGTCATAGGCTTCGCAATCCGAGAGAAGTCCGGAATAAAACGACGGTAGTAAACGGCTAAACCCAGAAACTCCGAATCTCGTGACAGAGGTAGTGGCTGGCCAATCTAGCACCTCTTGTACTTGGATGGATCTCGGATATACATCTTTGGAAATACGGTGACCTAAAAACTCACACTCTCTAACCAGAATTCACACTTGGAGAACTTGGCGTAGAGTTGTATCTCGCAGACGAAGAAGAACATCGCGAGAGTGCTCAGCATTGCTCTCCTTCATCTTAAGTATATACAGAATGTCGTCGTGGAAAACACCACAAACTGTTGTCTAATTCAGACATGAAGACCCGAGTTATGACGGTACGATGAATAGGCCTGGGGCGTGGTTGCAGTCCAAAAGACATGACCGAGAACTCCATAGAGTCCCGTAGTGTGGAGAAGGCAGTTCTCATCGGAATATGCACAAGGTCTGTTTTTATTCGGTAGAAGCCAAGACGAGGTCATATCTTGTGGGAACACCTCTTGCGCGTAGCTAGTTCGATACAAACAGACGATGTCAAGATCGCACAACGGAATACTTGTTCTTAATAGTTACCGCATTGAGAGCCGGTAGTCATAACACAACTCAAGGAATGGTCCTCCTTCTCTTCACGAAGATAGCGGGACATCCCCACGGTTACACTTGGGCGAATGAACCTATCTAGCAATTCTTGGAGTGAATTTTAATTCAGCCATTCATGGGTGGCATCCTATAGGGTCTCTTTGATATAGTGCTGTGCCAGGATTGCAATTCAATCACAATTCAACGTCCCTAATCCGGCGGCATCCCTGGTAAGTCACTCAATGGACAAGGAGGTCCTCTCAACCCCTATGTCGCGGGCACGAGCGGACATGTCCATGGCGTGCGGAGCAACTCGCTCTGTGACCGACTGAGAAGTGCCTGCAAACCTGTGATACGCCCGTATCCACCTCATCATCAAGGCGGCTGCTTGCGACGGGGCTCTCCGCCATCCTCAGAGGGGAACTCAAGTAACGTCTTTCATCCAATGAGGGTCGTCCGCTGAGTCCGGGAACAAACCAAGTAACTGATCGCTCCACTTAATCCTTGGTTTTGCATCACCAAAAGAGTAATGCCGTCTCATGCAGCTACGCTCGCACGTGGTACTCATGTGGTGCCCTGCACTTCCACCGTCCAGGTGGGAGGCTAGGACCGGCGGTGGCGGTATCCAACCAACCGCAGCGGGAGCAGAACCACACCTCTTCCCAATAATCGTTATCTCTCGTACTGCGGCGGCGTCGGGTAGTCCATAGCCTGAGGACCGACCATAGGGATACTGGGAATCCTTCCATCCCAAACAGTCAGAGAAGGACACGTCGCTGGTAAGCTAGCCAAGTCAGCGTTGGGAGGCCACTGAACCAAAAGAAAAAAGGGCATGGTGAGAACCGGTTTAGCCGCAAAACAGATTCTGTGTAGGGTGGTAAAAATTACAAAACTCGAAATCTGTAGCTCAAAATTTCTCAACTTTGGCCCAGAACATGGTTTAAGTAATTCCTAACAAGTTCATGTTGGAGGTTTGGGCAAGATACTGTCGTTAAGATGGGGTGTAAAAATTCAATTTTACCTTACTGTCCCCAGAAATTCCCAGCAGACAGGTTTACCATTTTTAGCATAACTCCAGTTTTACCGACCCATTTCGTTGAAATTTCTCCAGCATGTTCTTTATAACATTTATGACAACTTTCATGTTGAACACTTTTTCATTTGACCAAGTTTTCAGTTCGAATTGAAGGTGCAAACAGGCTGTTCTCAGCAGGAATTTTAGATTTTGATTTCAATTTCTTTGACGGCGGTTCAATATGGTCAAGAATTAATTTTGAGATTAATTCAGTGAGATGAAATGCATGAGCGGCCTATTCGATCTCACAAACACACGTGCCAATAACCTTTGGCTTACGAAGTTAGTGCCGGTGGCTAGGCATATTCGTCTCTCCTTATAGTAACTAGTCGGAATTCTCTATCCGTTTCAACGTACGAAATCGCGGTTAGTGTACCTGCAGAAAATTCATCCCAGAGCATTCATAATCAACCTTTCGTGCCAGCACTCACGAAAGCGTCTCCATTCATTACCACCCACTATAGAGGTGGCACCCGAACGTTTAACATTGAACGGGCAATGTTCATATGTCACCGAGGCGACATATTGACGGTTCCATACGCTATTGTCATAGCGTATTGACTATGTGCCGCCATCATATTTGCATATGATGACGTGGTACGCTACAGCAATCGCCCGTACCTTGCGCCCACCATCCTATTCTAGTTTCATACGCCATCACAGCGTATTGACTATGTGCCGCCACTATATTTTCATATAGTGCCGTGGTACGTTACAGCAATCGCCGTACCTTGCGCCCCACCATTGCGGAAAGTAAATGACAAAATGAAATGTGCTGGAGGTCAGTATAATATAATCTTTGCCACCTATCATAACGTGATCCCTTAACCCACATAGGCTTCACGCTTCTAGGTAACATCCTTAACGACCCTAACTTATCCTTCCTTTGCAAAGCGCATCGGAAGTACGAATTGGCAAATTTTATTCAAAAATTGTTGTTTAAGGTTTTGTTGCTCTCTCCGGGCTGCTGCTTCGGCTCTGATGCCAGCTGTGGCGGTTCCACTCCGAATTATTCAAGTTAAGTACCCTCAGACCACTAACCACGTAGTCAGGCACTTAATCCGGAATAAGCTGGAGCGCCGTCGGATTAAACCCGATTAACCACGTACTTAACTAGATCGTAACAGCAGCAGGCCCACACGAGGTGAGTTCAAAGAGATTACAACATTCCACAGATTAAATTACAAACATAGGGTACAAAGTTTATTACAGACTGAGTTCAAATTAAAATCAGAGTACACAAGTTTTTGCAGCGGAAATTAAAAGTTCAACAACTGAAATTTGGAAGTTCATTGCAGCGGAAGTAAATAAACTAACGACGAAACAAGTAACTCCGTGATGAGGCCTGCCACGAAGCTACTCCTCCCGATCCTCGCCAGAGGACGGGACCCATTCGATGTGCAGCCAGGTGGAACCTGGGCAGGCCAAGTCATAGCATCCACATCCAAAATGATACCTGTAAATAATGTCACAAGCAAGGCTGAGTATACTAATACTCAGCAAGGCTTACCCGTCGGGTGAAACTACATCACCGACATCTAGACAATGAAAGGCTTTTGGCTGGTGGGTTTGTTTGCCAAAAAGCAACTAAAAGTAGATCCTTGCTTTCAAGTTTTAGCACCATATTCTAATAAATTTAACCATTCTAGATTAGCATCCTCTCTAAGCATACAAGTGGAGCAATACAATTTAATTCATAGAACAATTTCATAATCTCAAATTCCACTTATTACTCGATGTGGCCTGACGGTCAAGCAGTCTCATTAACCGCCGAGAAGCGGACAGTTCGAACCGAATTTGTGCTACCTGGCCAGGGGAACCCAACACACACGGATACTCTGCTTGCGATAAAAGGTACAAGCATTTCCCAACCTTTCCCATCGATCCACAATTCGGAACCGGGGTCCACTTCCTTAGGATGAAGGTTTACTGCTTCACTCACAGCATCACGCATACATCCACGAGTGTACGGCAAGGGAAAACAAAGTTTCCAAGGAGAGATGGCTATCGGCCCTAGCTGCTTCAATCTGGTACCGGGCTTACCGGCTCCCATTATACCGGCATGCATGTGGTACGTTCAAAAACTTGACTTAGTATCCACACCTTCCGACCTTAACCAATTATCAAACACGGACGGGAGATCTACATCTATCATCCCGCCCGTCAATCCTTATGATTCCACATAAGTAAGACAAGCAATTCCTATATCTCGCGAGTGACAGGAAATCACTCGACTTGTAACGAACCTATAGCAATGCTCTACCGATCCTTTCATACTAGTATTGCAAGTCATAGGCACTAGGAAAATATTGCAGCTATGGTATTCAATCAACTCCTAGAAACGTAATGCACAAACATAGAGGAATTCAAGTGCATAATTTAGTGAGAGTTAGGTCATGCTCCGGGCTTGCCTTCCTGCTCGGGCTGAGAGTTAGCTCCTGCGTTGGTCACGTCTGCACCGGCGTCGGGCTCCGGAACTTGCTCCTCTTCTGCGGGGGACGAGGGTGTAGTCGCCGTCCGGAAGAACGCCTTCTACATGATATGCATAAGTTTTAAGGGCGGCTGCCCTTTGTGCTAAGACTAGGGCCTTGAAGGCCATATTCACCTAGACATACTTAGATATTTGCATTTTCTCCACCAAAGCAAGGTGTCGGTGTTGAAAAAGGTTTTAGTTGAATTCGATGGTGATTGTGTACATATATAAAAGAATTTTATTTATTTCTTCACAAGTTAGGGTGGCTGTTTCTGAATTTCAGATTCTAACCATTTTATTTCAATTAATTACTCAAAAAGGTTTATTCATTTATACATTTCAATTTCCACCTAGATTCTTTCCCATTTTTGTTTCTTCATTTCTGTTCATTAATTTTAGCTATAAACTTTATGACAGCTACTGGAGTATAAGAGCTAAGCTCACCCCAAAATTTAGCTAATTTCGAGTTACACATAATTTATTAAAAATCTATAAACAGCTAGCTGCAGGAAGTGAATTAAAGGCATAATAAATTGAAATTTCATCTATTTCAGGAGATCTTCCTACCAAGGCTAAGCAATATCATGAGGAGGGCTCTGGCCAAGTGGTGGCTCAAAATAACCCTTGGGTAGTCCTCATTATTTTTCTATCCAAAAACACATATTTAATTATTTGCCATTCTAAACAGAGCAAAAATTAAGGTTCTCATTTTTAACATGTGTGTTAACAAGTTTTAAGTTCTCAGGAGCAAAAAATGATGATTTTTCGCTGCACAAATTATTTTTATCAATTTCTTTACTGCAGAAAGTCAGAAATCACATTTAAATCAATAACTGGAGCTACACACCATATTTTTGAGTCTCCTTTGGACACAAGCTGTCCAAAGCCTATATGCACAACATACCCAAAGCTCAACCCCAGCGGAGCTATGGATTTGAAATGGTGCACAACTTTAGGTTTTCCTAGTTTGATTTTTAATTCAATAACAGTTCACTAAAAGCAATAACATGTCTAATAGAGATTGTAGTTTAGACTCTAACGATTCCAGAGAGTATTTTTGCACATTTTTCCGATTTTTCTACGATTTTTAATCGATTTTACAAGATTCGGGGAAAAATCAAATCTAGGGTAAGAATCTATTTTCACCGAGAACCCTAGAACTTTCAAACTTTCGCGAACAGGTCCTGCACTTTTGCACGAAAGACCCTGGAAAGAGGTAGACGATGAACAATGGCCCTCGGGAGCTCGCCGGAGTTACGCCGGGCAAACCACGGCGAACTGGGCTCGGGGAAGAGGGGGAAAAGGGTCCTTGGCTCACCACGAGTCGTTTGGGCACGGTTGGGAGGCCGGGGGTCGACGGAGTTACGCCGGCGACGAGGAGGTGGCGGCGCGGCCGCTGCGGGGTCTGCGCGGGCGAGCTCGGTGCCGCACGCGGTGGGGAAAGAGGTCCTAGAGCACCAGCAGAGCTTGGGAAGCCAACGGCCGTGCTCGAGGAGGCTCGGGGAAGGCTCGGAGTAGGGTCTCGACGTGAGGTGGTTCGACGGCCGGAAAAGTCGATTTTGGGGGAACTTGGAAATTCGAGCTCGGGAATGGGCAATGTGCTGGGGAAAGTTGGGGGAAACGGAGCTAGGGAGTGGTCAAGCGTGCGCGGAGTGGATTTGGGAATGGCTGCGTGGACGCGACGAATTTTGCGATGAGCTCTAGTTCGGTCCGTGCGTCGCGAGGGAGAAGAAGGAGGGGGAGCGCGCGAGGAGGCTCACTGGAGGTCTGAGCGAGCGGAGTGGAGTGAATGAGGGGCTCAGTGGGTGCTCGAGTGCGTGAGGGAAGTGCGGCATTGCCTCGGGAGCGCGCGAGCGCGTTAATGCTCGACGCGACCCGCCATGGCCGCACAGTGAGCTCGGCGCGAGTGGGAGGGCGCTGCAGGCGAGGGGATCGACGCGAACTGCTCGAAGATCGCCTACAGTGGCCTTGGCGCGTAGTGGAACGGCATCTCGCGCCTTGCAGCGCTCGGCGCAGCGCGCTCGCGCGCGGCGCGGCCCGCGGCGTGCGAGGCGCCATGATGGTGTCCGCGGCGCGAGAGGGAGCGAGGGCGACGGCGGCGAGGTGACGGCTCCACAGTGGACGGACAAGCGCTAGACGACGAACGCCAGGCTCCGCTGCGCCTTGGCCGCGTCAGCGCCGCCTGAGCCGCGCGCCGGCCGCGTGGCGGCCGAGCTCTGGCCGCCGCGGCGCGCGCCAGGGGGCACTGTTCACGGCCCGGGGAGCGCCGGGTATGAATTTCAAATTTTCTCCAAAATTTTGAACTGAACATGAAAAAGTGCAAAAATAAAAGTTGTAGATTGAAAGATGGGACACAACTTCCTTTTTGGGATGAACTTTGAAATTCGAAGTTTTTTCAAGCTCAAAAAGCCCAAAAACAGAAATGTGCCAAAATCGGAAATTTGAGTTTTCGAGGGACTAACCGCAAAATTTTCAAAAATTCCAAACAGTGACTAGGGTTTAATTGTGATGCCAAACAACTTTTATTTTGGGAGATTTTCAAGTTTAGTACAAAAATCTTGAGTTTTCGGTTGGGTACTAAATAACCCCTGTTTTTGAATTAGACTTTGAATTTTGGTGAATTTTGAGGGATTTTTGAATTCTAATCTTAAATCCCTGTTGCATTGATCTTAATTGCATCTCTTAGCTAAATTTGACATCAGAGATGTCACAGGGAGGCCCTTCTTTCCTTCTATTTTCGCGCAAACTCCTGGCAACTTCCGAAATTTCGGGGGCGCGACCACGGCAACGCCTCGACAGCAATGCCCGGTGTCCAACATGCCACGGAGGTCATGACCTTCTTCGCGAAGCGTCAACCCGTGTCCTTCAGCGTGGGCCAGGATCGCGGCAGATTGCGAAGATCCAGCTGGGCCCACGAATCGTGGCGGCCTATCCAGCTGTTGACGGGAACAGACCTACCCAACAAGTGCGACGCGACGCGGCGGTCAGGATCCGGACTTGACCTCACGGTCGTGGTGGGCCCGACGAGGCGTGCGGGCGTGGGAGGGCAGTTAATTCCCTATTCCGCCGCCTCATGCCACGCGCGCACGTCGGGTGCACCTTGAGCCGTTGGATCCGAACCGAGGGCTGAGAGTGCTCGGTTGTGGGCCTCCTCGGTGCGGCCGCCTGCCACCCCGCCGCACCTATATATACGGGGACGCGGACGTAATGGGGTACGCTTTTCGCATTCCATCACAGCTTCCATCTCCTTGCTCCCGTTCACCCTTCGTCGCCTTTTCTTCAATCCTCACTTCCCACCAAGTCCATTGTCCATCGGGATGGTCTCAAAGGGTTCCTCTTCCTCGGCGCAACTTCGCCCATGGGCGTGTTCAACTGCAACCGTGGCCGCCCTCGAGTCGCTCGTCTCCCGAGGTCTCCTCTACCCGCGCACCGCTCAGGAGGAGTGGATCTCGCCACACCACTTCCACAACACTCCGTCGCCGCCGGCAGGGTACGTGGTGAGCTTCATGTCGTACCACGTCCGTGGTTTCGCGTGTGCCATCTCACCGCTTCGTCCGCGAGGTGCTCTACCACTTCGGGGTGGAGCTCCACGCCCTCGCCCCAAACGGGGTCCAGCAGATGGCCAACTCCATGGCCCTGTGCGAGGCCTACCTGGGCATCGACCCAGATTTCAACCTCTTACTCCTCTTCTTCAAGGCGGCGCTCGTCCGCCCGCACGGCGTTTTGGCCCCGTGGGGATACTGCTCGCTGTAGGCGAAGCAGTCCCGCGTGGACAAGTTCCCACGCTCGGAGCTGCGGGGTTCCAACAAAGATTGGAACAAGGGTTGGTTCTACCTGAAGAGCCACACGGAGGCCGACGTTCCTCTGTTTGACCCCGCGAGCTCGCCGCCGGCCAAGGAGCCGGCGCACTGGCAGTACGGCCCTGAGGTCTCTAACCGCAAGAAGCTGGCGCCGCGTCTCGACTGTCTATGGCAGACCACTCCGAAATTATTCCAAGTTAAGTACCCCTGGACCGCTAATCAAGCCGTCAGCGGAATAAGCTGGAGCGCCGTCGGATTAAACCCGATTTAACCACGTACTTTCTCGATCGAAACAACAAGCGCGCCTACACGAAGGTGAGTTCCAGAGATTACAACATTCCACAAATTCATCATACATAAATGGTACCATAAAGTTATTACAAACTAAGTTTGAAATTTAAATCAGAGTATCGAGTTCATTGCAGCGGATTAAAAAGTTCATTGCAGCGGAAAATAAACTAGCGACGATACGTAGTAACACCATGATGAAGCCTGCCACGGTGCTACTCCTCCCGTTCCTCGGCAGAGGACGGAACGCACTCGACGTGCCATCTAGGGGGAACCTGGGTAGGCCAAGTAATGGCATCGACTGCCACCTCCATCACAGTACCTGTAATAAAAGCCAGAACCAAGGCTGAGTATACTAATACTCAGCAAGGCTTACCCGTCGGGTGAAAACTACATCACCGACATCTAGACATGAGAGGCTTTTGGCTGGTGGGTTTGTTTGCCAAAAAGCAACTAAGAGTAGATACTTGCTTTCATGGTTTTAGCATCATATTCTAGTAGATTTAACCATTCTAGATTAGCATCCTCTCTAAGCATACAAGTGGTGCAATACAATTTAATTTATACAACAAGTTCATCATTTTCATAGTTCCACTTGTTACTCAATGCAGCACAGCGGTCAAGCAGTCTCATTAACCGCGAGAAGCGGACAGTTCGAACCAAATTTTGCTACCTGGCCAGGGGAAACCCGACACACATGGACAATGCTTGCTGTAAAAGGTACAAGCACTTCCCGACCTTTCCCATCGATCCACAATTTGGAACCGGGTCCACTTCCTTAGGATAAAGGTTTACTGCTTCACTCACAGCATCACACATATATCCACAAGTGTACGGTAGGGGAAACAAAGTTTCCAAGGAGAGATGGCTATCGACCCTAGCTGCTTCAATCTGGTACCGGGCTTACCGAT
Organism: Digitaria exilis; assembly: GCA_015342445.1. Classification (NCBI taxonomy): domain Eukaryota; kingdom Viridiplantae; phylum Streptophyta; class Magnoliopsida; order Poales; family Poaceae; genus Digitaria; species Digitaria exilis. The sequence goes on along the minus strand of JACEFO010002018.1, from coordinate 240,746 downwards.
TCCCATATATCGGCATGCATGTGGTACGTTCAAAAACTGGACACACAGAACCACACGTTTCGACCTTAAATCAATTATCATACACGGACGGGAGATCTACATCTACCATCCCGCCCGTCCATCCTTATGATTCCAACCATAAGTAAAGACAAGCAACTCCTATGTCTCGCGAGTGACAGGAAATCACTCGACTTGTAACGGACCTAAAGCAATGCCCTATCGATCCTTTCATACTAGTGTTGCAGGTCATGGGTACTAGAATTATGCAACTAAGGTATTCAATCAACTCCTTGAAACGTAGATGCACAAGCATAGGGAATTCATAGATGCATAAACTTTAAAAGTTAGGTTATGCTCCGGGGCTTGCCTTCTTGCGCTAGCTGAATGTTAGCCTCCGGGTCGACTGCTACGTCGTGGGCACCGCTCTCCGGGATTCCTTCTTCGTCGGCGGGGATGAGGTGATAGAAGCCGTCCGCAATAGCGCCTTCTACATGAGATGTATAACTTTATAGTGGCTGCCTAGTTGGTCCAAAACCAAGGCCTTGAAGGCCATATTCACCTAGACATGCTAGTGTACTACTTTCTCCTTCACAAAATTAGAGGAGGGGTGTGGAAAATTTTACGCATCTATGATGGTGATTGTATACACATATAAAAAGAATTCCCATTTATTATTTTGAGGTTTGGGTGCTGTTCTGGAATTTTAGACTTTCCATGTTTCATTTAAATTAATTATCAAAAATGGTCTATTTCCTTTTTATAACTCAATTCTACCCTAGTTTCTTCTCATTTTTGTTTCTCTGTTTCTGTTCATCCTTTTATCTAAAAACTTTATGACAGCTACTGGAGTATAAGAGTTAGGCTCACTCCAATTTTTAGCTAAAACTGAGCTACACAGAATTTATTAAAAATAGTATAAACTGCTGCTTAAAGAAACAAGATAAACCCATATAAAATCGAAAATACTTCCAAATCAGATAATTTTCCTACCAGAGCTAGTCATGAGTGTAAGGAGAGCTCTGGCCAAGTGGTGGCTCAAAATAACCCTTGGACAGTCCTCAAAAATTGTCTATCCGAAAACACATATCTATTTATTTGCTAGTCTAAACAGGGCAAAAATAAAGTTTTGAATTTTTAGCAGATGTGCTAACAAGTTCTTAGGCCTCTGGAGAAAAATGGTGATTTTAGCTGCATGGATTATTTTTAATAATTTCAGGACTGCAATAAGACAGGAATCACAAATTAATTCATAACTAAAGCTACAATCCATATTTTAGGTCTCCTTTAGACACAAGGTGTCCAATGTCACTGCAGACAACATATCCAAAGCTCAGCCCTAGTGGAGCTCGGGATTTGAAATGGTGCACAAGTTTCTAATTTCACAGTTTTAATTTTAATTCAAAAATGGTTCACCAAAAGTACATACATGCTAACATGAGATTGGAGTTTACAATCTCACGAGTCCAGGGAGTATTTTTGTGCATTTTTCTGATTTTTGTACGATTTTTGGTGGATTTTACAAGGTTTTGGGAAAAAGGTTTAAACCTTAAGAATCTTTTTACGCGCCGGCCCCTGAATCTTTTGAAACTTCGCGAACAGGTCCCTGCCTTTTTCACTGGGAACCCTAGAAAAAGGAAGAAGACGAACTTAGGTCCTCGGCTCGTCGCCGGAGTTGCGCCGGCCAAACGACGGCGAGAGAGGGTCGGGGGAAGTGGGGGAAAAGGACCAGTGGCTCACCACGAGTCGATTGGTGGCGGTTGGGAGGCCGGGGGAAGCTCGGAGTTCGCCGGCGACGTGCGGTGGTGGTGCGGCCGCCACGGGCTCGATTCTGGCGAAGTGGGTGGCTCTCACCGAGGTTGGAGGGGTCCGTGAGCACCAGTGGGACTCGGCGAAGCTAGTGGAATGCTTGGTTGACCTCGGGGAGGGCTCAAAGTAGGGGCTCGACGTGCGCGTGCTCCAGCGGCCGGAAATGCGGATTTGGGGGAAAATCCGATTTCTCGCCGGAGAGTTGGGGAGAGCTCGCGAGAAGTGGGGGAAATGGGAGCTAGGGAAGTGGTCTAGCTCTGTGCGCGAGGGATTTGGGAATGGTGGAGGGACGAGGGCGGATTTCGCTCGGGATTCAAGCTCGGTCCGCACGGCCGGAGGTTGAAAACGACGAACTTGAGCGCGGGGAGGAGAAATGGCAGCGCTGTGGCCTGAGGGGAAGTGGTGAGGGACTCGGTGGAGTGCTTTGGCACGCTAGAGAGCAATGAGTAGCCTCGGGAGCGCGCGTGAGGGGAGCAGGTCGACGTGACGCGCCATTGATGCGCGCCGAGCTCGAACAGAGCACGCGCGAGGGTTGGGCGAAGGGGATTGTCGCGTGAGAGAGTGGGATACGCTGCAGAGGAGCCTTGGCGCGTAGCGGGGAGAGAATCACCACGGCGCGGCTCTGCGCGACGCGCGCGAGCGCGCGGCCAACGGCGGCGCTCCGCCCGCCATGATGGCGCTCGCGCGGCGCGAGGCAAGGCGGCCTGTCGAGCGCGACGTGATGGCTCGGGAGGGGCTGGACAAGCGCGTGAGGACAAACGCCACCCGCCGCCGCGGCTCGGCTGGCCCAGCGTGGCCTCCGCCGCTCGCCGGCCACGTGGCGGCCGTGCCCCGGCCAGAGCAGAGCGCGCCAGGGGGCGAGCTGGCAGCCCCGTGGAGCTCCTTTGCCCCTTTTGAATTTTCTCCAAAATTTGAACAGAACTTGGAAAAGTGTAAAAATAAAAGTTGGAATTTGAGATGTGGGACAAAACTTTATTTTTGGGGTGAACCTGAAACTTCAAATTTTTCAAGCTCAAACAACCCAAATTCAAAAAGGTGTTCAGAACTGTTTTTTGAGTTTTTGAGGGGCTAAACTACAAAATTTTCAAAAGTTCCAAACAGTGACTAGGCATTATTTGTGATGACAAACAACTTTTATTTTTGGAGATTTTCAAGTTTAGTACAAAATTCTCGAGATTTCAGTTGGGTGTCAAAAGACCTTTGTTTTTGAATTTAAATTTGAACTTTGATGAGTTTTTGAATTCTAACACCACTTTTCCCCTTTTTAACCTGTTTTACTGGTGCTTTCTACATTTTTACATCAGGGATGTCACGCTGTCTCGCCAAGCTCCCGTCATGCGGCCTCACCGGCATTGGCATCGCGGAGGCCTTCCACCGGCGCCGCGTTGCCCCGCTCATGGCCCAACCCCTGTGCCTCTTCGAGATGCTCCCCACGACCTCCGAGGCTGAACTCCACGCCAGCCTCGTGTCGCGCGTCGTCCCTTCGGAGGACGAGGTACGGGCTCGGCTGGCGGAGCTCGTCGACTCCCAGCGGGCCGCCTCCATGGTGATCCCCACCCCGGGTCAGCCACCGATGCTCCTGGGTCCTGGGGCTGTGGACCTCATAAGTCGTTTATTCCCATCGTATCTCGTTTTTGTCTTGGTCTTTTTTTGTTCTCTTTTTCGTGAGTCAACTTGTCGTCTCTAACCCGCAGTCCCGCGAGGCCCCTGGGGGTCTTTGTGCCTCGAGGGGGGTCTTACCGGAGGAGCAGCCCGCCCTCGACGAGGCTCAGCGGCGGAACCGCAAGGCCAGGGAGGCCGCCCGGAAGCGCAAGAGGGAGGAGACCAAGAAGCGCCTCAACCGCGAAGAGCGGAGGCGTGAGAGGGAGCGCAAGGAGCACCGGGGAGAAGAGGTCGGGTCGGACCTGGCCTCTTCGTGCGACGAGGAGGAGAACCCCGGAGGTTCTTGCCCTATGCTGGTGGACAACACCGTGGTGGACCCCGTGGCGCACGGCGAGCAGCGGTCAACGCCCATCGATGTGGACGAGCTTCCCTCCTCACCTCCGGGCGCCCCGCCGGCGGGGGCGTCCTGTGACATCCCTGATGTTTAGTACATTAAAAACACAATCAAAACAGGATAAAAGGGCAGCAATGGTTGTAGCACACATAATTTTATCAAAATTCGAAATTTAAATTTCAAAAAAGGTCTTTTTGACACCCAACTAAAATCTCAAGAATTCTTTACTAAACTTAAAAATCTCTAAAAATAAAAGTTGTTTGTCATCACAAATAAGGCCTAGTAACTGTTGGAAACTTTTTCAAATTTTGCAGTTAAGCCCCTCAAAAACTCGAAAAATCATGCTGAATACCTGTTCGAAATGGCTTGTTTGAGCTTGAAAATTTAGAAATTTCAGGTTCACCCCATAAAGAAAGTTGTGTCCCACATTTCAAACTCCAACTTTTGTGTTTGCACTTTTTGAAGTGTAGTTCAAATTTTTGGAGTGAAACCCGTTGAACCGAGGATGCTCCACGGGCGTCGCGACAAGCCGGCCCTATCGCGGCCGTCAGTGGCCGCCACGTGGCCGGCGAGTGGCGGCGACCTTGCCTGGCCAGCCAAAGCCGCGGCAGCATGTGTCTCACTTCCCCGTGCACACGCCAGCGTCCACGCCCGGTCGATTCCTGCGTCCTGTCAGCGTCGCCGCGCGGCGCGCCATCATGGCGGGCCGAGCTTCCCATTGGCCGCGGCGGAGCATGCCGAGCCGAGCCTCCCAGCGGCCGGATTCACGCCCGCTTCACACCAAACAGCAACGCCAGAGGACCTTCACTTGCCCACACCACGATCTTCGACCCCCAACCCGCGGCCGCGCTCTGCCCGAGCTGTCAGAGCCATCAATGGCGGCTCCGACGGCCCGAGCGCGTGTGCTCACGATTCCCCGAGCCGCCCAGCCCCATCTAGCTGCCCCAAGGCTCTGCCAAGCAACCCTCATTCCTTCCTCAGCCAGCACCCTGCTTTTCTCCTTCTCCTCGCGCTCCCTCACCCCTTCTTCCACCTCCGGCCGCAGTGAACCGAGCTCGAGCTCGTGCCGCCACAGACCAAAATCCCCGCATTTCCCTCCATGGAACCCCAATCCACTGCACCCGTAGCTCGCCCACTCTCTTAGCTAACCCCTCGAATCATCCCCAACCAAAACCGAGCATCACTCGCCGGAAATCGAAGAAATTTCTCGCCGTTCCTCCATTTCCGCCCCCGAGCTCCACCTCCACGCCGAGCCCTATCTTCTAGCCATCCCCGTCGCCGCCAAGCACCTCGACGAGCTCTGCCTCATTCCGGTGAAGCTCTCAAGCCACGTCGCGCCTCGTCTCACCCCCGTAGCCGGCTACCGACTTCGCCGGGGCAAGTCGCTCCGCCGCTCACCATCGACGAGCCGTGCCACTGAACCACCGGCCTCGAGACCTACCCCAAACAACTCGCGTTGAGCCCCTCGTCATTTCCCCCAAATTTCCCCTCACTAGTTCGCCGTCTCCTCGCCAGTGCAGCGACGCCGACGAGCCAAAGGACCTAGGCACGTTCCCTTTTTAGTTCTAGGGTCCTCCGTGAAAGTTTCAGGGGTTTGTTTGCAAGGTTTTAGAAGGTTTAGGGTCCCCGGCGTAAAAGAGATTCTTAAACCAAGATCCATTTTTCTGAAATCTTGTAAAATCCATTACAAATCATAGCAAAATCAGAAAAATGCACAAAAATAGTCCCTGAACTCATGAGATTGTAAACTCCAATCTCATGTTGCCATGTATACACCTTTGGTGAATAGTTTTTGAATTAAAATTCAAACTCAGTTTTTAGAATCTTGTGCACCATTTCAAATCCTGAACTCTATTGGAGCTGAACTTTGGATATGTTGCTTGTGGTGTCTGTAGAAGCTTTGTTTCCAAAGGAGACCTAAAAATATGGACTGTAGTTTTAGTTATGAATTATTTTTTGAATTCTGTTATGGTTCGGTTCTGCATTTATTAATAATAATTTATGCAGCCAAAAATCACCATCTTTCACCAGAGGTCTAGAAACTTGTTTGCACATGTGGTAAAAATGCTAAACTTAATTTTTGACCCTGTATAGACTGGCAAATAAATGGATGTTGGTTTTTAAATAGAAAATTATTGAGGGCTGTCCAAGGGTTATTTTTAGCCACCACTTGGTCAGAGCCTTTCTTTCACTCATGTATAGCTCTGGTAGAGAAATCTCCTGTTTTGGATGTAGTTTTGATTTTATATGAATTAATCTTGATTCCTTGAGCAGCAACTTGTTCCATTTTTAATAAATTCTGTGTAGCTCAGTTTTAGCTAAATTTTGGAGTGAGCCTAACTCTTATACTCCAGTAGCTTTCATAAAGTTTATGGATAAAAAGGATGAACAGAAATAGAGAAACAAAAATGAGAAGGAACTAGAGTAGAATTAAGATTATAAAAAGAAATAGATCACTTTTGTTAATTGGAGTAAATGTGGAGCATGTAAAGTCTAAAATTCCAGAACTGCACCCTTGCTTAAAAATAATAATCTGAAGTGTTGTATATGTGTACTCAATCAGCATCATGAAGGCATAAAAATTTCCACACACCTTCCCTAATTTTGTGAAGAAGAGAATAGTTCACTAGTATGTCTAGGTGAATATGGCCTTCAAGGCCATGCTTTTAGATCACTTAGGCAGCCACAATAAAGTTGTGCATCTCATGTAGAAGGCGCTCTCGCTGACGGCACCGACAACCTCGTCCCCGTCAACGAAGAAGAAGTCCCCGAGAATGGTGCCGACGTCGTCATGATCGACCCGGAGCCTGACAGTGGTTTAGCTCAAGAAGGCAAGCCCCGGAGCATAACCTAACTCTCAAACTATGCAACTACGAATTATTATGCTTGTGCATTTACGTTTTAAGGAGTTGTATGAATACCCTAGTTGCATGATTCTAGTACCTATGTCTTGAAATACTAGTATGATAGGATCGGTAGAGCAATGCCTTTAGGACCGTTACAAGTCGAGTGATTTCCTGTCACTCGCGAGATATAGGAGTTGCTTGTCTTTACTTATGTTGGAATCATAAGGATGGACGGGCGGGATGGTATGTGTAGATCTCTAGTCCGTGTATGATAATTGGATTAAGGTCGAAACGTGTGGTTCTGTGTGTCAAGTTTTTGAACGTACCACACACATGCCGACCTATGAGAATCGGTAAGCCCGGTACCAGATTGAAACAGCTAGGACCGATAGCCATCTCTCCATGGAAATATTTTGTTTCCCTTGCCGTACACATGTGGATATAAGCGTGATGCCGTGAGTGAAGCGGTAAACCTTTATCCTAAGGGAGTGGACCTGGCGCCGAATTGTGGATTGATGGGAAAGGTTGGGAACTGCTTGTACCTCTTATAGCAAGCATTATCCGTGTGTGTTAGTTTTCCCCTGGCCAGGTAGCAAAATTCGCTTCGAACTGTCCGCTTCTCGCGGTTAATGAGACTACTTGACCGCTGTGCTGCATTGAGTAACAAGTGGAACTATGAGGATGATGAACTTGTTGTATGTACTAAATTGGATTGCACCACTTGTATGCTTAGAGAGGATGCTAATCTAGAATGGTTAACTCTACTAGAACTTGATGCTAAAATCATAAAAGTAAGGATCCACTCTTAGTAGCTTTCTGGCAAATCAAACCCACCAGCCAAAAGCCTCTCATGTCTAGAAGTCGGTGATGTAGTTTTCACCTGACGGGTAAGCCTTGCTGAGTATTAGTATACTCAGCCTTGCTTGTGGCTATTTATTTCAGATACTGCTTTGGATGTGGCAGTGGATTCTGTCACTTGGCCTACCCAGGTTCCTCCTGGCTGCATGTCGAGTGGGTTCCGTCCTCCGCCGAGTATCTGGAGGAGTAGCACCATGGACGGCTTCATCGTGGTGTTGCTATGTATCGTCGTTAGTTTAATTTTCGCTGTAATGAACTCTCGCACTTTGAATTGAAATTTGAACTTGGGTTGTAGTAACTTGATGATACTCTTTATGTATGTTGAATTTGTGGAATGTTGTAATTTCTGGGACTCACCTTCGTGTGGGCGTGCATGTTGTTTCGATCGTGAAAGTACGTGGTTAATCGGGTATAATCCGACGGCACTCCAGCTTATTATAGATTAAGTGCCTGACTGCTTGATTAGTGGTCCAGGGATACTTAACTTGGAATACTTCGGAGTGGTCCGCCACATCTCCCGCGCGCGTTCGTCCACCTCCTCCAAACCGGTGCGGCTGACGGTTCGCCGCCCCGGAACGTAGAGCAGGTTCGTCTAAGTTCCCTTGCTGTTCTGTCTTCCTTCCATTGTCCATACCGTTAGGGTCTTATGGCAATGTCGTCATGCTTGCAGCCGGATCGGCCAGGAGTCGGGTCCCGGCGCGGCTCCGGCCCGTCAGCCGCACCGGTTTGGAGGAGGTGGACGAACGCGCACGGGAGATGTGGCGGACCACTCCGAAATTATTCCAAGTTAAGTACCCCTGGACCACTAATCAAGCAGTCAGGCACTTAATCATGAATAAGCTGGAGCACCGTCGGATTATACCCGATTAACCACGTACTTTCACGATCGAAACAACACGCGCGCCCACACGAAGGTGAGTCCCAGAAATTACAACATTCCACAAATTCATCATATATATATAGTATCATACAGTTATTACAAACCAAGTTTGAATTTCAAATCAGAGTACGAGAGTTCATTGCAGCTGAAAATTAAACTAACGACGATACATAGCAACACCACGCTGAAGCCGGCCATGGTGCTACTCCTCCTGATCCTCGGAAGAGGACGGAACCCACTCGACGTGCCAGCCAGGAGGGACCTGGGTAGGCTAAGTGATGGAATCGACTGCCACATCCATAAGAGTACCTGAAATAATAGCCACAAGCAAGGCTGAGTATACTAATACTCAGCAAGGCTTACCCGTCGGGTGAATCTACTTCACCGACTTCTAGACATGAAAGGCTTTTGGCTAGTGGGTTTGTTTGCCAAAAAAAAGCTACTAAGAGTGGATCCTTACTTTCATGATTTTAGCATCAAATTCTTTTAGAATTAACCATTCTAGATTAGCATCCTCTCTAAGCATACAAGTGGTGCAATACAATTTAGTACATGCAACAAGTTCATCATCCTCATAGTTCCACTTGTTACTCAATGCAGCACAGTGGTCAAACAGTCTCATTAACCGCGAGAAGCGGATAGTTCAAACCGAATTTTGCTACCTGCCCAGGGGAAACCCAACACACACGGATAATGCTTGCTATAAAAGGTACAAGCACTTCCCAACCTTTCCCATCAATCCACAATTCGGCACCGGGTCCATTCCCTTAGGATAAAGGTTTACCGCTTCACTCATGGCATCACGCATATATCCACATTTTTACGGCAAGGGTGTGACATCTCTGATGTCAAAAGAATTAAAAGTACACTTAAAACCAATGCAAAAGGGAATTATGGGTTGGAACTCAAAAATCCATCAAAAATTCACTTTTAAATTCAAAAACAAAGGTTGTTTGACACCCAACTGAAATCTCAAATAATTCGTACCAAACTTGAAAATCTCCAAAAATAAAAGTTGTTTGTCATCAAAAATAAGGCCTAGTCACTGTTTGGAACTTTTGAAAATTTTGCAGTTTAGCCCCTCAAAACTCGAAATACAGTTCTAGGCACCTTTTGAATTTGGGTTGTTTGAGCTCGAAAAATTTGAAATTTCAAGTTCACCCCAAAAAGAAAGTTGTGTCCCACCTCTCAAACTCCAACTTTTATTTTCACACTTTTTCATGTTCAGCTCAAATTTTTGGAGAAAATTCAAAAGGGACAAAGGAGCTCCACGGGCGCCCAACAGTGGCCCTGGCGCGCCACTGCTCCGGCCGGGAGTCGGCCGCCACGTGGCCGGCGAGCGGCGGAGGCCGCGCCAAGCTGGCCGAGCCACGGCGTCGGGTGGCGCTTGTTGCCTTGTGCTTGTCCAACCCCTCCCGAGCTTTCACATCGCCGTCGACAGGCCGCCTCGCCTCGCGCCGCGCGAACGCCATCATGGCTGCCGGAGCGCCGCCGTGGCCGCGCGCTCGCACGCGCGTCGCGCAGTGCCGCCTCGCGCGATTCTCCTCCCGCTACGCGCCACGGGCACTGTGGAGGATCCCTGCAGCGTATCCCAGCGCCCACGCCATGATCCTCCTCGCCCAACCGTCGCGCGCGCTCTGTTCGAGCTCGGGCGAGCTTCAATGGCGCGTCGCGTCGCTGTCGCTCCGCTCGCACGCTCCCGAGGCAGCACGACCCCGCTCTAGCGTGCCCAAGCACTCACCCGAGCCACTCACACACTCCCCTAGCTCGCGCACTTCTCCAGTTCGCTCCCTCGCGTCTCGCTCCGTCGTCTTCAACTTCGCGCCGCGCGGACCGAGCCGAGCTTCGAGACGAAATTCGCCCTCCACTCTCCTCCATTCCCAAATTCCTCGCGCACAAAGCTAGACCTCTACCCTAGCTCCCTTTCCCCCCACTTCTCTCGAGCTATCATCGCTTCTCCGGCGAGAAATCGAGATTTCCTCCAAATCTCCATTTTCGGCCGCCGGAGCACCCTCACGTCGAGACCCTACGCCGAGCCGTCCCCGAGGTCAACCGAGCACGCCAACAGCTTCCCCGAGCTCCACTGGTGCTCTAGGACCTCTCAAACCCCGACGAGACCCACTGACCTCACCGGAATCGAGCTCGCGGCGGCCGCACCGCCACCGCACGTCGCCGGCGAACTCCGAGTTTCCCCCGGCCTCCCAACCGCCACCAATTGACTCGTGGTGAGCCCCTGGTTCTTTTCCCCCACTTCCCCGACCCTAGTTCGCCGTCGTTTGGCCGGCGCATCTCCGGCGACGAGCCGAGGACCATAGTTCATCGTCTTCATTTTTCCAGGGTTCCCAGTGTAAAAGTCAGGGACCTGTTCGCGAAGTTTTAAAAGTTCTAGGGTCTCCAGCGTAAAAAGATTCTTAAACCTAGATCTATTTTTTTCCCGAATCTTGTAAAATCCACTAAAAATCGTAGAAAAATCAGAAAAATGCACAAAAATACTCCTTGGATTCGTGAGATTGTAAACTCCAATCTCATTTAAGCATGTGTATACTTTTGGTGAACGATTTTTGAATTAAAATTCAAACTGTAAAATTTGAAACTTGTGCACCATTTCAAATCCTGAGCTCCGCTAGGGCTGAGCTTTGGATATGTTGTTTGCAATGACTTTGGACACCTTGTGTCCAAAGGGTACCTAAAAATATGGACTGTAGCCTCGGGTATGAATTAAAATGTCTTTCCTGTCTTTTTGTAGTTCAGAAATTGTTAAAAATAATCCATGCAGCTAAAAATCACCTTTTTTCCCCAGAGGCCTAAAAACTTGTTAGCACATCTATTAAAAATGCCAAACTTAATTTTTGCTCTCTTTAAACTAGCAAATAAATAGTTATGTGTTTTAGGATAGAAATTTATTGAGGACTGTCCAAGGGTTATTTTGAGCCACCACTCGGCCAGAACCCTCCTTGTACTCATGACTAGCTCTGGTAGGAAAATTCCTGATTTGGATGTATTTTCAATTTTATATGAATTTATTTCATTTCTGCCGGCAGCAGTTTAATCTATTTTTAATAAATTCTGTGTAGCTCAGATTTAGCTAAATTTTGGAGTGAGCCTAACTCTTATACTCCAGTAGCTGTCATAAAGTTTATAGATAAAAGGATGAACAGAAAATGAGAAACAAAAATGAGAAGGAATCAATGTGGAAATTGAATTATATAAAAGAATAAACCTTTTTGATAATTAGTCAGAATAAAATAAGGAAAGTCTAAAATTCCAGAACAGCACCCTAGCTTCAAAATAATAAATAGAAATTCTTTATATATGTACACAATCACCATCGAAATTGAATAAAAATTTTACACACCCCCCCTACTCTATTTTTGTGAAGAAAAGAGTAGTACTTAAGTATGTCTAGGTGAATATGGCCTCCAAGGCCTTAGTCTTGGAATCAATAGGCAGCCACAATAAGTTATGCATCTCATGTAGAAGGCGCTATTCCGGACGGCACCTACCATATCATCCCCGCCGACGAAGAAGGAATCCTGGAGGGAGGTGCCGGCGAAGGATCGATCAACCCGGAGGCTAACGCCCAGCTAGAGCAAGAAGGCAAGCCCCGGAGCATAACCTAACCTTTAAAGTTTATGCATCTATGAATTCCCTATGCTTGTGCATTTACGTTTCAAGGAGTTGATTCAATACCTTAGCTGCACATTTCTAGTACCTATGACTTGCAACACTAGTATGAAAGGATCGATAGGGCATTGCTTTAGGTCCGTTACAAGTCGAGTGATTTCCTGTCACTCGCGAGACATAGGAATTGCTTGTCTTTACTTATGTTGGAATCATAAGGATTGACGGGCGGGATGATAGATGTAGATCTCCCGTCCGTGTATGATAATTGATTTAAGGTCGAAACGTGTGGTTGAGTGTGTCAAGTTTTTGAACGTACCACATGCATGCCGATATATGGGAATCGGTAAGCCCGGTACCACTTTGAAGCAGCTAGGGCCGATAGCCATCTCTCCTTGGAAACTTTGTTTTCCCCTGCCGTACACTTGTGGATATATGCGTGAGACTGTGAGTGAAGCAGTAAACCTTTATCCTAAGGAAGGTGGATTCGGATCCGAATTGTGGATCGATGGGAAAGGTTGGGAAGTGCTTGTACCTTTTATAGCAAGCATTATCCGTGTGTGTTGGGTTTCCCCTGGCCAGGTAGCAAAATTCGGTTCGAACTGTCCGCTTCTCGCGGTTAAGGAGACTGCTTGACCGCCTTGCTGCATTGAGTATCAAGTGGAACTATGAGATTGATGAACTTGTTCTATGAAATAAATTGTATTGCACCACTTGTATGCTTAGAGAGGATGCTAATCTAGAATGGTTAAATCTACTAGAATATGATGCTAAAACCTGAAAGCAAGGACCTACTCTTAGTCGCTTTTTGGCAAACAAACCCACCAGCCAAAAAGCCTCTCATGTCTAGATGTCGGTGATGTAGTTTTCACCCGACGGGTAAGCCTTGCTGAGTATTAGTATACTCAGCCTTGCTTGTGGCATTGATTTACAGGTACAATGTTGGATGTGGCAGTCGATGCCATGACTTGGCCTACCCAGGTTCCCCCTGGATGGCACATCGAGTGGGTTCCGTCCTTTGCCGAGGAATGGGAGGAGTAGCACCGTGGCAGGCTTCAGCATGGTGTTACTTGTATCGTCGTTAGTTTTTTTATTCTGCTGCAATGAACTGTTTAATTCCGCTGCAAAGAATTTGATACTCTGATTTAAATTCAAACTCGGTTTGTAATAACTCTATGTTACCCCTTATGTATGTTAAATTTGTGGAATGTTATAATCTCTGGAACTCACCTTCGTGTGGGCGTGCTGTTGTTTCGATCGAGAAAAGTACGTGGTTAAATCGGGTTTAATCCGACGGCGCTCCAGCTTATTCCGGATTAAGTGCCTGACTACTCGATTAGTGGTCCTGGGGTACACTGTCAGGCTCCTGGTCGATCACGACGACGTCGGCACCACCCTCGGGGACTTCTTCGTTGACGGGAACGAGGTTGTAGGTGCCGTCAGCGAGAGCGCCTTCTACATGAGATGCACAATGTGGCGGACCACTCCGAAATTATTCCAAGTTAAGTACCCCGGGACCACTAATCGAGTAGTCAGGCACTTAATCCGGAATAAGCTGGAGCGCCGTCGGATTAAACCCGATTAACCACGTACTTTTCTCGATCGAAACAACAGCACGCCCACTCGAAGGTGAGTTCCAGAGATTACAACATTCCACAATTTTAACATACATAAAGGGGTAACATAGAGTTATTACAAACCGAGTTTGAAATTTAAATCAGAGTATCAAAGTCTTGCAGCGGAATTAAAGTTCATTGCAGCGGAAGAATAAACTAACGACGATACAAGTAACACCATGCTGAAGCCTGCCACGGTGCTACTCCTCCCGTTCCTCGGCAGAGGACGGAACCCACTCGATGTGCCATCCAGGGGGACCTGGGTAGGCCACGTCAAAGCATCGACTGCCACATCCACAAGCGCAAGACGACACGCGCCACCCGACGCCGTGGCTCGGCCAGCTCGGCGCGGCCTCCGCCGCTTGCCGGCCACGTGGCGGCCGGCTCCCGGCCGGAGCAGGGGCGCGCCAGGGCCACTGTTGGCGCCCGTGGAGCTTCTGTGCCCCATTTGAATTTTCTCCAAAAATTTAAACTAAACATGAAAAAGTGTGAAAATAAAAGTTGGAGTTTGAGAGGTGGGACACAACTTTCTTTTTGGGGTGAACCTGAAATTTTAAATTTTTCGGGCTCAAACAACCCAAATACAAAAAGGTGCCCAGAACTGTATTTCGTGTTTTGAGGGACTAAACTGCAAAATTTTCAAAAGTTCCAAACAGTGACTAGGCCTTATTTGTGATGACTAACAACTTTTATTTTTGGCGATTTTCAAGTTTAGTACAAAATGTTTGAGATTTCAGTTGGGTGTCAAACAACCCTTGTTTTTGAATTTTCATTTGAATTTTTGATGGATTTTGAGTTTCAACCCATAATTCCCTTTTGCACTTGTTTTAAGTGTACTTTTAATACTTTTACATCAGAGATGTCACACACAACTTTATTGTGGCTGCCTAAGTGGTCTAAAAGCAAGGCCTTGAAGGCCATATTCACCTAGACGTACTATTGGGCGATACTTTTCTTCACAAAATTGGAGCAGGTGTGTGGTGGAAATTTTTATGCCTTTATAATGGGGATTGTGTGCACATATAAAACAATTCAAACCATTATTTCTAGACAAGAGTGCAGTTCTGGAATTTTAACTTTACATGCTCTACATTTGATTAATTATCAAAAGTGACCTATTTCTTTTATACAACTCATTTCTACTCTAGTTCCTTCTCATTTTTGTTTCTCTGTTTCTGTTCATCCCTTTTATCCACAAACTTTATGACAGCTACTGGAGTATAAGAGTTAGGCTCACTCCAAAATTTAGCCCAATCTGAGCTACACAGAATTTATTAAAAATAGTACAAGTTGCTGCTCAAAGAAACAAGATTAATTCATATAAAATTAAAACTACCTTCAAAACAGATAATCTTTCTACCAGAGCTAGACATGTGTGAAAGAAAGGCTCTGACCAAGTGGTGGCTAAAAATAACACTTGGACAGCCTTCAGTAATTTTCTGTCCGAAACAAACATCTATTTATTTGCTGGCATAAACAGGGTCAAAAATTAAGTTTGGCATTTTTACCACATGTGCTAAAAAGTTCCTAGACCTCTGGTGAAAAATGTTGATTTTTGGCTGCATGGATTAGTTTTAATAATTGCAGGACTAAAATAAAATAAGAATCACAAAATAATTCATAACTGAAGCTACAGTCCATACATTTAGGTCTCCTTTGGACACAAGGCCTCTAAAGCCATCACAAACAACATATCCAAAGTTCAGCTCCATAAGAGCTCTAGATTTGAAATGGTGCACAAGATTCTAAAAACTGAGTTTGAATTTTAATTCAAAAACTGTTCACAAAAAGTATATACATGCTAACATGAGATTGGAGTTTACAACCTCACGAGTCCAGGGAGTATTTTTGTGCATTTTTCCGATTTTTGTACGATTTTTAGTGGATTTTACAAGATTTCGGGAAAATGAACTAAACCTTAAGAATCTTTTTACGCCGCGACCCTCGGAACTTTTGAAAACCTCGCAAACAGGTCCCTGACTTCTTTCACTGGGAACCCTGCGAAAAGGAAGAAGATGAAGATGTGCCCTCGTCGACGGCGTTGCGCCAGCCATACGACGGTGGGAGAAAAGAACGAGCAGCTCACCACGAGTCGAATGGTGGCGGTTGGGAGGCCGGAGGAGGCTCGGAGGTCGCCGGCGACGGAGCAGTGGCGGTGCGGCCGCCGCGGCTTCAACTCCGGCGAGGTCGGTGGCTTTCACCGGGGTTGGAGGGGCTCGTGAGCACCAGTGGGACTTGGCGAAGCCGTTGGGATGCTCGGTTGGCGTTGGGGATGGCTCGAAGGGGTAGCTCGACGTGGGGGTGCTCTGGCGGCCGAAAATGGGGATTTTGGGGGAAATCCCGATTTCTCGCTGGAGAGTTGAGGGGAGCTCGAGAGAAGTGGTGGAAAAGGAAGCTAAGGAAGTGTTCTAGCTCTGTGTGCGGGGAATTTGGGAATGGTGGAGGGACGAGGGCGAATTTGCTCCGGCGCTCGAGCTCGGTTCTCGCGGCTGGAGGTTGAAGACGAGGTGCGCCAGTGCGGAGGAGGAGGAATGGCTGGGGTACGAGCAAAGGCAAGGGTTAGAGGTCACCTGGCGAAGCAAATGAGCACTCTAGAGCTGGTTGGGGCGGCTGGGGGCGTGCGTGCGCATGCTCGAGCCGTCGAGGTCGCCATGAGTGTGACTGCGAGCTCGGGCGGCGCGAACGGAGGGGGTTGGGCGTCGCGAATCGTGGCGTGAGCGAGAAGAGATCTTCCGCAGAGAGGCTTGGCACGCAGCGGGAGGAAATCGCCACGCGTCAGCTCAGCGTGGCGCACGCGCGGCCGCGGCCAGTGGCCGAGCTCCGCTCGCCATCATGGCGCTCCGCGGCGCGAGGCTGCCAGCGCGCTGTAGCACGCGAGGTGATGGAACGGCAAGCCAGACGCCCGCGCAAGGACAAAAGCAAGACGCCGCCGCGGCTTGGCCGGCCAGGCGAGGCCTCTGCCGCTC
Organism: Digitaria exilis; assembly: GCA_015342445.1. NCBI lineage: Eukaryota > Viridiplantae > Streptophyta > Magnoliopsida > Poales > Poaceae > Digitaria > Digitaria exilis. The sequence goes on along the minus strand of JACEFO010002018.1, from coordinate 224,157 downwards.
GCCGGCCACGTGGCGGCCGGTCTGCGGCTAGGGCAGGGCGCGCCAGGGCGAGCTGGCAGGCACCCGTGTAGCTCCTTTGTTTTCTGTGAATTTTGTCCAAAAATTTGTACTGAACATTCAAATGTGCAAAAATAAAAGTTGGAGTTTGAGATGTGGGACACAACTTTCTTTTGATGTGAACCTGAAATTTCAAATTTTTCAAGCTCAAACAGGCCATTTTCAAACAGGCGTTCAGCACAGTTTTTTGAGTTTTTAAGGGGCTTAAATGCAAAATTTGAAAAAGTTCCCAACAGTGGCTAGGCCTTATTTGTGATGAAAAACAACTTTTATTTTTGGAGATTTTCAAGTTTAGTAAAAAATTTTTGAGATTTCAGTTGGGTGTCAAAAAGGCCTTATTGAAATTCAAATTTCGAATTTAAATTCAAATCAAGTGTGCTACAACCAAGGCTACCCTTTGATCCTGTTTTTAGTATGTTTTAAGGTGCTAATTTCAGGGATGTCACATCCACCGCGTGGCGGAGTGCTGCGGAGAGCTGCGCGCTGTGGCCATCGCGATGCTGGACGCTCTCGAGGTGCCACTAAGCGGCGAGCCCGCGCGTCTCCGGGCGGAGCTCGACCTTGTCCCAGCGTGAGTCGGAGCCCTCTCCAAGCAGTCGCTGGTGCGTGGCGTCCAGGAGGCCTTCACGTTGGTGCGCTCCCACTACGGTGGGATCCGCTTCGACAGGATGGCCGCCGGCTTCCCCAACGAATTCACGTCGGAGGCCCTGGATGCCATGGCCAAGGAACTCAGGGCTCCCGTGGAGCAATTCGCCAATGGCCTGGCGCCTACGACCGATGCGGAGGGGAACCCAGTGGACGGCGCCGACCCTGACCAGGCCCTCTGAAGGCGTACTTTTTATTTCCGCTGCTACTGTTGTGCCCTCGCGTAGGACTTAAACTTTGAACTTCTGGGGTTCCGTATTGACGGGACTCCCATACCTTTAATATTTGTAATAATTAGTTTACTTTTCTTCTTTTTCGTCGTCTTTTTTAGCCCCGTACGTGTGGGCTTTTGTTTGTTTTTCTTATGGCTATGCCCCTGCCAGCCCCCGAGTGGGGTCTGCCTTCCAGTTTCTTCGCAAAGTGGTTGGGAGGTGCCACTTGAGACGGCCTTTACGGGTTTAGCTTTGTTTCTTGCTAACTCTTGATTACCGATCGGGCCTCCGAGCCTTTAAACTTTGGCTGTGAGGCAAGCAAGGCAAACTCGATGGTTTTGCCGAGCCCTCGAGCTTTGGCTACAAGGTGGGCAAGGCGAACCCGATGGCTCTGCCAAGCCCCCAAGCCCTTAAGCTTTGGCTACGAGGTGGGCAAGGCGAACCCGATGGCTCTGCCGAGCCCCCGAGCTTTGGCTACAAGGTGGGCAAGGCAAACCCCGATGGTTCTGCCAAGCCCCCGAGGCCTTGAGCTTTGGCTACGAGGTGGGCAAGGCGAACCCGATGGTTCTGCCGAGCCCCCGAGCCCCTGAGCTTTGGCTACGAGGTGGACAAGACGAACCCGATGGTTCTGCTGAGCCCCCGAGCCCCCGAGCCTTTGAACTCGGTTGTGAGATGACTTTGGAAGGCTGAATCTTTAAGGCTCCAAGGTCGTTGGGTTCAGATCCGAGCCTCACGCTCCTGGAGGATCTAAGCACCGAGCGGTCTCTTAGCCAAATTATCTTGGAGCCTCCGAGCCTCTGTGTAAAGTCTTCCTCGCCGTGGTTGGGCGCAACCCAACGCCCGGCCGCTGACCCCTACAAAAAGATAGACCCCGTAGGTCCAAAACATAGTTAGTTTCCTTCGTCTGAGCTGCGTTGCTGGAATGCTTCTATGCATTCCTGGCCTGATTCGTGTCAAAAGGGTCCCCTAGCTCAGTTGTGTTCGTTTGGGTACGTTGGCAGTGTCGGTCGTCCGGCTCGGCAACCGTGCAATCCATAGCCGCGGGGGCGTAGGCCGTCGCAACGAAGCTGCGCCAGACGTCCCTGCCTACCCTTTCAACAGCGTCGGGGTCTCCTCAGAATCATAGGACCGGATAACAGATAGAAAGCTCAAAAGAAACGACAATGAATTTAATTAGAAGAAATAGGAGCGTAGAGGGTTCACTTATCTGGCCGGCTGGAGGCTAGGGGGAGGGCTTCCACGTTCCCCCCCCTGTCGGGTCTTCTATCGCACGACGAGGAGTTGACACAGCACCGTAAGCTTGAGGCTGGTATGAGAACGCCATCGCGGCCAAAGGCTCACGGTTACTGTAGCTTTTAGAGGCTTTGCGGTCGGCGATAGTGCCCTCGGAGACGGGGCTCCGTCGGTTGGGTGGCGGCTTCTGCCTCTGGGGCAGTACTGCCGAGTGGTTCGCCCGTGGACAAACAGCTTTTAAGCTGCGCAGCTCCTCCCTCCGCCGGCGATGTGGTACTAAAAATGGATACCATTCGCTATCGGAGTCTTCCCATGAAAGGAAAGGATTGGACCGCGCTAAGTCCCAGCCCAACTCCGGTTTTGGCCTTTTGGGCCTTTCTCCCTGCGAGGGTCCTCACCGAACCTCTCGTGTTAACAGGGTGCAACCGACCCCTCCGTGGGGTCAGGCGGGTTAGGATCGTACCCGCTGCCCCCCTCCACGGGTGGTCATGGGTAGAAGCGTCGGAGCTGCTCAATGTTCCAGGCGTTGGAAATGTGGGTTCCACCCGGAATTGCCAGCTTATAAGAACCCGGGCGGAGGACCTGTACTACGGTGTAGGGCCCTTCCCAAGGAGGTGAAAGCTTGGTGAAGCCGTGGCGATCTTGGGCTAGCCTCAAGACCAGGTCGCCCACTTGAAACGCGTGGCCACGCACTCGTTGCTCGTGATAACGCCTCAAGCCTTGCTGGTACTTGGCCGAGTGCTCCACCCTACTTCCCGAGCTTCCTCCAACTGGTCCACGGCGTCCTCAAGGTTGGTCGTATTCGTTTCCTCGTCGAAGGCTTGAACCCTTGGGGAGCCATAGTCTACGTCCGTGGGGAGGATCGCCTCAGACCCGTAGACCATGTAGAACGGGGAGAAACTCGTGCCGCGGGTCGGAGTCGTCCGCAGACTCCATAGGACGGAGGGTAGCTCCTCCACCCACTTGGCACCGAGCTTGTGAATGCGCTTGACCAGCCGGTTGAATATCCATGGCTTCATCCCTTGCAGGATCATGCCGTTGGCGCGCTCAACCTGCCCAATTTGTGCGCGGGTGAGCGACTGCCGCCCACGCGAACTGAGTTCCATTGTCGGTGATAATGGTGTTTGGAACACCGAACCGGCACAGGATGTCACGGAAGAAGCGGACGGCTTGCTCTGACGTGATCTCCGTTAAAGGGCGCGCTTCAATCCACTTCGTGAATTTGTCAACGGCGACAAACATGTGGGTGAAACCCTCGGGCGTTCTTGGTGTAACACCATAAAAATAGCCTTATTAAAAATTTAGTAATTAATTGATTTTTTTATTGAAGTGCTCATAATTAATATAGGAAAATAAATTTTTGAGGAAAATAAAAACAAATATAGGGTATAGAAATTATTGTTGCATTCATGCTGGTGCATTTATTTTGATTGTTGAATTCAAATTTAAATTTCAATTTGAATTTGAATTTGAATTCAAATGAGTGTTTGAATAAAAGAAAAACCTTTCTTTTCTCTCTTTTTTTTTCCTTTTTCCCTTTCAGCCCAGCAGCCCAGCTCTTTTTCTTTTGTTTTTCCCGCGCGGCCCAGCTCCCTCCCTTTCCCCCTCTCTCGCGCGGCCCAGCAAGCCGTCGGCCCAACAGCCACGCCAGCCCACCACCGCTGCCGCCGCATGCTCTCTCTCTCTGAGTCGCTGACAGTCTGGTCCCACCTGTCGGCGCCTTTCTTCCTCCGCTGCAGCCGCTGACGCGCTGGCCCCACGCGTCAGTGCCGTCTTCTTCCTCTCGCCGCGTCCGAGCCGGACTCTACCGCCGCGCCGCCGCGAATCCGCTTCGCGCACGCCTCCGCGCGGCTTGGCGCGCACGCCAAGGGGGTCTCCACCGCCCCTATAAAACCGCCGCCCCTCCTCGTGAACCCCCCTCCTTCGTGCCTCGAGCCCGCGCCCAAACCCTAGCGCCGCCGCATCCGAGCCGCCGCCGTCGCCAACCCGCTCGCTCGTCGCCGCATTGCCGCCAATACATCGCCCCAGAGCTTCGCCGCAAGGTGAGGAACTAGCCAAGCGCTTTTCCCCTCTCTCTATCGCCTTCTCGCGCACGCATAACCTCGCCGGAGTGCCCGCTCCGCCGCCGTGCGTCGCCAGCCGCCACCGCCGCGGAATCTTCTAGTAGAACCCCCAAATCGACTCCCCGTTGTCTCGTCTACCTCTAGGACCAAACGCGACGAGTTTTGGAGCACCGTAGCCCCCAGCCGAGCCAACTCCGGCGAGACTCCGGCCGCGTGCTGCCGCGAGCCGCTGTTCCCGGCGAGCCGAGCGCTAGATCTGATCTGGGCCGTTAGATTCGAAACCGACGGCCAGATCTGAAAACCCATCTAAACCGAGCCGGTTCACTGTGAACCCGTGAACCGCGGTTCAGGGCCGGTCCACGGTCCGGTCCACCGTGACGTCATGCCGACGTCAGCTTCCAGCCGCCGCCGTGCCCGTTTTGCAAAAGAGCCCCTGCAGTTTTTGAAAATCAACCCACGGTCCAGCGCAGTTCAAAAGTATTTACAACCAAGTCCTTTTTCTTTCGGTTTAGCCCCTGCTCTTTTGAAAAATAGTGCCCGCCGTCCTGAAAGTCGTTTTTACGCCGCAGCCCTCGAGTTTTCGTACGAAATTATGTTTTAGGTCCCTGGTTTCTTTCAAAAACACCCCTGGAAGCCTAAAACCTTTACCAGCAAGCCCCTAGAGCCCGTTTTAAGCGTAGTTTCTCCGTTTTAACTCCGATTTGAGTGATTTTCGCGCTCATGTGTTCGTAGTGAAGCGTAGGGTAACTCTAAAGCCTTCTTTTCATCTTTTGTTTATGTTTGGTGTACTGTTCTAATTAAATATCTTGTTTGCATGTATGTGTGGATGCTTGTGTGGTGATCGATGTGAGTAGTTGACGAGTCGTTCGAGTTCGCCGACGATCCCGTTCCCGAAGAGCAGGTGTAGCAACAGTTCTCAGAGGAAGGCAAGTATAACACGGACCATCTTTGTTACCTATACACCGATTAATCACATAAATCATATGCATGTGTCTAATACTGTTAACCATTAAGGATGTTCCTAGTCTTTACCTTACTCCTTGTTTACCCAGGGTTTTATGCATTATGGTTAGACTATGCTACGCGCTGCAACCAACATTTATTTTTAATGTCAGTATTGAATTAATGGTTCACTTCAATGATGGTTAAAAGATGCTTTTTAGCAACATGGTTCGGGGAACTAGAGCATGTGCTGTGTGCTTTGTTCTAGTGTCTCTATAAGGTTTGATCTAGGGAATTAGAGCATGTGCTTTGTGCTTTGTTCTAATGTCTCTCCATAAGGTCCGGTTCTTAAAGCGGCAACCCAGGAACCTGTTCGCCGCCGTTGGAACTATAATGGCTCTGGTCTTGGATAACTAGCTTGTACGTCTCTAGCTCGCCAGTGGTTACCGAAAGGCGTATGTGGGGAGCATGGGTGAGAGTATAGTTTGATCCATCGAGGACGGTTTTATCCGTTGGCTATGTCTCGTTAGGCAAAGTCTCGTGATGTAAGCGCCCGATGTACGGCAGCTTCACACGTTGCGATGATTGCGCTCTCGCTCTGGACGCCATTGACCCCTCACGTTGCGCCCTGAGCGTACGTCAATCTCGATGCCTCGGGTTATGCTGCCTATGTTGAACCAAAACGGCTACTGTGCTTGTTAGGGTGTTTTGTGAAAGTCCTCGTAACATAAGTTCTTTTGGATTTATGTGACCGGCGGGTAAAGGGCGAAACCTCGGCAGAGTGTTGATCTATCATGATAGCCGTGCTCACGAACACGAGCGGCCTGGATCCTTTTTTATTAGAAGATGATATTAGTGGTTGGTGTTGGTTTGTTCTATAATCACTTATACCTTATTAATGGGTTTATACTTGGGTTCTACTCATTTGTAGTAAATTGGATGATAATAAAATGAAACAACTAAAAATGCTAATGCAGTATAACCATGTCAAGCCTTTTGTTCTTGCATAACCCGTGTTATACTTGTTAAGATGGTTTACTTACACTTGCAACTATTCAACAAAATCCCGGATGGGTAACAGATGGAGCATTGATTGATCAGTCGTTTGCTGAGTTTCCGAAGGATCTGCCGTACTTCTAAGCTGTGTTCAACCAGTCGGCGTCCCTGTGGACTTGAGGCTCTACTAGTTATGAGACGTTCAATAATATTAAGACTTCCGCTGTGTTATTTGTTTAAGACTATGTCTTGTGTTAAACTCTGATATAAACTATTTTATTCGAGCATTGTGTTCTCTGTGATTCAATATTTGTAATCTATATGTGTTCTGTGGACATCCTGGGCACACATATAGAGGCATTCGGATTTCTTGGAAATCTGGGTGTTACACTTGGAAGTGGCCCGACCATGTCCAACCCCCAGACCGTGAATCGCCAGGTGATGGGTATGGTCTGAAGCGCCTGGGCTGGTAAATGTGTCTTGTTGGCGTAGAACTGGCAGCCTTCGCACGTTCGCACGATTCGCCTGGCATCTGCGACGGCTGTGGTTCAGTAGAATCTTTGCCTGAAGGCCGACCCTACCAACGACTCGGGTGCCGCGTGGTGGCCGCACTGTGGCGGACCACTCCGTAATTATTCCAAGTTAAGTACCCCGGGACCACTAACCGAGTAGTCAGGCACTTAATCCGGAATAAGCTGGAGCGCCGTCGGATTAAACCCGATAAACCACGTTCTTTTCTCGATCGAAACAACAGCACGCCCACACGAAGGTGAGTTCCAGAGATTACAACATTCCACAAATTAACTTACACACATAGATATTACAAGTTATTACAAACCAGGTTCAAATTTAAATCAGAGTACAAGTCTTGCAGCGGAAATAAAAGTTCATTACAGCGGAATTTAAAAAGTCATAACAACTGAATTTAGAGGTTCATTGCAGCGGAAGTAAAACAATCTAACGACGATACAAAATAACTCCGTGCTGAAGCCTGCCACGAAGCTACTCCTCCCGATCCTCGCCAGAGGACGGAACCCATTCGATGTGCCAGCCAGGTGGAACCTGGGCAGGCCAAGACAAAGCATCCACATCCAAAGGTATACCTGTAAAATATTGCCACAAGCAAGGCTGAGTATACTAATACTCAGCAAGGCTTACCCGTCTGGTGAAAACTACATCACCGACATCTAGACAATGAGAGGCTTTTGGCTGGTGGGTTTGTTTGCCAAAAAGCAACTAAGAGTAGGTCCTTGCTTTCAAGTTTTAGCATCATATTCTAGTAGATTTAACCATTCTAGATTAGCATCCTGTCTAATCATACAAGTGGTGCAGTACAATTTATTTCATACAACAAGTTCATCATTCTCATAGTTCCACTTGTTACTCAATGTAGCAGGGCGGTCAAGCAGTCTCATTAACCGCGAGAAGCGGACAGTTCGAACCGAATTTCTGCTACCTGGCCAGGGGAAACCCAACACACACGGATACTCTGCTTGCTATAAAAGGTACAAGCATTTCCCAACCTTTCCCATCGATCCACAATTCGGAACCGGGTCCATTTCCTTAGGATAAAGGTTTACTGCTTCACTCACAGTCTCACGCATATATCCACAAGTGTACGGCAGGGGAAAACAAAGTTTCCAAGGAGAGATGGCTATCGGCCCTAGCTGCTTCAATCTGGTACCGGGCTTACCGATCCCCATACATCGGCATGCATGTGGTACGTTCAAAAACTTGACACACTCAACCACACATTTCGACCTTAATCAATTATCATACACGGACGGGAGATCTACATCTATCATCCCGCCCGTCAATCCTTATGATTCCAACATAAGTAAAGACAAGCAATTCCTATGTCTCGCGAGTGACAGGAAATCACTCGACTTGTAACGGACCTAAAGCAATGCCCTATCGATCCTTTCATACTAGTATTGCAAGTCATAGGTACTAGGAAATGTGCAGCTAAGGTATTCAATCAATTCCTTGAAACGTAAATGCACAAACATAGAGAATTCAAAGTGCATAATTTGGTAAAGTTAGGTTATGCTCCGGGGCTTGCCTTCTTGCTCGGACTGAGAGTTAGCCTCCGGGTTGTTCACGTCTGCACCGGCACCGGGCTCCGGGGCTTCTTCCTCGTCTGCGGGAATGAGGTGGTAGTTGCCGTTCGGGATGGCGCCTTCTACATGAGATGCATAACTTAGGGTGGCTGTTCTGGAATTTCAGATTCCATTTATTTTATTCTAACTAACTACAAAAAGGTTTATTCTTTTATATAAATCGATTTCCATCTAGATTACTTCTCATTTTTGTTTCTCCAATTCTGTTCATCATTTTTATCTATAAACTTTATGACAGCTACTGGAGTATAAGAGCTAAGCTCATTCCAAAACTTAGCTAATTTTGCGCTACACATAATTTATTAAAAATGTGCAAACAGCTAGCTGCAGAAAGTGAAATAAATGCATAATAAATTGAATTTTTATCTATTTCAGGAGATCTTTCTACCAAAGCTAGGCATAAGTATGAGGAGGGCTCTGGCCAAGTGGTGGCTCAAAATAACCCTTGGGTAGTCCTCAATGATTTTCTAACCAAAAACACATATTTAATTATTTGCCATCCTAAACAGAGCAAAAATTCAGTTTTTCATTTTTAACATGTGTGCTAACAAGTTTTAAGTCTCCAGGAGCAAAATGGTGATTTTTCACTATACAAATTATTTTTAGTGATTTCTGCACTGCAAAAAGACAGAAAACCTATTTTAATTCATAACAGGAGCTATAGTTCATATTTTTACGTCCCCTTTGGACATAAGCTGTCCAAAGCCACTATACACAACATATCCAAAGCTCAACCCTAGCGTAGCTCTGGATTGGAAATGGTGCACAACTTTAGGTTTTCATAGTTTGAATTTTAATTCACATACAGCTCGTCAAAAGTACAAACATGTCTAATAGAGATTGTAGTTTAGACTCTCACGAATCCAGAGAGTATTTTTGTGCATTTTTCTGATTTTTGTACGATTTTTAATGGATTTTACAATTTCGGGAAAATCAAACCTAGACTTAAGAATCTTTTTACGCAGAGAACCCTAGATCTTTCAAAACTTCGCGAACGAGTCCCTGGACTTTTGCGTAGAGACCCCTAAACAAAGGTAGACGATGAACTTGGGTCCCTGGGACCTCGCCGGAGTTGCGCCGGCCAAACGGCGGCGAACTAGGCTCGGGGAAGTGGGGGAAAAGCTTCCTGGGCTCACCACGAGTCGTTTGGGGACGGTTGGGAGGCCGGGGATGGTCGGAGTTTCGCCGGCGACGAGGTGGTGGCGGCGCGGCCGCCGCGGCTTCTACGCCGGTGAGCTCGGGGTCGTTCGCCGAGGTTCGAGGGGTCCTAGAGCACCAGTGGAGCTCGAGGATGCCAATGGCGTGCTCGGTTGACCTCGGGGACGGCTCGGAGTAGGGGCTCGACGTGCGGGTGCTCCGGCGGCCGAAAATCGCGATTTGGGGGGAAATCTCAAATTCTCGCCGGAGAAAGGACAATAGCTAGGGGAAAGTGGGGGAAAATGGAGCTGGAGTAGAGGGCTAGCTTTGTGCGGGACGAACTTGGGAATGGTGGAGTGTGGAGGGGTGAATTTCTCGGAGAAGCTCGGCTCGGTTCGCGCGGCGCGAGGAAGAAGAAGACCGAGCGAGCGCGGGGAAGTGGAAATGGCCAAGTGAGCGAGTGAGAGGAGGGGTGTGAGTGCGCAGTAGAGTGATTGAGCACGCAAGGGAGGCACTGTGCGGCCTCGGGAGCGTGCGAGCGCGTGGGTGGCTGTCGCGGTCGCCATTGATGGCGCGCGAGCTCGAACAGAGCGCACACGCGCGGTTGGGCGTCAAAGATCATCGCGTGAAGAAGTGGAGATCCTCAGCAGAGGCTTTGGCGCGATGCGAATGGACTCTACCGCCTGCAGTGCGCTCGGCGCGGCGCGAGCGCGCGTGCGGCCACGGCGGCGCGCGACCGTATGATGGCGCTCCGCGGCGCGAGGCGAGGCGAGGCGACAGCGGCGAAGTGATGGCTCGGGAGTGGCCGGACAAGAGCTAGGCGACAAGCGCCAGCGTCCGCCGCGGCTTGGCCAGCTCCGCGCCGCCTGCGCCGCTCGCCGGCCACGTGGCGGCCGAGCTCCGGCCAGCGCAGCGCGCGCCAGGGGCACTGTAGCATGCCCGTGGAGCTCCGATTTCCAAATTCGAATTTTCTCCAAAAATTCGAACTGAACTTCGAAACGGGTAAAATTAAAAGTTGGGGTCAGAGGTGTGGGACACAACTTTCGAGCTTGGACCAGGCACTTCGACCAGGCGCTACGGCGCTTCGAGCTTGAACGCAAGCTCGAGCTTGCCGAGCCTCGAATGGTCGGAAACGCCACTCGAGGGTGAGTGCCCCCCTCGAGCTTGGCTGCGAAGCCTCGAGCGTGACGGAACGTCGCTCGAGGGTAAGTGCTCGAGCTTGGCTGCGGAGCCTCGAGCGTGCCGGAACGTCGCTCGAGGGTGAGTCCTCGAGCTTGGCTGCGGAACGTCGAGCGTGACGGAACGTCGCTCGAGGGTAAGTGCCCCCTCGAGCTTGGCTGCGGAGCCTCGAGCGTGACGGAAACTACTGGCTAGGCTCGATCGTGACGGACATAGCTCGATCGTCACGGACATGGCTCGATCGTCACGGACATAGCTCGATCGGGACGGATATACGGCTAAGCTCGATCGTGACGGACATCCGGGCTAAGCTCGATCGTGACGGACATCCCCGCTCGAGGGTCATCGAGCGGAACGAACGCCGTGGCGAGGTTGTCGCGAAGGGCTGTAGGTGATGACAACTACTCTTTTGGTCCGAGATTTTTAAGTTCAGCACCCAAGTCTTGAGATTTCAGTTGGGTGTCCAAACAACCCTTGTTTTTGAATTATAATTGAATTTTTGACGAATTTTTGAATTTCAACCCAATTCCCTGTTGCATTGATTTTAGTTGCACTTTTTAATTCTTTTGACATCAGAGATGTCACAGCCTACCCCCCTTAAAAGGAATCTCGTCCCGAGATTCGATTAAACCTAGAGATAGAGAGGGGAAAATAAATACCTCGGCTTATGAAAGTATGTCGGGGAAATTCTTCCTAAGATAGTCCTCGGTTTCCCACGTGGCTTCATCTTCGGAGTGATGACTCCACTGAACTTTGTACATTTTTAACTCCCTTCCTTCGTGTTTGTCGCTCTTTCTCGTCGAGGATCTCAACGGGATGCTCATCATAAGAGAGATCCGGTTCAACCGAGAGTTCCTCTTGTTCAACAACTTCGGTCGGAAAACGAAGACACCTCTTGAGTTGAGAAACATGGAATACATTGTGTACAGCTGAAAGTTTTTCGGGAAGCTTCACTTGATAGGCTACCGGCCCATATTGCTGAGTAATTTCATACGGGCCGATATAACGAGGTGCAAGCTTTCCTTTTAATCCGAATCTTTGCACACCTTTGGTCGGGGAGACTTTAAGATACACGTGATCACCAACTTCAAACTGAAGTGGCTTCCGCCGTTGATCAAAGTAACTCTTCTGCCTTGACTGGGCAGTTCTCAAATTTTCACGAATGATTCTAACCTTTTCCTCTGCTTCCTTTACAAGGTCAGGGCCATAAGCATACCTCTCGCCTGCCTGGGACCAACACAACGGGGTCCGACATCTTCTGCCATATAAGGCTTCGAAAGGTGCCATTTTAAGGCTCGCTTGGTAGCTGTTGTTATAGGAGAATTCAGCCAGAGACAAACACTTCTCCCAATTCTTCCCATAATGGATAACACAAGCTCGAAGCATATCCTCAAGTATTTGATTTACCCTTTCCGTCTGCCCATCGGTCTGTGGGTGATATGCTGAACTACGGATCAGTTTGGTGCCTAGGGATAATTGCAACTGTTCCAAAAGCGTGCTACGAACGGAGCACCACGATCTGAAATTATCGTCTTGGGTACCCCATGTAGACAAACGATCCGCTCCAAATAAATCTCCGCGTACTTCTTAGCGTTATAAAAGGTATTGACCGGAATAAAATGTGCGGTCTTGGTAAGGCGGTCCACAATTACCCAAATGGAGTCATGCCCCTGAGGGGTTCTGGGAAGTCCAACAATAAAGTCCATGTTTATGTCTTCCCACTTCCATGAGGGAATAGGTAGAGGTTGAAGCGTGCCTGCTACCTTCAAAGTGGCTGGCCTTAACCCGCTGGCAGGTGTCACATTCCGACAGATATGTGGCAATTTCTCGCTTCATCCGAGTCCACCAAAAGTTTTGTTTCAAATCTTGGTACATTTTGGTGCTGCCGGGATGGATAGAAAATTTAGAGAGATGTGCCTCATCCATAATCTTCCTCCGGAGTTCCGTGTTTTTGGGCACCACGAGGCGATGTCCAAACCACATCACTCCCTGCCCATCTACCGGAAACACTTGTACTTCTCTTTCACCTTCTCCTTGGACAATTTCCTTTAAGGACTTTAATGCCCGCGTCATTTAATTGGGCTACAACAATCTGATCGTGCAAGGTTGGTTCCACTGCAATATGGCTGAAGTACCCGTGGGGAACAATCTCCAAATTGAGCTTTGCCATTTCATGACACAGGGTGTCAGCGTAGGACTCCACGGAAAGACAATGACAACGAGCCTTGCGGCTTAGTGCATCCGCAACTACATTAGCCTTCCCGGGGTGATAATGCACACTAAGGTCATAGTCCTTTGCTAACTCCAACCATCTTCGCTGTCTCATATTCAAATGTGCCTGAGTGAAAACATATTTGAGGCTCTTGTGGTCTGTGTATATGTTGCAGGGAACACCCATCAAATAGTGTCTCCACATCTTGAGAGCATGAATGACCGCTGCTAACTCAAGATCGTGCGTGGGTAGTTTTGCTCATGAGGCCGAAGTGCTCGAGAAGCATAAGCAATGACTCGGTTTCTTGCATGAGAACACAGCCAAGACCGGTGCCTGATGCATCGCAATAGACATCATAAGGCTTGGTGCAATCGGGCTGAGCCAAAACTGGGGCTGAAGTTAAATGTCTTCGCAAGGTGTGGAAAGCTTCCTCACATTTGTCATTCCACTCAAATTTAACTCCCTTCTTCAAGAGTTCGGTCATGGGCTTTGCTATCCGAGAGAAATCCGGAATAAAACGGCGGTAATAACCGGCTAAACCCAGAAACTCCGAATCTCATGGACAGAGGTAGGTGGTTGCCAATCTAGCACCTCTTGTACCTTGGTTGGATCCACGGATATACCATCCTTGGAAACCGTGTGACCTAAAAACTTCACGCTCTCAAGCCAGAATTCACACTTGGAGAACTTGGCATAGAGCTGATGATCTCTCAGCCTTTGAAGAACAATGCGAAGGTGCTCAGCATGCTCTTCCTCATTCTTAGAATATATAAGAATGTCGTCAATGAAAACCACCACAAACTTGTCTAGTTCAGACATGAAGACCGAATTCATGAGGTACATGAAGTAGGCTGGGGCATTGGTGAGTCCAAAAGACATAACCAAAAATTCATAAAGCCCGTAACGTGTGGAAAAGGCAGTCTTTGGATGTCACAAGGCCTGATTTTGATTTGATGATAGCCAGAGCGTAGGTCAATCTTGGAGAATACTCTGGCGCCAGCTAATTGGTCAAACAAGATGTCAATACGGGGAAGCGGATACTTGTTCTTGATGGTTACCGCATTGAGAGACCGGTAATCAATACACAACCTCAAGGAATGGTCCTTCTTTTTCACAAAGATAGCGGGACATCCCCAAGGTGATACACTTGGACGAATGAAACCCTTATCTAGCAATTCTTGGAGTTGATTTTTTAATTCAGCCAATTCATTGGGCGGCATTCTATATGGTCTCTTTGATATAGGTGCTGTGCCAGGTTGAAGTTCAATCACGAATTCAATGTCTCTATCCGGCGGCATCCCAGGTAAGTCATCCGGAAATACATCGGCATACTCACATACCACCGGAATGTCCTTTAGTTGGGTTTCTACCATTGTGTAAGCACACGCATCGACGCAAGTCCGTTGTGGCAGATATAGCACACTCGGGCCATGCGTAGGCGAGTTTATCTCAACAACTCTTTCCGCAACATCTAGGACAACCTTATGTTGAGTCATCCAATTGGCTCCCAACACAATGTCAATTCCTTCCATTCCAAGCAGAATCAAATCAGTAGGAAATGTTTTACTTCCCAGCCTGATTGGAACCTTGTGGGTGACTTGGTTGGATGAAAGTTTACCTCCCGCAGTTGATATCACATAAGATGATTTGGTATGGTACGATTTTAATCCGCATTTCACATGAAATCTTGTGCTTATAAAACTATGTGTTGCCCCGGAATCAAACAATATCACAGCAGGTTGAGTGCAGATAGGGAAAGTACCAGTCATGTCTGGGGCTCCCTCGGGTAGGTCGGCCAAGTTGGTGTAGTTGAGCCGTCCTTGCCGAACTTGCACACGCTGCTGCTGCTTGCCCTTGCCTTGCTGATTTCCCGGGCGCTGGTTTTGCTGTTTGTTCTGCGGACAATCCTTGATAAAATGATCTTTACTTCCACACTTGAAGCACTGATAGCCGGCTCCAGGGCGAGCTGGCTGCTGTGCATTTTGCCTTGGTGCTTGCTGCTGCTGCGGCGGTGGAGGGAAACGAGGCGCGTTAGGCTGTGGCGGCCTAGCAACCCATCCACCTCTCTGAGGTGCCCTGGACTGTCCCTGCGGTGCAGCCGGGGGAACCAAGCGGAACCTCTGTGGCTGCGCGCTCGACGGTCCAGCGGGAGTCTTCCTCTTCTTCTCCGCCTTGTGCACCACATTGGCGTCTTCCTGGGTGATGGCAAGGTTCACGAGATCGCCGTACGTGGCAGCACGGGTGGTGGCCAACTGTGCCTTCAACTTGGTGTTCAGGCCACGTCGGAACCTTTCAAGCTTCTTCTCGTCGGAGTCGGCGTGATGACCCGCATAAGGGCACAGACCATTGAAGGCCTGGGAGTACTGGAGCACTGTGCGAGTACCCTGGGTCAGCGCCAAAAACTCATTCAGCTTTCGCTCTACTAGACCGGCCGGAATGTGATGAGCTTTGAATGCAGCTTTGAACTCATCCCACTCAACTACATGACCCTCCTGCTGCAGGGCCAGGTAGTTCTCCCACCAAAGGAGAGCTGGGCCGCGGAGCTGCTGCGCCGCGAACACGACCTTGCGGTTGGAGGTGCAAGGCGTTGCCAAAATAGTGAACTTGGACTCGATGGCTCGAATCCAGGTGTCGGCCTCCAAGGGCTCATCAGCTCGAGAGAAAATCGGCGGGTGCGTTGCCAGAAAATCTTCGTATCTGGCCACCTGAGGCTGAGGGGCCCGTTGACCTCCCTGCTGAAGCATCTGCTGCTGCATCATCTGCTGCTGATGCTGCAGGTTCCGGAGAATCTCCGTTTGCGTGGCATAAAGCTGCTGCCACGTAGGAGGTTGCTGCGGTGGAGGAGGTGGCGGTGGCTGTTGCTGCCCCTCTGGCCCCTGCTGGTTAGCGTTGGAGCCACTAGCGTCGTGACCGCTGCGGGTGATTGCCATCTGCAGTAGGTACTTGTATTAGCCACATTCCATAAGCTTGCATAATGAATGACATGATAGAACGTGACAATATATTAAAGTGTACTGCGCAGAATGGCAAATCAGCACGCAGTTCGGAAGAAAATCATATCTCCCGACAGGAAACAAGTCAAATGCTCCAATTCGGTCAGTAGCTCGAAAATTTCATGCTCTACAACTTTCATGTTGGGCTCAGAATCAAATTCGGACTGGAACTAAGCCGAAAAATTCAATCTTTAGCTCTCTGCATTTGCTGTTTTTCAGCAGGCCGAGCTATAGTGTTTTGGTTGCCATTTTTATTTCGCTTAACCAATGGGGTTGCAATTTGGTGATCATTTTGTTTGACAAATTCCAAACAACTTTGTAGTTCACATCACAGCCCAGAAAGGATTGGAAAACCCATCAATAATTAAAACAAGGTTAGCTGTAGAATGTTTCCAACACAGCTATTACACTTCATCAAGTTTTACACCACAACCACACCATTAATTTACATTGCCACCAAATAGGAGGAGCTCAACTCCATCTAGCCTATTACAACATGAAGCCAAAAATTCTAGGCCTAGCGGAGGAGTAAATTTGCTACTACCACTCTAAAAGTCATCCAAGTTGTTAGCGGTAGCCTCACTGCCCATAGGGGAAGGTGGAGCTGGAAGGGACGGCATGTCATCCTCGGTGTCCATGTCGGAATCGGGGGCCTCTCCTTCACCATTCCCTCCTTCTTGCTCAAGAAGGTGCTGAGCGTCATGGGCGGCAAGCATAGCATTTGCATGCTCCAAGGTACCATGTACCTCCTCAAGCTCATCTCTAGTTTGTGCTAATCATTCTGGGTGTTGTTGTGTGCAATCTGGAGGTCATTCAATTGCCTCTCCAAGTCAGCAATCATGGCATCTCTAGTGGTCACCTCAATGGACAAAGAGGTCCTCTCAACCCCTATTGTCACGGGCGCGAGCGGACATGTCCATAGCAATGTTGAGCATCTCGCTCTGCGACCGTCCAAGAAGTGCCTGCAAACGGTGATACGCCCGTATCCACCTCATCATCAAAGCGGCTGCTGCGACGGGGTTCTCCGCCATCCTCAAAGGAGAGCTAAGGTAGCGCCTCATCCAGTGGGGATCATCCGGCTAAGTTGGTGGGAACAGCCCAAGCAACTGGTGCTCTACCAAGCTCTGGTTCTGAGCACAAAAAGAACTGATGCCATTCAAGGCAGCTAGCTCACAAGTCGTCTCCATGTGGTGTCCATGAACTTCCACCGTCCAGGTGGGGGAACTAGGACACGGCGGGTGACGGTGTACCACCAAACGCACACGGGAACGAGTCACACCACGGTCTCGGATGAGGATTCTCTCATATTGTGGCGGTGTAGGGTAGCCAAGTGCCTGTAGAACCGACCACAAGATGCTAGGGAAGCCTTCCCATCCCAAGCAATCAGAGAAAGACACGTCGTTGGGGTAGCTAGCCAGGTCAGCGAGGGCGTCCATCTGAACCAAAAGGAAAAAAGGGCAAGGGTGAGCACCGGGTAGCGCCAAAGAATAAGAACAGATTCTGTGCAGGGTGGTAAAAATTACAAAACTAGAAATCTACAAGCTCAAAAATTCCCAAATTTGGCCAGAACATTGTTTAAGTAATTCCTAACAAGTTTCATGTTGGAGGTTCGAGCAGAAACTGTCGTTAAGATGGTGTAAAAATTAAATTTTTATCTCACTGTCCCCAGAAATTTCCAGCAGACAGGGGGTTACCATTTTTTGCATAACTCCAATTTTACTGAACCATTTTCGTTGAAATTTCTCCAGCATTTACTTCATAATATTTATGACAACTTTCGTGTTGAACACTTTTTCGTTTGACAACGTTTTCAGTTTCGAATTAAGGGTGCAAACAGATTGTTCTCAGCAGGATTTTTGGGTTGTGATTTCAATTTCTTTGACGGCGGTTCAATTTGGTCATGTGTTAAAAGTCGATATTAATTCAGCGATGCAATGCATGAGCGGCCTATTCGTTCTCGCCAACACACATGCCAATAACTTTTGGCTTACGAAGTTAGTGCCGGTGGCTAGGCAATATCCGTCTCTCCCTATATTAACTAGCCGAACTTTTCTAACCGTTCATCTTACGGAATCGTGGTTAGTGTACCTGCAGAAAATTCCATTCCAGAGCATGTATAATCAACCTTTCGTGCCAGCACTCACGAAAGCGTCTCCATTCATTACCACCCACTATAGAGGTGGCACCCGAACGTTTAACATTGAACGGGCAATGTTCATATGTCACCAAAGCAACATATTGACAGTTTCATACGCTATTGAAATAGCGTATTGACTTTGTGCCGCCATCATATTTGCATATGATGCCGTGGTACGCTACAGCAATCGCCGTACCTTGCGCCCACCATCCTATTCTAGTTTCATACGCCATCACAGCGTATTGACTATGTGCCGCCACTATATTTTCATATAGTGCCGTGGTACGTTACAGCAATCGCCGTACCTTGCGCCCACCATTGCGTAAAGTAAATGACAGAATGAAATGTGCTGGAAGTCAGTATAATATACTATTTGCCACCTATCATATCGTGATCCCTTATCCCACATAGGCTTCACGTTCTAGGTAACATCCTTAGCGGTCCTAAGATAACCTTCCTTCGCAAAACGCGTCGGAAGCACGAGTTGGCAAATTTTATTCAAAAATTGTTTATTAAAGGTCTGTTGCTCTCTCCGGTGCGCTGTTTCGGCTCTGATGCCAGCTGTGGCGGACCACTCCGAAATTATTCCAAGTTAAGTACCTCGGAACCACCAATCAAGTAGTCAGGCACTTAATCCGGAATAAGCTGGAGCGCCGTCGGATTAAACCCGATTAACCACGTTCTTTTCTCGATCGAAACAACAGCACGCCCACACGAAGGTGAGTTCCAGAGATTACAACATTCCACAAATTAACTTACACACATAGGTATCACAAGTTATTACAAACCGAGATCAAATTGAAAATCAGAGTACAAGTCTTGCAGCGGAATAAAAGTTCATAACAACTGAATTTAGATGTCCATTGCAGCGGAAGTAAGACAATCTAACGACGATACAAGTAACTCCGTGCTGAAGCCTGCCACGAAGCTACTCCTCCCGATCCTCGCCAGAGGACGGAACCCATTCGATGTGCCAGCCAGGTGGAACCTGGACAGGCCAAGTCATAGCATCCACATCCAAAAGGATACCTGTAAAATAATGCCACAAGCAAGGCTGAGTATACTAATACTCAGCAAGGCTTACCCGTCGGGTGAAAACTACATCACCGACATCTAGACCATGAGAGGCTTTTGGCTGGTGGGTTTGTTTGCCAAAAAGCAACTAAGAGTAGGTCCTTGCTTTTAAGTTTTAGCATCATATTCTAGTAAATTTAACCATTCTAGATTAGCATCCTCTCTAAGCATACAAGTGGTGCAATACAATTTAATTCATACAACAAGTTCATAAATCTCATAATTCCACTTGTTACTCAATGTAGCAGGGCGGTCAAGCAGTCTCATTAACCGCGAGAAGCGGACAGTTCGAACCGAATTTTGCTACCTGGCCAGGGGAAACCCAACACACACGGATACTCTGCTTGCTATAAAAGGTACAAGCATTTCCCAACCTTTCCCATCGATCCACAATTCGGAACCGGGTCCATTTCCTTAGGATAAAGGTTTACTGCTTCACTCACAGTCTCACGCATATATCCACAAGTGTACGGCAGGGGAAAACAAAGTTTCCAAGGAGAGATGGCTATCGGCCCTAGCTGCTTCAATCTGGTACCGGGCTTACCGATCCCCATACATCGGCATGCATGTGGTACGTTCAAAAACTTGACACACTCAACCACACATTTCGACCTTAAATCAATTATCATACACGGACGGGAGATCTACACCTATCATCCCGCCCGTCAATCCTTATGATTCCAACATAAGTAAAGACAAGCAATTCCTATGTCTCGCGAGTGACAGGAAATCACTCGACTTGTAACGGACCTAAAGCAATGCCCTATCGATCCTTTCATACTAGTATTGCAAGTCATAGGTACTAGGAAATGTGCAGCTAAGGTATTCAATCAACTCCTTGAACGTAAATGCACAAACATAGAGAATTCAAAGTGCATAATTTGGTAAAGTTAGGTTATGCTCCCGGGCTTGCCTTCTTGCTCGGACTGGGGGTTAGCCTCCGGGTTGGTCGATCCTGCACCGGCACCTTCCTCCGGGACTTCTTCCTCGTCTGCGGGAATGAGGTGGTAGTTGCCGTCCGGGATGGCGCCTTCTATATGAGATGCATAACTTAGGGTGGCTGTTCTGGAATTTCAGATTCCATTTATTTTATTCTAACTAACTACAAAAAGGTTTATTCTTTTATATAAATCGATTTCCATCTAGATTACTTCGCATTTTTGTTTCTCCTATTCTGCTCATCATTTTTATCTATAAACTTTATGACAGCTACTGGAGTATAAGAGTTAAGCTCACTCCAAAATTTAGCTAATTTTGAGCTACACATAATTTATTAAAAATCTAACAAGTTGCTGCCAGCAGAAATGAATTTAATTCATATAAAATTGAAAATTCAACCATTTCAGGAGATCTCCCTACCAAAGTTAAGCATAAGTATGAGGAGGGCTCTGGCCAAGTGGTGGCTCAAAATAACCCTTGGGTGATCCTCAATGATTTTCTAACCAAAAACACATATTTAATTATTTGCCATCCTAAAAAGAGCAAAAATTCAGTTTTTCATTTTAACATGTGTTCTAACAAGTTTTAAGCTCTCAGGAGCAAAATGGTGATTTTTCACTGCACATATTATTTTTAATGATTTCTGCACTGCAAAAAGACAGAAAACCTATTTTAATTCATAAAAGGAGCTAAACATCATATTTTTGGGTCTTCTTTGGACACAAGCTGTCCAAAGCCACTATACACAACATATCCAAAGCTCAACCCTAGCGCAGCTCTGGATTTGAAATGGTGCATAACTTTAGATTTTCCTTGTTTGAATTTTAATTCAAAAACAGTTCGTCAAAAGTACAAACATGTCTAATAGAGATTGTAATTTAGACTCTCACGAATCCAGGGAGTATTTTTGTGCATTTTTCCGATTTTTGTACGATTTTTAATCGATTTTACAAGTTTCGGGAAAAATCAAACCTAGACTTAAGAATCTGTTTACGCAGAGAACCCTAGATCTTTCAAAACTTCGCGAACGAGTCCCTGGACTTTTGCGCAGAGACCCCTACACAAACGAAGACGAAGAAGAAATGCCCTCGGCTCTCGCCGGAGTTGCGCCGGCCAAACGGCGGCGAACTAGGCTCGGGGAAGTGGGGGAAAAGCTTCCTGGGCTCACCACGAGTCGTTTGGGGACGGTTGGGAGGCCGGGGATGGTCGGAGTTTCGCCGGCGACGAGGTGGTGGCGGCGCGGCCGCCGCGGCTTCTACGCCGGTGAGCTCGGGGTCGTTCGCCGAGGTTCGAGGGGTCCTAGAGCACCAGTGGAGCTCGAGGAAGCCAATGGCGTGCTCGGTTGACCTCGGGGACGGCTCGGAGTAGGGTCTCGACGTGCGGGTGCTCCGGCGGCCGAAAATCGCGATTTGGGGGAATTCACGAATTCTCGCCGGAGAAGGGTCAATGTCTTGGGGAAAGTTGGGTGTTTGGAGCTGGTGGAGTGGACTAGCTCCGTGCGGGATGGATTTGGGAATGGTGGAGCGTGGACGAGGAATTTCGCGAAGAGCTTGGGTTCGGCTTGCGCGTCGCGAGGAGGAAGAAGACCGAGCGAGCGCGGGGAAGTGGAAATGGCCAAGTGAGCGAGTGAGAGGAGGGGTGTGAGTGCGCGGTGGAGTGATTGAGCACGCAAGGGAGGCACTGTGCGGCCTCGGGAGCGTGCGAGCGCGTGGGTGGCTGTCGCGGTCGCCATTGATGGCGCGCGAGCTCGAACAGAGCGCACACGCGCGGTTGGGCGTCAAAGATCATCGCGTGAAGAAGTGGAGATCCTCAGCAGAGGCTTTGGCGCGACGCGAATGGACTCTACCGCCTGCAGTGCGCTCGGCGCGTCGCGAGCGCGCGTGCGGCCACGGCGGCGCGCGACCGTATGATGGCGCTCCGCGGCGCGAGGCGAGGCGAGGCGACAGCGGCGAAGTGATGGCTCGGGAGTGGCCGGACAAGAGCTAGGCGACAAGCGCCAGCGTCCGCCGCGGCTTGGCCAGCTCAGCGCCGCCTGCGCCGTTCGCCGGCCACGTGGCGGCCGAGCTCCGGCCAGCGCAGCGCGCGCCAGGGGCACTGTAGCATGCCCGTGGAGCTCCGATTTCCAAATTCGAATTTTCTCCAAAAATTCGAACTGATCTTCGAAACGGGTAAAATTAAAAGTTGGGGTCTGAGGTGTGGGACACAACTTTCGAGCTTGGACCAGGCACTTCGACCAGGCGCTACGGCGCTTCGAGCTTGAACGCAAGCTCGAGCTTGCCGAGCCTCGAATGGTCGGAAACGCCACTCGAGGCTGAGTGCCCCCTCGAGCTTGGCTGCGAAGCCTCGAGCGTGACGGAACGTCGCTCGAGGGTAAGTGCTCGAGCTTGGCTGCGGAGCCTCGAGGGTGACGGAACGTCGCTCGAGGGTAAGTGCTCGAGCTTGGCTGCGGAGCCTCGAGGGTGACGGAACGTCGCTCGAGGGTGAGCCCTCGAGCTTGGCTGCGGAGCCTCGAGCGTGCCGGAACGTCGGGGCCTCGAGGGTCCTATCGTGCGGCCTCGAATCGTGACGGAAACTACTGGCTAGGCTCGATCGTGACGGACATAGCTCGATCGTCACGGACATAGCTCGATCGTCACGGACATAGCTCGATCGTCACGGACAATACTGACTAGGCTCGATCGTCACGGACATCCCCGCTCGAGGGTTATCGAGCGGAACGAACGCCGTGGCGAGGTTGTCGCGAAGGGCTGTAGGTGATGACAACTACTCTTTTGGTCCGAGATTTTTAAGTTCAGCACCCAAGTCTTGAGATTTCAGTTGGGTGTCCAAACAACCCTTGTTTTTGAATTATAATTGAATTTTTGACGAATTTTTGAATTTCAACCCAATTCCCTGTTGCATTGATTTTAATTGCACTTTTTAATTCTTTTGACATCAGAGATGTCACATTCGGTGCCCCTTCTTCTTGTACGACCGAATGAATCGGTGCTCACCAGAACTGAACAGCTCTTTCTAGGCTGAATGACCGACTGGTTCGGTGCTGCCAACCGAATGAATCGGTGCGCCTCCAAATCTACACAGTACTAAACTGGTATTTCTGGGCATATTGACCGATTGATTCGGTGCCCCTTGATGATACTACCGAATGAGTCGGTGGTCCTTCTCACTGAGCTTCACAGGGCTCTTATTCCCGCCACCACTGACTGATTCGGTGGGCTTCAGCACAGAGCACCGAATGAGTCGGTGCCTCTACGATTCCTGCTGTCTTCTTTGCTTCTTTGCGGGTCTTTTCTTCTATCTTCATTGCCATCTTTTGGATGCTCCAAAATATGGCTAAGGACACTTTTTTTACGTGAAATGGATGGCTTCAATTTGGATAACCATCATTTGTATATTAATTATATAAGCATTTGGATGGCTTCCAAAGTATCCTTGGGACCTAGAAATATCTACAAATATCATCTAGACAAATTGTTAGTCCCAATGATTATGTTGTCAATCAATTGCCATAATCACAAACAATGGCCTAGGGCCATTTTCCTTACAACTTTCAGGAAGGCAAGTATAGCACGGACAATCCTTGTTACCTATACACTATTTAATCATACATTCATGTGCATGTGTCTAAATTTTGTTGTACATTAAGGTTGTTCCTATTCTTTACTTTATCCCTTGTTATTGTGGGTTATATGCATTATGGTTAGTGTTTGTTACGCGCTATTAACAACATTTATTTAAATGTTAATTCTAAATTAATGGTTCACTTTAATGATGGTTAAAAGATTTTTTTTAGCAACATGGTTCAGGGAGCTAGAACGTGAGCTTCATGCTTTGTTCTAGTGTCTCTATAAGGTTTGGTTCAGGGAATTAAAGTGTGTGCTTCGTGCTTTGTTCTAATATCTCTCCGTAAGGTCCGGTTTTTCAAGCGGCAACCTAGGAACCTGTTCGCCGCCATTGGAACTATAATGGCTCTGGTCTTAAACAATTAGCATGTACATCTCTAGCTCGCCAGTGGTTACTGAAAGCCGTATGTGGGGAACATGGGTGAGAGTATAATTTGATCCATCAAGGACGGATTGATCCGTTGGCTATGTCTCGTTAGGCATAGTCCCGTGTGGTAAGCTCCCGATGTATGGAAGCATTACACATTGCGATTAACGCGTGGGCACGAGATGTCGGCCGATAGATCAAGACCGGCGCCGACGGGTACCCACTATTCGACCGTGCGAGCTAGCGCGTTGCCGCAGCCACACTCCTTGCACAACAACTGCCCTAGCCGACGGCCCCGGAGGAACGTCGTGTACAAAACAGGTGGAAGACACTGCTGGAAAGGGCGGCAGTGCAGCAGGCGGCGAGCTCCGCAGATTGGTGAGGTTACCCAGAGATGGATACGGCGGACTCGCAATCCATCAGTCTTGCCAACCCTAAAGGCCAGGACGGTAGCTCGACACGAGCTATGCTGCCGCTGGCCCCAATGCCTGTGACACCAAAGCCCCGACGCGCGATTTCATGCTAGTCCACCATAGACCAGGAGGAGCATGTTTCGCGCACCCGTCACCCGGGACGAGGAGGCTGCTACAACGAGGAGGAGGACCAGAGCC
The DNA here is from genome assembly GCA_015342445.1 of Digitaria exilis. Taxonomy (NCBI): domain Eukaryota; kingdom Viridiplantae; phylum Streptophyta; class Magnoliopsida; order Poales; family Poaceae; genus Digitaria; species Digitaria exilis. The sequence continues at coordinate 199,617 of JACEFO010002018.1, read as the reverse complement.
CAAGCCCGAAACCAGAGGGCTTGGGACCTCGCGCTTTCTCCTACAAGATCCGAACGGCCCATATTCCTCCACGGTAACGCCTACCCACTAACATCAGCAAGTATGATGGGGAGACAAACTCATCCGTCTGGCTCGACGATTTCTGGCTTGCCTGTTGGGCCAGGGGCAACTCCAGCAACGAGGTAATCATCCGCAACCTTCCCTTCTACTTGACAAAGTCGGCGAAAGCGTGGTTGTTTGGAGCCATTATATGCTACTTTTCGCCGCCAACCCTTGCAAATAACGATGGAACTCGAGTGACACAAACATAATATTTTATTTAAACTAATGAGTTCCATGAGTTTTGTGTCCCAACATGTTTTATAGGAACTATATGTAATATGGTGCAGAAATAAAATTATTGCTAAAGCATAAGCTGAGGCCATACAAATGAAGGTTCACTCTAGACATGTCGACAAAAGGGACACTTGGACATGGTGCAAAAGTTAACCAAATCACATATTTGACAACACCATGTTGAAGGGCTCTTCGAGATGACCAAAATGGACACTTGGATCACCCAATTTGGAGTCCGGGCGGAAAAGTTTTGCCACCCGAAAGATCACTAGCGTAGCCTGGCTAACTGGCCAGCCGGCCAGAGGTTGACCGGCCGGCCGGCCGGCCACCGAGGCAGTTTGGGCCCAAACTTCACTAGAATGCACGGAAGCACAAGTGTAGATCATCCCAACCGGAGTTTGCTCAGTTGGTGCATCCTACGGCCGAAAGGCCAAAACCATGGATGAGGAGGCCCACTTGCATGCAAAACTCGGGCACAATCCGTGGGAGCTCCTACATCTGGACAACATGCAACCATCCAAGAGCATGTCGGTGCAACGGCGGAGCGAGATGTGCCAGAGCCGAGCCGGCCAGCCTAAGACAAGCCGTCCGGCCTCTAATTTCCATGCGTGAAGCTCACCCCACTACTACCAACACATGCTGGAGATCTGGAGCGTCCACGAGAAGGTCGGCGTCGAACGGCTGGCCAACCGCATGGGAGTTATGCAACCAAACTTGACGTGGCAGTCACTCTACTGCTTGGTGTCATCTCTATGCAAGTGCCGCTCTTGGAGCCCTATAAAAGACAGCCTTCACCTCTACTTCTACACCAACCCATACACCATCCTTGGAGAGAAGAGTCCATAAGATGAAGCTCTCTACTTTAGTGTGGATTAGCTAAGAAGAGTGTTAGGTGTGAGATGGCTTGGATGACAGCCAAGCTAGGAGAAGAGGAGCCGGTTTCCCTCGGTCCTTCTCCAATGTTGTAGCCACCTTGGAGGAATAAAGTTTTGGAGTCTATCTTCAGTATGTTCCTCGTCTCTCTTCAGTATCTTGCTAGTACTTCTCATTTACTTTAGCATTTTACTTATTTACTATCATTGATCTATGGGATCCCTTGTCTGCATGAGAACTATACTTCTCATTTGGGGTTTCCTCATAAGCCCTTTGGGTTGGGTGGAGGCCAGTAGCTGATAGCTTAGGCGTGGTGCCTGTGCTTGATAGCTACCTTGGGCTGTGGTCCACCCCACGGTAGCGTTGTGGTAGGCGGTAGGCGGTGAAAGTCATGTTCGTCCTTTGTAGTCCACTACGTTCAGATTTTTTTCATAAAAATAGCTTGCTGAGCCTGGGGGACCCCCTTCTCATCCCACTTTGGGTCCCACCATTCTAGCCGTCGAAGTAGATCATGTTGGTAGGTAGTAAGTTTCTTGGGTAATGAGCTAGCGAACTGAAGTTAGGCGCTCTGCCCACCTACCGTTTCTCCCATGGTGGGTCCGGTTGAAGAATTCTAGGCTTAGTCATGTCTACCGTTCCTTGGATTTGACATCCAGGTTTTACTCCCCTGGTGAAAGGCTACAATGGTCTCTGTGTGCTTGCGGAGAAATTCCTAATGGCTAAGGGCCGCCAACAAGCCTTTCTGGTGTTGTTCCAGGGACAGTAGTAGCTATACTACTTTAGGATTTTTCAGCCATGCACCTTACCACCTTACGACATGGAGCGTCTGCTCCTAGTTATCCGGTAGTTCCATTTCTTGAGGTTTGGAGCTACCATTGTCTTTCCACCCACACTATCATACAGTTGCGAGACTAGCCCAGTCTCATAGCTAGGGATCGAGCTTAGTCCTTCTGAAAGGGTGACAACATATATGTACACTCACCTGCAGGATTATGAGGAGATTATTCTCTTTATATCACAACCCGATTGAATCGATATGCCCTTCTCGTTCTCTCTAGCGGGGAGGCAAATTTGATACAAGCGGCAAGAAGCGGGAGAAGTTGTAGGAGTTGGATGCTGGTTGATGCATTTTTATCCTGTGTACTCGTATGATGATAGGTCATCTGCTCCCTTGCAGCTACATCACCTCCAAGAACACCGAACAACCAAAGTCCACAGATCGTGATATCATGGTCTTGGGCATTCATTCCAAGGCTACACAGTAGATGAGGGTCTTTTCTGCGGTTACGAGCAAGGAATGCATAGAGGAAATCGAGGTCATCAACTTCCATGTCTTCCTCTGCACTATTGGAGATAGTGACCACAAGAAGTCATCTGCGATCAGAAGGTTGTCCTTCTCTCGCAAGCACCTTAAGTGGATAGATAACAAGATTTTGGAGAGCAAGGGGATTCTTCATGTTACGTCCTCGAATATGGGGGCATAACAAGATCTCCTTGGATTTCCATAACTTCAATTCCATGAAGGTGACAAGTTCTTCTTGATCGGTCAGCCAATAGATGCACCTTGCCAACCATTATATTGAGCCAATCCTTAGCTCGAGTTTGGCAAGAATATTCTAGTGAGTCTCAACATTGTTATACACAGAGGCTACACCAAAAAACACCATACCCATTGGAGCAGCAAATGAGCATTGGACAAGAGGATTCTACTCGGGTTGCCATTTGACTTCACTCAGGTCTCAGGGTATAGATCCGAGCAATTACCTCACGCTTAAAGAAGAGGAGAAACCGCAACATCTTCTTCCTTAGTTGAAACCACTGCACCCTGGGTTGAAGTGCATTAAAACCCTCCATTAACACCAAAGCTCGCCAATCATCATCATTGATAAACTGTCAGAGAGAGACTTGGCGGTTCACTGCAGTCCTAGAGAAGTACCAGTCCATCATCGGGTATTTCTACTAAACTTGAATAGGGGATCAATCCTAATTTTGAAGCCCATTGCATACCTATAGAACCGGACCATAAGATGTCTTGTATTACTAGAGACGATTGAGCGATGAGGAATGTAGTTAGGAACGAGGTACTCAAGCTTTTTGCACACATGCGTCATCTACCACGTGCAGGATTGTGAATTGATCATCCCAATTGTAGGATCGAGGAGGCCGACTAAAGGGGGGGTGAATAGTCGGTTCTAAAATTTTTAGCACAACTTAACCGATAAAGATGCGGAATTAAAACTATCGGCTAAAACACAACTACACCCCAATATATAATTCTCAACTATGTGCACCAACACCCTATGTCTAGATCAAGGTTTGCATTCCTAGGGTGACAAGCAAGAAAGAATTATTTCTAAGAACGTAAACTTGCTTGAATATAAATTGCACAAAGTAATGAGCTCAATGAAGCAAACCACAATGGAGACACCGAATTTTTTCCATGGTCTTGGTGACTTGTCGGTCACCCCTAATCCACGTTGAGGTGGATTCAAAGCTCCAACCGCTCCTCTACCAAGAATCCACTTGGTCTATAAGCCGGTTTGGAATCAATGAACCTCTCCACATCTCTTTTCCACTAGAGTTGCTCTTTACCACTCCGGCGAGGCAAAGCACATGAACCTCTCACAAGCACACCGGGCCTTCTGTCAAGCTTCACTTGAGAAGATCACCGGCTCACAACATCTCTACACCGTCTAGGTGTCGGCAAACACCAAGAGTAACAAGCCAAGACTCATATGACCCTTCACCAAATGCCTAAAGCTCAATCTCTTACGCAAATGCACTCAAATCTTCCCTCTCACCCTCTCTTATGTGCAACACATGCACAAACTCATGGGGAGGACTTTCTCCAGCTCAAGAATGCTAAATGGACCCTTAGGCTTGCCCAAACTTGTAGCACATCGAGTATATATAGCTCACTCCTCCAAAACTAATCATTATGTTAAAACAGCCCAAAACGCTCTGACCGTCCACCACACAAGGTCGGACCGTCCGCCATTTCAAAACCAACGGCTATATTGCAAAGAAACATTCCCGGAGTCGACTGTTACAGGTTTCGCAGATCGTCTGCCTCACAAAGACCGGACGGTCCGCCCATCACACAATTTTTTACACAGAACAGTCATCAGATTGGACCAGTCAGAAGTTATAAAGGCGGACCGTCTGCCCCTCGAGGCTAGACCATCCACAGATCAAATTTCAGCACAGTCGACACTCAGTTAAGCACTCATAACTTTTGACTCTGAAGTCTAAATTAGGTGATCTTGGACTCTGTGGAAAGCTAATTCAGAGGAGCACACATCTCAACTAAATTCTTGACCCAAAACACGTTGGATCTAAGCAGTATTGCAATCCAAGATCCACCACCAACCATCACCATCAACTATTTATTGAGCAACTTTTGCAAACAACCGTTTCCTTGCCAAGGTTAGTATGCATATCCAAGATTGAGCTTTTCAAGACCTAGCAAAGACTCAAGTATCATCAAGACCCCTCTTAATAGTACGACATTCTATCTTATCAATCCGGTCTTTTCTCCACTAATCACCGAGACCGGCAAAAAGAAATGCTGCAAATTTCATACCTTTGCCTTGCCCAAATCCATTTTGCATTGGGTCTTTCTTGATGCTCATATGCATAGAATATCCATCACTATCATTTCTTCAAGGTATTTGATATTCATCCACATATGAAATTCATTCTTTGCATTTTACCAATATGCTTGATGTCGTCACTACATTATTTCCATCTTCTCACTTGATGACACTAATCAATACATGATGAACATATTATTTCTATCCCTCAAATCAATGTAAAGTCCTTGACCACATGAAGTATATCATTTTCTTTGACTCCATATATTCTTTCATTCTTCATATAATTGACATGTATTACTCATAGCTTCACATGGCCTCTCATGGTCCATCGGCACTAAGCCTTTACTCGCTCTTCACCATTGCCTTGGTCCATCGGCGCTAAGACCTTCGCTTGCCCTTCACCCTTGCATGGTCCATCACAGACGAACCTTCCTTACCCTTCACCATCTTGCCATACAAAACCACTGTATCACGCATCATCAATATATTCATTTTCTCATTTTGATCATCATGTCGATCATCAACTCAACATATTCTTTCTTTTGATCTTCATCAACTCGTGATGTTCATTTCTCTTGTTCTTCCAAGATAGTTGTTGATCACCAACTTATCAAGTTCTTCCTCTTGATGATCTTCATCAATTCATGATGTTCATTTCATTCACATCCTCAAATTGTTGATCCTCAACCAACGAAGTATCAACCTTTTCATCTTGATGTTGGAACTCAACCTACCACACAATCTCATGGAAATAGTTAGTCCCGCACATCTGGTTGTCATTAATCACCAAAACTCACTATAGCACAATGCTAGGGGCCTAGATCCTTCACCAGTTCAAGTGGCCCCCAATAAAGGAAATTGGTTGTAATAAGAGGAAGATGTCCATGCCTCATGCGACGATCACCGGACGGAAATGGCCACCTCCTTCGGCCTTTCAATGTCAGTTGCTAGAATGGTTGGCTGGTCACTCACTCTCTAGCTCCCTCGATAGATGCTCTGGTTATCACAACGCCTCATCAGCCAGATGATCAGAGAATGATTGCCTTCGCCTACCTATACCTTGTGGGTCTTTGACCACACCTACATCATTTGGGACCAATTTGATTGTCTTCATTCAAAACCAAGTGAGAAGTGACACAGGTAACTATGGCAGTGCTAGATCAATGCAAGAAAGATCATATTCAAAAGCATTGACAGAACTCAACGACAACGGAGAAGGAACTTCATCATTGAGAAGTTCAGACCTTACATGGTTGGTGCTAAAGGATAGTATATATGGACCATGCTACACTAAGGTACTACTTGACCAAGAAGGAAGTTATGCCTCAACTCTTCCATTGGGTTTTGCCCCTTCAAAAGTTGCAAATCAAACGTAAGAAGCGAGCAAATAATTGCATGGTGAATCATCTATCAAGGATACATGTTGGATTCTATGAGATGATACACCTCGATGGTCACTACATCCAAGTCCATGAATACTTGAATAATTTTATGGTGACCGGATGTATACCTATGGGAGAAGAAATTGATTCACCACATATTTGACTTATGGGAATTCCTATCAAAGTCAGTGCTGATGGTTTACTCCACCACTGCATCCTGCAATGCGAGACCCGCGTGATTCTTCAACGTGCCAAACATGCTAGGAATTGTGTGGTGTTGCCCAAGAACACGGGGATATCAATACTCGTGACACTATGCCCACTAAGAGGTCAACCCATCAGTTGGAATAGCACATCTTAGTGATCATGGACTAAATGTCCTAAATGGAATGAAACACTAAATGTCCAAGAGTCATAATTAGAGTTGGAGGCTCACACTCCATAAGTTCTTTTGGAAGTGTATCAGCAGATCAGGAGTAGACCACCTGATTGCCACACCATAACATCCCAAAATGAGTGGTTAGGCAGAAAAGTTTAGCGAGAAAATCAAGGACATTCTGCAAAGTGAAGGCCACGGAGAAGGATGAGGAGCAAATCACTGACGCACTTTAAACATATTGAGCATCATTCAAGGTGCAGATAGGCAATGGAGTGGTGAAATACGAAGACCCAATCAGCCGAAGTAAAAAAAATCATTGGCTAAATTGGAGAATGGAGGAAGAAGGCCTACTACAGCTCCAGAAGCTATGGCATAATAAGTGGAACAAGATCAAGCACATCAAAGTGGGAAATGAGGTATTACTCTTTTTATTTCCGCATTCTTTTGCTTGATCATGGTAGGCCTATTTCTTTCTTAAATACCTACCCCTCCAGAGCAATGACACAGATGTTTTCTTGGCCATTATCCCATCAAAATATTCCTCGAGCCTAACATACCGGAACTCAAAGAAATGGACATTTATGAGTATTGGAGCTAGAGCCATAGTCCATGGTCATGGCCGGACCAAAACTGTGTCGTTATCTTAATTTATGTTTGGGTACTGCATTTTATTTCCCTTTTCAATCATTTGCTTTCCAATTTATGTTTTCCAGCAGCACCCCCCATTTCCCTTTTATAATAATAAAACAAGATAAAATGTAGCTTTGTTCAGACCATTCCATTGGTGGTTGCCGCACACTTGTGTGCCAACCACACCCCTGTTCTAACTCTACACCGAGTGTGTAAAATTTCCGAGCGAGCAACACAATAAGGAACCTTTGGAAAAATATGAGAGTGAACCGATGCAACCAAGAGCCGAGCGGCCACCCTCTGGCTGGCTGACTAATACCCATGCCAAAGAGATCAAGTGCAGAGCAAAGCAGGACAGCCAGCCTACATTAGGCCAACCAGACCCACCCGGCGACCACCGGTCGCAATCCAACTCCACAAGGAGATTTGAGACCCCTTTATCATACCTTTTTATGGTTTTCATTAAAATTCATGCATAAGTAGATAAAAATTAAAAATTTGAATGACACGCCATGAAAGAGATGAAATCATATATGTTTATCAAAGGTGTCTAAGTCTTATTTCTTATGCAAGTACATTCGTGCCTTTGACCTTTGTGATAGGATCACTTGATCTTTTGCTTATTGACCCTTATGATATAATGACATGGGAAGCTTGATCTTTTCTAATTCAAGGTCTAAGAGAATTTTATTTTGAAAATGGAAAAGTGAGGCAACTCTCGTTCATGCTCAACTTTGCCAAGTCTTAGCTAGAGCCATACATATATGATATAGTTTTGAACCCACATAGCTATCTTGTACATTTTGAGCTTTAGAAAAAATCTTGCCTTTTTGACACATCCATGTTCTTCCTAACACTTTGCTCATTAACGTACACGTCCATTGAAAAAGTCCATCAAATATGGTTATCAAGCAGCTCTTCACCCCCCTGAAAAAAGAGAGCCGCTCCTAGGGCACGAAGCTGGAGTCCTTGGTCCACAGGTGCTTTGCCGGCGCCAAAGCCGGAGGTTGGTTGCCCCCGCGCCTGCTGCGGAGCTGACCACGGAGATCGCGACCTCTCCCGGCACCGCTGCACCGGAGGAGGTGCCAACCGACCCATCGATGCGTGCGAGGCTCCTGAACCCGAAGGAGCTTCCCCAGTCACCGCCTCCCCCGCTGCCAACCCAATCGGCCTGGGCCAAGTCCTGGCGCTCGAGGACTCACCCACCGTACCCGCTGACTCCTCGATAAGGCCGGAGAGGGGTATACAGGTCGCTCTAGCCGGAGGAGCTAAAGTCAGCCGTGACGCTACTCCTCACGATCCATGGGAGAGGTCGAACCCACTCGATGCTGAAGCCGCTAGACCAAGCCATAGTGGCAACTACCTCCTGACGGGACGACCCTAAAAAATAAGGCACAATCAAGGCTGAGTATACTAATACTCAGCAAGACTGACCCATCGGGTGATAACCACACCACCAACTTCTAGACATGTAAGGCTCTTTGGTAGGTGGGGTTTGTTTTGCCAAAAGCATCTAAGAGTTGATCCTTAGCCTTGCTTATTAACTTCATATTTTATTTTATTAACTTCACCATTCTAGGTGGATAGCCTAGCTAAGCAATCAAGTTTTGCAATACAATTATATTCAGTACATAGATTTCACTTTCTCAGAATTTCTCTTCTTACTCAATGAGTACAACGGTCAAGCAGTCTCATTAACCACGAAAAGCGGATAGTTCGAACTGAATTTCACAACCTGGCCAGGGAAACCCACAAACACGGGATAGCTTACCAAACACCGTAGACGTCCCAATCCGTGCCCGTCGATCCACGGACGGTTTCCAGATCCCACTGCCTTTGGGCAAAGGTTTACCGCATCACTCATGGCATCACACATATGCCCACATGTGCCCATGGGATAACGTATCCAAGAACAACGGGCTAAAGGACCTATCCATATCAATCCGGTATTTGGACTTTGTTGGGCTGACGTCCCTCGAAGTCAAGAAACATGTTCTTTTTTGTCTTCGCAGGAGGAAACAACAAGACAACAAGGAGGAAGGTAAGAAGTCCGGAGTTGCCAGCACGAGGACGAAACCTCGAGTCGCAAAGCTCGCCGCAAGACAAACGAGGTCAGCTCATTCGAAGCTAAAGCACGGAGAAGAAGAGGACGAAGTCATCGCTCGTGATGAAGCCAAAACGAGAATTGGCGGGAAGCAACGGTAGACCTTGGTTGTTAATAGGTTATAGGAATTATGGCGAGAAGGAACGGTCATGTAATTGAACGAAGTTGGCCCCGATAAATAGCCTAAGTAAAGCACTGTACGGGGCAAGTAAAAAAGAAGCAAGTAAAAAAGAAGCAATTGAATATATCTTTACTGTTTGTAATACAAAAATTCGTGTTACAACAGTTGGTGCCGTCCGCGTGTTGGAATCGAAATCAAAACTCACGATGCCACCAAAGAAAAAGCAACGGGACGATGACCCGCAGACCTCAAAGGCTCACGAAAACGAAAAAGAGAACGATGAACCCCAAGTTTCAACAGAGCTAAGAATTATCGACGACCCCCAAAATCAAGAAGAAGCTAGCCTCGAGCCACATTCTATGCGAACCTATTAGCACGATCAAATCGATAGCATGCCAAAATGCTACTCCATCTAGCTTTTCGGCATATTTAACCATGTGCATGTTGGATTTGTATTTGTTGGATAGATCAAAATTTCTAACTCATCATTCACCTTCCAGCATATTTGTAACTCATCAAGCCTGCCAATAGAGGAGCTACGAAGAGGCCGATGCAGGACTTATACCTGCAACAACAGAATCACCACCTTCCTCTTGAGCTAAAGCACTGCCACCATCGTGGGCTGCACATCATGCTTCTAGGTCCCACCTGGTGATCACATTCACGCAGGTCTACTTGTGCTACAGAACTAGTGAGGTGAAGGCCAGCAGTGGGAGCATGCTCACGGCAAGCGGCCTAACATGAAGGGGATGTTGTGCGGGCGAGATGCTATCTCCACCACACGGACGGTGATATCCTCTGTATCGGCAGAGAAATTTGAAATCCTAGCCTGTTAGGGAGAGGGAGGGAGAGATGAAATTTGAAATCGTAGCTTGTCAGAGAGAGAGTGAGGGAGAGATGAAATTTGAAATTGTAGCTTGTCGGAGAGAGATAGAGAGGGGGAGTTGAAATTGTTGGGGTGCTTGTGTAATTGCTTCATGTACTTTATTTATTTCAAAAGTGCATTGGTATGCTAGCTGTTATCCGCAAGTTGCTTGCATTAAAGAGGGGTAAAAGTGACAATCTATACTTGTAACTTAGTCTCAGCTAAAAATCCTAGAACGACATACAAAATGGAATGGAGAGAGTATTGATTATTGTAATACTATTCTCTTTATATTACTATATTCTCTTTTCAGCTCTGACTCTGGTATTTATATGATGATCTCCATGGAGTATTTTGATGGTAAAGTTTTAAAAAAAAACTCTCAGAGGATGAGTTTTGACCCTTATATCTTTGTTGAAAACTCGCCTCAATCCAAGTCGGAAGGAACTCGCCACCCGCGCCACTAAGGGTGTGTTTAGATTATAGGAAAAAAACACTGTAGCATAAGAAAAACACTGTAGCATTCGCTGGGAAACGTGTTTTGTGAGAGGGGAATAGTGAAAAGTTGGAATGGATAGTGGAAAGTTGGAACGAATAGTGAATAGTTGGGAATCTGAACATGGCCTAAGGATCGTGCCACCGTGACCTTAAGCCACCATGACCTTAATTGTTAATACTGTCCCCTCATCCCTCCTTTCCCGAACAGCAACGGTCGGGACCAGCTGTCACTGCCCTAGAGGCACCCCATCCGGCCATCCCCCTCGTGCTCGGTTGTCTGTTTTTTTTAGAAAGGTGGTCGCTTGTCAGTTGTTACTTCCAACTAGCCCAGCGAGCGAGAGGCCGCACCCCCCAGCCCCCACGAGATTTGAATGTACAACTGGGTATGCGAAAGGCAGGCTTTCCGTTACCTCCACCCTGCCTCATCATCATCCCCTCCCACCTTCCTTTATTTTGAACCGGTGAACGGACACTCCCCTGACCCGTCCCTCTCTGAGTCTCTGTCCTTTGAGGGGAGGCTGAGCCTGCCGCAAAGAGGAGCCCCACCGCTCCCACTCCATACTGTCAGGAGAGGGAGGGTGAAGCGCCTCCGCGCCCACCTTGATCCGCCAGCCCACCTAACGCCGGTCGCCGCTCGGCCGCCGCCACGATGGGTTTTGACGGGCTGGTCGTGGTGTCCGATCCCTACCTGCAGCGCCGCTTCACGCAGGCCGATCTCCGCGTGCTCCAGGCGCAGGTATTATTTCCTTCTCCACCACATCTCGATCGTCGCGAAAACTGGATCTCAGACAGTCACCTCGATGCCGGACCGGCGGCACTGCGGCTGATTTTGTTGTCTGACAGTATGCTGCGCTTCGGGACGCGTCCCCCAGCGGGAGGCTGCGGATTCGGGACCTCCCCGCCGCCATATCCCGCGCAGCCACTATTGCGGCCAAGGGCGACGCCGAGAAGGAGAACAGCGCGCCCGAACCAGACCCTGCACCGAGCCTCACCGACGACGAATGGGCCTCCGTGCTTAAGGCGGTCGCGCGCGCCGACGAAAGACCGCACCTGGACGCCAGCTTCGAGCTTTTCCTCCGTGTCTATGCCGAGATGCAGCTGCGCCTCAAGGTGGCAGGCGGTGTCGGCAGTGAGAAGAAGGTGGGCGGCGGCATCGCCCGCTCCTTATCCTCCTCTGCCGTCGCCTTCCTTACGGCGGCCACCACCACGCTGCTGCACACCATCAGCGAATCCGAGAAGGCGTCCTACGTCGGCCACATTAACGCATACCTTGCTGAGGATCCTTTCCTCAAGAGCGCGCTCCCCATCGATCCGGCCACCGATCACATCTTCCACGTCACCAAGGACGGCGTCCTCCTATGGTGCGTTCCTGATTGTACTTTGTGGGTCGTTCGAATCCAGTGGTCTTAGTCTTACTACGGTTTGATCCGGTTTCCTTTTATTTTTCGATTATTTCACCCAGTAAGCTCATCAACTTGGCCGTACCGGGCACCATTGATGAGCGTGCCATCAACACCAAGAGGGTGCTCAATCTGTGGGAGAAGAACGAGAATCACACACTTTGCCTCAACTCCGCCAAGGCAATTGGCTGCACCGTCGTCAACATCGGCACACAGGACCTTGCCGAAGGGAGGGTAGGAATCTAAATCAATCCTTATTTCTATGTGGCCAATGATCATCGAATTTCATACTTATGAATTACAGTATGAGATCAGAGTAGAGCTGTTGAGAATGTTTGGCTTTGTTCCTTTTTATTAGTTGAGTACTTGGGCTCTTTCAGAAGTTGACGTGAGGACATACTAGTGTGAAGTCCATGTGATGTGTGGGACCATAAAGCGTTGCCTGTCCCAGTCTTTATGTTTTTCAATTTCATGTCCGTACTTCAGCTTGATGGTAGTTGACACTTGACCGCCATGGAACAATCATCTATGCTAAAGTTGGAGGGGTAAGATATGGTTGCTTCGTGGTTTTTGTGCATTTTTCTTCTGCTAATGATTACAAATTCTAGATAGTTCAAACTTTGTCCATGGTACCATGAAAGAATCAATCAATCTGTATTGATGTCACTTGATAATAGGTCTGGCACTAAAGGTTTTGGATCCTTTGAACCACCATTACATTCTCTTGCTACTTGATAATCAATGTGATACTAAAGGTTTGAGGTCCTTTAAACCACCATTAGATTCTGCTCTTGTTTCAGTTAAAATTGAACTATACCCCTCTGGCCTCTTAAGTCTTAATTTTCATAGTATGTTATGATCTGTCTGTGCCTGGTTTAACTTCATTTAATATTTACTAAGATCAGATTTGAACTCTGCTTCTTGCAGGCATTGTATTTCTTACTTTTCTCTTTATATGTTAAAGAAATTTATGCAGATCTCTTTGTGATCCTATTGAACCTCTTTTTTCTCTATTTGCTTGCAGCCTCATCTTGTCTTGGGTTTAATTTCTCAAATAATTAAGGCAAGTTCTTGTCTTTTGTTTTTATTTCCTTGACAGTTTATCTCCATAGGTGTTTATTTGATGTAGAAAAAACTAAATGAGCTAGCATTTTGCCACAACAACAATCAGATACAACTGTTGGCGGATGTTAACCTGAAAAGCACACCTCAGTTGGTTGAGTTGGTTGAGGACAGTAAGGTAGTATATGAGTTCTCTTCATTCTAATTCTTCAACGCTCGAAGACTAGTTTGGTCTGTTTCATGGGAAAATAACTCACTCCGAAAGTTTTGATTGATATTGCAGGAAATGGAGGAGCTTATGAGCTTGTCTCCTGAAAAGATTCTACTAAGATGGATGAACTTTCAATTAAAGAAAGGAGGTTACCAGAGGACTGTAACAAACTTTTCATCAGATATAAAAGTATGCACAATGATTCACAGTCCAGTCCAATTGGCTCCTATTTGCTAATGACTTCAGTGATTGTAGTCACTGTGTTTCAACTGAAAACCCCAAATAAATATGTACAATTTATGCGATGTTTCCTAGTGTTACTCAACTTGTTCCAAAACATTGTATCAATAGGCATATTTACTGAGCATACTTTTTCCCTCCATGATGGTATTTCCTGTTTCTTGAATTCTATTGCGTTACAGTAAGAGTGTTAACTACAGATGTTTACAAACCTGTATATCATTTTTTTCTAGTTTCAACCATAGTTCAGTGTGAAGATCTTTTCTTTACCTTCCCGACCCAAAAAATGCAGGACAGTGAAGCGTATGCTTGTCTATTGAATGTCTTGGCACCTGAATGCAGTACCAAACCATCCGCAATGTCAGTAAAAGATTTGCTTCATAGAGCAAGATTAATACTCGAGCATGCTGATCGGATGGGCTGCAAAAGATATCTGACTCCAAAAGACATAATTGATGGTTTACCAAATTTAAATCTTGCCTTTGTGGCTCATATTTTCCAGAAAAGGTATCATCTGTTATAAATTGTTAAATCAATCATCTGTTTTTTAGGAAGTCTCATATTCGTATTGATGTTTTTACATAGGGACGTTGAGTATATCCTTTGTGGTTAGCATGATATACTTTGTGGTTACCATGTGATAGTTGCTAGGTGCTACAAGCCTGCAACCCTTCTTGTCATTCTATAGTAATCATATGAACATAATATTTTAGCAAATAAGATTCATAGCATTACTTCAAAAATTCCCAGCTCTAATATATTTTTTATTCTGAATAAACACCAATATTGTTTTGCATAAGTGACTTCGATTGGGTGTAACTAGATGTGCCTCCAAGTTTTTACAGATACTATCTTTAATTGTCTACAAGAAGTTAAATAGATGGCATTCGTCAACAACTACATATGGTGTCTTGTCGAAAAATATTTAGGTATTAGGTTATACATCAACTGTATAAACATATGTTGGAACAATACTTACCTATTATGTTTCCCATTGAACTATATGTGGATTCGTAAAAAAGAAAGTTACATTGGTTTTTCGTTTGTTAACTTTAGCATTGTTCACATGGCTTGGGGGAGCTTGATTACAGATAACTTGTTTTATGTGAAGCTGAAATCAGTAGTAAACTACTTTTGTTTTCTGAGTGTTTTGGCTTTGTTGTCCTTTTATTGCAGAAATGGGTTGTCGATACAAATGAAACAAGTTTCCTTTGTGGATGGACTCTCTGATGATGCTCAAGTTTCCAGGGAAGAAAGGTCATTCCGGCTGTGGATTAACAGCCTTGGAATTTCAACTTACATCAATAATGTGTTTGAAGACCTTAGAAATGGGTAGGTCATACTTTTCTCCATCTTAAACAGTGTGATGTATTTTGTCTTTGATGCTTCATCCTTGAATTGTAGGTGGGTTCTCCTTGAGATGATTGATAAGATTGCTCCTGGCTCAGTTAATTGGAAGATGGCAAATCGTCCACCAATAAAACTACCATTTAAGAAAGTTGAAAATTGCAATCAAGTTTTGAAGATTGGAAAAGAACTAAAGTTTTCCTTGGTGAATATTGCTGGAAATGATATTGTGCAAGGGAACAAGAAATTGATATTAGGTGCGTACCAGTTACGTAGAGTATGTCTCAGTAAATAATATCCGGTAGAAGTTTATTATTACTTGTACTTCTGATTTGTAGGTGAACAAATCTTCATAATCTTTGATGCAAGGATGTCATATAAAGATAGGGTTTTGGATAAAACAGTTTGTCAAACTAGCAATTTTTTAAGACGATGTTTTGAAATTCTTACTTTCCTGTAACTGGGAAAGTGGGAAGCATGAAATAGAGCGTGATTTTATAGGCAATCCATCTTATTTAGTTTCCACACTGCACATATAATATCTCTCTTGCAACTTTTGATTGGACCATGTAATGAAATGGTGCATTTTATCTCAGCTTTTCTGTGGCAATTGATGCGGTATAATATTCTTCAACTGCTGAGGAATCTTAGATTTCACTCAAATGGAAAAGAGATCACAGATAATGACATATTGGCATGGGCCAATAAAAAAGTAAAAGATTCTGGAAAGCACCATTCTCGTATGGAAAGTTTCAAGGTATGTACCATTCAAAATATTTCCTATGTGCAGTTTAGTTGCATAGTTATATATTCTTTTATATTTCATATCATATTATAAGTTGTAGATAGTAAATATGTAATTGTGTAAATTATGTGTTATTTAAATGGTTATACGTTGATAAACTTCTGGAAAGCTTCAAATATCGCATAATATTGAAGTAGTTATCTAAATTGACTATGTTTGTTATATAAATTTAACATCTGTCCTAAATAATAATTATCGCTGTTAGTTAATTTCAATGATAAGTTATATTCCCATGGTTTTTAAGTCGTCGCCTAGGTGTTGCCTTGACGCCTGCATGGAATTTCAATCGTGGCCTCAGTCACCACGAGCTACTTGTATATGGCGTCCAAAATCACAGCCTAGGTATGGTATGGCATCATTTTTCCGCCCAGTGGACGCTGCACGAACCGCGAATTGATGAGATTTGGGTCTTGCACGCAGAGAAAAGGGGCATGGTGTGGTCGTGTGGAGTTGTGCACACTGGGATAAGGGATATTGCACACATTTGAGCGTGCGGGAGCCAAATGAGGATTGTGTGTGCGGTGTCGAAGTATAAGTAAATTGACCACATCTCTCCAACTGATTAAGGTTTTGGGTTAAATTGGTTGGTGCATGCAACTCAATATGATATCAGGGCAAGATGTTTTAAGTTTGAATCCTAGCATACATGATTAAATAAAATAATTGTAGTTGACTCCTATATTCCACGTCTTAGGCCTGAGTGAGCCTGCACGAGGGTCATTCCGGCTGTGGATTAAATTTAAATTTACCTGAGATGATGCTCACATCTTAAATTTTCCACCTCTTCTCATCAGAGTTTTTGGGTTGAATTGGTTTGCTGCATGCAACTCGATACGTGGGAAACAACTACAGTTGCGTGCTTGCTCGGCACGTTCAGAAAGAGAGATAGAAAGGGACGAAGCTGAGGCACCTGGAATCCTTAGCGCCCCCCATGCCTCTTTGATCCAGCTGCATCTTCTCCTCTATCACCTGGCTGCAGCCCCTTCCTCCATTCCGCCTTCCTGTCCGCCTGTCACCACAAGATCATAGAGGCAGCACACAGGCACACGTATCTCTTCCTCTCCCCTATCCTTCGTTCCTTATGCTAGATTGCTTCGACTTGGATGTGTATGCTCTGGTACTATAGGAATAGCCCAAGCTGTTTGTGCAATTGTATTAAACTGCTGGGAGCTTTGCTTGTACTTGGTGCATCTGCTATATAAGTAGGCAGCTTTGTGTGAATTAGACAACTAGTGGTACATGGGCTCCAGAATTAGCAGCAAAATAGTATGTGTCAATGTAGTTTGTGCTACCATATTGTAGATCATGGTATGTGTATGGCGTCACCTCGCCAGACACCTGCACTTTTTTCTTACTCAAAGTTGCTACTTATGCTTCATGCATCAAACTACAATTACTAATTACAGGATCGAAGCCTTTCAAGTGGTACCTTTTTCCTTGACTTGCTAAGTGCTGTGGAGCCTCGAGTAGTGAATTGGAGCCTTGTGACTAAAGGAGAAAAAGGTTATCTTTTTCTTGTGCTTCTACATTCTTTGGATTTTTATATACTCATGAACCAATGGTTTCTCCTCATTTTTTATTATACAGAGTTATGAATCCCCATTTCATGCAAAGTTAGACACCCAAATTACATAGGTTTCTCCTGTCTTAGTTACTAACCATTATCGTTCCTTACATCCAACTACTTTAGCATAGAAGTAACCTTTCATAGTGATTTATACTACATGTTCCTAGCAACAATGTTATGTCAAACCACCAGGTTTACTAGTGTGAGCATGCGTTTATTATTCTTGCATTGCATTCTCTGTTTCCTGAAAAATTTAAATTTATTTCTTTACAGATGAAGAGAAGCAGATGAACGCTTCATACATCATTTCTGTGGCGAGGAAGCTTGGTTGTTCTATTTTCTTATTGCCAGAAGATATATTGGAGGTAATAATTTTGATTAGGAAAAGTTCATTTTTAGCCATCCAACTTTGCCT
This sequence comes from Digitaria exilis, assembly GCA_015342445.1. Classification (NCBI taxonomy): domain Eukaryota; kingdom Viridiplantae; phylum Streptophyta; class Magnoliopsida; order Poales; family Poaceae; genus Digitaria; species Digitaria exilis. Next base: position 181,786 of record JACEFO010002018.1, on the reverse strand, counting down.
CAGCTTAGTTTTGGCCATTGAAATCTAAAACCAGGTATCTTTCGCCATCCAACTATCAAAACCGGGTATTAATGGTGTGTTCATATTGTAGAAAAAAACATTGTAGCTTTAGAAAAACATTGTAGCTAAGTCCTGAAAAGCGTATTTTCTGAGAGGGACCAACTTGAGTTCCGCATTTCGTTTAGTGAATGCTAGTTGAATAGTGAAAAATTAGATGAATAGTAATTAGTTTGAAATGTGAACAAGGCCTAACTAAATTTAATCTGCCGTATCCTTTCGTACAATAATGGATGTTTCTCATGAATTATTGTTACTAGCAGCAGCTAGTCGACTTGGTGCAACACTATGGAGGTGACAAAACCATGCCTCATAGCTTCGGTAAATTGACCTTACAACTCCACCCGGTAGGTTTGGGTTAGCGACACAAGCTAACTCTTTACTACTTACAAATTCACCCACTCAGATTCGGTCATCGACACAGGCCAACTCATCACTAACTTACAACTCTGGTCGGTCGGATTGGGACATTGACATGAGCCACAACACCCCATGATCGTTGCTCGGTCGAATTAGGGCATCAACACGATCCACCACACACCCACCACCACTTACTAGAATCCTCCTTTTTGTTTTTGTATTTTTTTTATTCAAAGAAAAGAGAAAGAAACGGCAAAAAGCGATGCCACGACCACCATGACCCTAGGCCGTCGTCGCTTGTCTATGATGGACTGGGTTCACTTCGAGACACCCGCTCAAACAAGCATGAAGACATCACAATCACACCCCCAATGGGGAGAACGCCGTCGCCAACAATACTGGAAAAGCATCAATACGGATTTTCACCTGTAGCATCTCACCATGTTGCACGTGCATGGCCATCCCGCACCTAGACGCAGCAATGAGCCGCAGGGCACCCAAGCTGCATGGGCTCCTAGCCAGCAGAATCAGCCGCCCACGTGCAGATCTGGCCACCTGCCGATGGTGGCCATGAAACAACGAAGAGGGGCAACCAAAGGATCTCCCTGTCGCCGAGATGACGCCCTCCTTGCCTCTTCCACGCACAACGCCGTCGGCTCCATGAGCTGCCGTCGCTAAGCCGTCGATGTGCCCGAGATCCAGCAGAGTTTCTCCTTCAGCTTGCCAAATGGAGCCCTGTCTCCACCAGCTTTGTCCACACAGTCTTCTGGTGAAGGACTTAGGCGGCGCCGAGGTGGTGAGCTGGAGATTCGGGCTGCTGCGGCTAGGGTTTGGGGGATGCCGCCCGTGCCGCCGCATGGTGAGTGATGCGGGAAGCATTTCTCTCCACTGCCAAGTTGTTTAATTTTGTGGGTGCATGTGTCGGCTAGTTCAGTTATGAAGTCAGTCTGTTATTATTGATCAGTTCAGTTAGTGTTATCTCAATTTCAGTTTAAGTCCCAAAAAGTACTCAATTCAGTACAATCTGAAACACTGTTTATATTTTATTTCTTGCAGGTCAACCAGAAAATGATGCTAACTCTGACAGCAAGCATCATGTACTGGTATTTGAAAAGGCCAACATCACATTCGCTGGACTTGGAAAATGGGAGTTCATGTGAGACAAGCTCCACCACAACTTCAGATGATTGTGCATCTGAATCTTCGTATGATGACAATGCAGCTAGATAGAAATGCAGGATCATGAAGCGAAGTGATCTAACTTGGTTTTATTTTTCAATTTTGGAATACTCCCCACATCAGTGTGGCGTTGATTGTGTTTTTGATTCTTTGCTGTAATTTGAAGAGCAAATGCATTCAAGACGGAGGGAAGGGAAAGAGTGTTCAATTGTGAGATTTCGTAGTGTGAAAATTTGATGAACATGTGTAAGATCCTGTAAATATTGACACATGCAGGCTATATCTTTAAAGTTATAGTGGCAGTGAATTCTTTGAAATCCACATAGGTTGGTTTGTCGTTGGGCATGTTTTACGTTTGCACCGAATCAAGATACCAGTTCGAAGTTTAAAACAAATGATACCAGTTCCAAGTTTGTCGTTGGGCATGTGTAAGATCTCTTCTGTCTGCATTTGATTTTACAAATGGTCGATCAATTTTATGCATCAGCATTCACCAAATGTATTTCATTCTAGATTTCAAATTTGTGGTCAAACATGGTTAAGCTACCAGTTTCAGAATTTTATTGCTTTTCAAATTGAAACTTTCGAGTACTTGTGGCCAGCTATCCCAAGAAAGAATTAAATAAAATCCAATGTGTTGACCATGCCAATTAATATGTGTTTTTGTTGATCATATGAACAAACATAGATCGCGGCTGCGTAGAGCTAATCAAAACGAATCAATTTGGATTGTTAGATGAGACTTTGATATTGTGTTGCCTCGTACCACCTTTACTCGTTGCTGATAGACGCCACCATCCGCTTGTGTTCTTGCTCGTTCGTAGCGCATATCCTTTCCTCGAACGCCAAAACCTCCTTTTGTAGATCATGGCGATGGTCGGACCCCTGCCGCCCGTAGAAGAGAGGAATGTGTCCGACCGCGTCATACATCAGTTGCACGTAGTGGGGATCAGGATTGCGTCGTCCTCGAATACGTGATGACGGACCACTTCCAAAAATTGTCACGACCAGCGTGGTCGTGAAGCCCGATCGTTGTGGGCGATGATGTTGATTCCATTTTCTACGGGCGTCTCCCAGCTGCAGCTGGTGGGACGAACATGTTACCTTCCGGGTCGTAAGTTTTATTAATTATCATGCAGTCTGGTTGACAGCACCCCTTTTTTACACCGTGTTAAGCGGTCTTTGTTAATGTTTAATGCAACATCAATGTCATTTAATCATGGTACCACTACAGGAAAACGGCACATTCGTCCCATGTCCGTTAGTACCGGTTGTGTTACCAGCCGGTACTAACGGGCAAATCAGCCTCGGTAGTCGGGGCCGTGTCCATTTGGTACGGTACCAAATGGCTCACAGGGACCCGCGGGCAACGGCTACAGCCGCCCGTGATGCTATTTGGTACCGGTTGGTAACACCAGCCGGTACTGAATGCAAGCAAACAGTACCGGCTGGCCGTTGGTACCGGCTTGTAACACCAGAAACTGCTCTTCCTCGTTTGCTCCGAGAGCAATGGCGTCCTAGGGATGTCATGCCCATTTTTTTCTTCATTTTGTGGCCATTTTCGTGCATCTAAGTGTATCTAAGGTTAGTAGCTTACATTTGATCCTTTAAACTTAGAGAAATTCTTGGATTGAAGTTGAGTGGAGAGATATTTTTGATTTGTTCATCTTTTTTTGTTAGATAAATCATATGTGGTTATAGAATATTATTTGATTAGTGCAATTAAAGGGACAAATAGTTACTTAGTGAAATCTTTAGTAAAACTTTTTATTTTAGCTAGGAAAAATATTACTAGACCATGCATTATATTGAAATAATTATTTTAGCTAGAGAAAATAATTAGAGAGTAATGGGTACTTCGTATATTATCTCTAGACAATTATATATTATCTAATGCATGATAATATTATCTTATTAATGGCTATAATTCATATATTAGGTTATAGAAATTTATTTGATTAGTGTAATTTAAGGTGGAAATAGCTACTTAGCGAAATGTTTAGTAAAATGTTATTTTAGTTAGGAAGAATATTACTTCACCATGCATGATTGAAATAATTATTTTATCTAGAGAAAATAATTAGAGAGTAACGGGTACTTCATATATTATGTCTAGATAATTATATATTATTATTTGATTCAATTCTTTTATTTCAATATGACTATGAATGGATATAATCCGTTATATAATATGATCCAAAGTATTGTCCAAGAAATATTCAATAATTCCTTCTCTTGTTACAGATGGACCGACAATGGATGTACGGCGATCGTTGCTGCATTGCGTGGATCAATGGCTTAAAGGAATTTCTTGATGCTGCAGAGGCCAATCGTTCAGCAAAGGGTTTCATGAGTTGTCCTTGCAGAATTTGCCAGAATTGCAAAGAATACTCTTCATGCCCATATTTTTAGCGAAGGTTTCATGCCAAACTACTGTCTCTAGACCAAGCACGGGGAACCTGGAGTCTTGATGGGAGATGATGAAGAAGAAGAAGAAGAAGAAATTCCAGACTGGGTTCACATGCATGAAGCCGGTGCCTTTCAGGATGACGACCAAATGGACGAGACTGAGGAAAATGTCCAAGAAGAGGAAACAACGACGAGCTTCATAAGGTTTTGCTAGAAGCCCAAAGAGAAAGTACATCTGCATTGGATGAAAAAAAGTTTAAAAAGTTGTTGGAGGATCACAAGAAATTGTTGTACCCGGGATGCCAGAAGGGTCACAAGAAACTTCGTAGCACACTTGAATTGTTGCAATGGAAGGCAACCAATGGGGTTAGCGACAAAGGATTTGGGGAGCTACTGACTATTGTAAAAGATATGCTCCCCGCAGATAATGTTCTGCCTTCAACCACATACGAGGCTAAAAATATTGTTTGCCCTCTTGGACTAGAGGTCCATAAGATCCACGCATGCTTTAATGACTGTATCTTGTACCGCGGTGAATATGAGAACCTGGATGCTTGCCCTATTTGTGGCGCACTACGGTATAAGATTCGGAGAGATGACCATGGTGAAGTTGATGGGGAACTTGTAAAGAAGAGAGTTCCTGCCAAGGTCATGTGGTATTTTCCAATAATTCCACGTCTGAAGCATTTGTTCAGAAGCAAGGAAAACACTAAGTTGATGAGGTGGCACAAAGAGGAACGTAAGCAAGACGGGCTGCTTAGACACCCCGCAGATGGGTCCCAGTGGAGGAACATTGACAGGGAGTATCCAGCCTTTGATGCGGAAGCGAGGAACATAAGGTTTGGCCTAAGTACAGATGGAATAAACCCATTTGGTGATATGAGCAGCAGCCACAGCACATGGCCTGTCACCCTATGTATATTCAACCTACCTCCATGGATTTGCTTGAAACGCAAGTTCATCATGATGCCCGTACTTATCCAAGGCCCAAAAGAACCTGGCAACGACATTGACGTGTACCTAAGGCTGTTGGTTGATGATCTTTTAAAACTTTGGAATGAATGAGAAATTATGTGGGACGAGGACCAACAGGAGGATTTTGTCCTTCGAGCTTTGCTTTTCGTAACAATCAATGATTGGCCTGCACTAAGTAACCTGTCGGGTCAGAGTAACAAGGGATACAAGGCTTGCACCCACTGCTTAGATGATACCGACAACATATATTTAAAATATGGGCGGAAGAACGTGTATATGGGCCATCGTCGGTTTCTTCCCGCAAACCACCTGCTAAGAAAGGATGGGAAACATTTTGGAGGGGAGCGTGAAACGCGTACTAAGCCCTTGCATCGAAGTGGAAAGCATGTGCACTCCATGTTACGGAAAGTTGAAGTAGTACATGGCAAGGGTCCTGGTAGCACGCCTGTTCCTAAAGATAACGACGGTCGAGCACCAATGTGGAAGAAGAAGTCTATATTTTGGGAGTTTCCATATTGGGATGTCTTAGAAGTTCGCAACTGTATCGATGTTATGCACTTGACAAAAAAATTATGTGTTAACTTGCTTGGTTTTCTTGGTGTCTATGGAAAAGCAAAAGATACATGGCAAGCACGGCAGGACCTCAAACATATGGGGCTGCGAAAAGAAATACATCCAGAAAAGAGAGATAACGGATGACACTACTTACGGCCTGCTAGCTACACTCTTAGCGAAGAGGAAAAGTAGAACATGTTTGATTGCTTGAATACTATTAAGGTCCCGTCCGGGTACTCTTCCAATGTTAAGGGAATAATTCAGATGAAAGAAAAGAAATTCACAAATCTCAAGTCACACGACTGTCATGTCCTGATGACACAATTGCTTCCAATTACATTGAGGGGTATCCTACCAGAGAATTTGAGACTGGCAATCGTAAAGCTTTGTGCGTTCCTCAATGAAATCTCTCAGAATGTCATTGATCCAAGAAAATTCATGAGGTTGCAAAACGATGTAGTCCAATGTCTTGTCAGCTTTGAGATGGTCTTTCCTCCTTCATTCTTTAATATTATGACGCATCTTCTCGTTCACCTAGTAAAAGAGATCTCAATCTTGGGTCCCGTGTTCTTACACAACATGTTTCCTTTTTAGAGATACTTATCAGTCCTAAAGAAGTATGTTCGCAATCGCTCCCGCCCCGAAGGATCCATCACCAAGGGCTACGCAACTGAGGAGGTCATAGAGTGTTGTGTTGGCTTTATTGATGACATTGATCCGATCGGACATCCTATTTCATGCCACGAGGGCCGCCTAAAAAGAAAGGGAACACTTGGCAAGAAATCTAATATGCATATCCCTGAGTGTGATATCCGTCAAGCCAACTTAACAGTTCTGCAAAATTCCTCTGTTGTTGCTCCATATATGCAAGAACACAAGCATATTGTTCGATCAGAAAATCCAAACAAGAGTGAAGCTTGGATCACACATCATCACAGGGAAAATTTCGCCAGATGGCTTCAATGTTGTCTTATGGGTAACGACACAGTTGACAAACAACTTCAATGGCTGGCTAGAGGATCATCTATCACAGTGTTGCAATACCAAGGCTACGATATCAATGGGAACACATACTATACGAGAAAACAAGATGAAAAAAGTACCAACTAAAACAGTGGTGTACGTATAGATGCACTTGACAATAACGGACGAAAAGAGACGTATTACGGTGTTATCGAAGAGATTTGGGAACTTGACTACGGACCTTTGAAGGTTCCTCTATTTCGCTGCCAATGGGTGAACAATGCTGGAGGAGGCGTAACGGTGGATTGGTATGGAATGACAATAGTTGACCTAGCCAAGATTGGATACAGAAGTGAACCATTTGTTCTAGCCAAGGATGTGACCCAAGTTTTCTATGTGATGGATATGTCAAGCAAACCAAAGAAGGGCAAGTTAAAAGGTGGTGAGCCAAAACGCCACATAGTGCTTCCTGGCAAAAGGAAAGTCATCGGGGTTGAGGACATTACGGACAAGTCAGAAGATTTTGATCAGCTTGATGACGTACCTCCATTTTCAGTTTCGGTTGACCCTAGCATCCTGTTATCAAGAGAAAATGCTCCATACTTACGACTCGATCACAACCAAGGCACATTCGTGAAGAAAAGATTACAAATGTTCAGCTTCAATTAAGTGATGACGATGACGTGTAACTTTTCTTAAAACTGTCACTTCATTGTATGTAATTTGTATCCTAAATGTCACTTTTTGTTGGATTATGTATGTTATGTATTTTATTTTATGGAATCAATGTTCACATGATTCAGTATAGTCCAAAAAAATAGGAAAAACATACCCATTTATTGAATTATATTATCAAGATATCAATTTATTAAATTCGAGTAATATAAACAAATGCCTCATAACAATATTGGAAACATAGGGTAGATCATTTCACCTAATATTAATCAATATTTTTGCATGTTTGAAATAAGACAATTATCTATTTTTAGTGTATTAATTACATATAATGGAAATTCTATAAATCAATGTAGAATTGAAAATAAAAAAAAGGATGGAAGAGAACTTGGCGGGAAATGAAAACGGGGCCCATTTAGTACCGGCTAGACACCCCAGCTGGTACTAAATGGGTCGAAACCCATTTTCCCGTCTGCAAGGCCCATCTGTACCGGCTAAGGTTACCAGCTGGTACCGATCAGCACCATCTGTACCGGCTGGTGTTACCAGCCGGTACCGATGGGCACCCCTATATAAGGAACACTTCCCCACCTTTCTTCTTCCTCCCCCTTCTCCGCCGCCACCAGCATCTTCTTCCTCCTCGATCCAGCGCAGTCGTCGCGCCACCGCATCGTCCTCCCACTGCCTCCCGTCGTCGGCGGCCCGCCTCCACCACGCCTCCGAGTCATGTCGCCGTCCTCAGTGCGCCTCCGCCTCTGCCTCATCCTCAGCGCGCCTCCGCCTCATCTCGTCACTGTGGTTCGCCGCCCCTCGTTGTCACCGGCCTCCCCGCGCCTCCGCTCCTCGTCGTCGTCGGCCTCCCTCGTCATCGGCTCTGCTTCTGCTCCTCGTCGTCGTCGTCGGCCTCCGCTCCCCGTGCCTCCGCTCCTCATTGTCGTCGGCCTCTCCACCGCGCACCGCCGCCTCGTCGTTGTCGCCGGCCTACCAACCGCCACCACCACGCGCGCCTCTTCGTCGTGTCCACCGCCACCGCGCCCTCAGCCTCGTCGTCCTTGCCCCAGCCACGTAAGTGCGCGAGCAGAGACGTCGTCGGCCTCTCCTGCCAATGCTGACGTCAGCATCGCGCTGTGCTGACGTCAGCAAGGGTTTAGGAGGTTTTGTAATATTTACAATGTAGCCCCTGAAATCTATAGTTAATAACAGATTAGTCCTTGTTTTCTTATAAACTAGCCCCTGAGATGTTGTATAGTATACATCTTGTATAGTTTTATGATATAGCCCCTGAACTTTATAGTTAATTACATTTTAGTCCTTGTTTTCTTACAAATTAGCTCCTAAAATGCTGTATAGTATATATCTTGTATAGTTTTATGAATAGCCCCTGAACTTTATAGTTAATTACATTTTAGTCCTTGTTTTCTTATAGTGTAGTATATATCATGTATAGTTTTATGAAACAGCCCCTGAACTTTATAGTTAATTACATTTTAGTCCTTGTTTTCTTATAAACTAGCCCCTGAGATGCTGTATAGTATATATCTTGTATAGTTTTATGAAATAGCCCCTGAACTTTATAGTTAATTACATTTTAGTCCTTGTTTTCTTATAGTGTAGTATATATCCTGTATAGTTTTATGAAATAGCCCCTGAACTTTATAGTTAATTACATTTTAGTCCTTGTTTTCTTAGAAATTAGCTCCTAAATGCTGTGTAGTATATATCTTGTATAGTTTTATGAAATAGCCCCTGAACCTTATAGTTAATTACATTTTAGTCCTTGTTTTCTTATAGTGCAGTATATATCCTGTATACTTTTATGAAATATCCCCTGAACTTTATAGTTAATTACATTTTAGTCCTTGTTTTCTTACAAATTAGCTCCTAAAATGTTTGTATTATTATAAATTACCCCCTATCACCTTGTATTGGTAATTGTTAGCAACACTTTACTTAGTAAAATTATTACTTAGATTTTTTAAACTAGTATAGTATATATCCTGTATAGTTTTATGAAATAGCCCCTGAACTTTATAGTTAATTACATTTTAGTCCTTGTTTTCTTACACATTAGCTCCTAAAATGGCTAGTGAGGATGATCCCATGAATGAGTTCTTGGATAATTTGATGGGTGATGGCGAACCCCGCTTCCAATTACCTCGAGAAGATTGTGGTGGTGATGGGAGTCAGTATTTAAACATGACTGGTGATGGTGACGATGCCAGTAATGAAAACATCCAAGATCAGGAGGAAGACATCCCTATGTCTCCTCCTCTGAAAGAGCGCGTTTAAATTATATTTATCGGTTGATGATTGTTCAATCGGATCTACCTTTATTGAAGAATTCGAAGGAAAAGAGCGCGTCATATATTTTGTCAGCAGAAGACTTTTGGATGTGAAAACGAGGTATTCTCCTGTAGAGAAGTTGTGCTTATGTTTGTAGTTTTCTTGCACTAAGCTCAGGCATTATTTATTATCAGTTGAATGTGTGTTTGTTAGTAAGGATGATGTTATAAAGTATATGTTGTCATTGCCGATTGTGAATGGAAGAATCGGAAAGTGGATTCTGGCTTTATCGGAATTCGACTTGCACTTTGAATCAGCTAAAGCAGTTAAGGGATAGATCCTAGCCGATTTCATTACTCATCATTGTGGCCTGGATATTAACTTTGTAGAACCAGCTCTGTGGACTCTTTTCTTTGATGGATCATCATGTGGAGTTGGATTTGGTGTCGGTGTTGTGCTTATCTCCCCTCGGGGGGGGCAAGCTTTGAATTTTCGTTTCCGATTAAAAAAAAGACACAAATAATCAAGAAGAGTAAAGCAAGGCCGTTGAAGTCTTTTGTGATTCTATGCTTGTGGTAAAGCAATTGATGGGTGAATACAAATGCAATGGTGACATTTTAAGAATGTATCATAATGAGTGCCTCCAATTGTTGAAAGAATTCAAGATTGTCAAGATTGAGCATATTCCCAAACATCATAATGAGGAGTCTAACTGATTGGCTCAGGAAGCATCTTATTGTCCGATTGGAGAAGATCCATCCAAGAAAGTTGAAAGACGCATTAGAGTTCAAGCAGTTAAATATGTTTTGCTTGAGGATGATCTTTATAATCGGACAATTGATGGTGTTCTACTTAAGCATATCAGATCTGAGGAGGCTAAAGTGCTTATGGGCGAAATTCACGAAGGTGTTTGTGGGGCACATCAAGTGGATGATTAGAAGAAATGGTTATTTTTGGCTGACGATTCTTAAAGATTGTTTTAATTATTATAAGGGGTGTCAAGATTATCAATGATTTGGTAGTGTTCAAAGAATTCCAACGTCAGCTGTGAATCCAATTTTGAAGCCTTGTCCATTCAAAGGATGGGGAATTGATTTAATCGGTCAAAATATTTCCTGCTTCTAGCAAATATCACAAATTTGTATTGGTGGCGACTGTTGACGGTCATTATGACACCTTGTGACCATCAACATTTCAGACAAAATGAGAGCTTTGCATAACATTCCATGTATATATTTAATCAATTCCACAAGTTTTGGTGAAGTTGTGAATGCAGGGACACATGGCAGAAAAGAGGACGAAAATGGGCAAAAAGCCTGGCCGATCGGCCAACCACCTCAGCCAACTGCCAAGTCACTAATCTAGGAGCAAACGAGCACACATGCAAAGCATCCAAGCCATTCATCCAATGACGGAAGCTCCTTGACACCGAAATCAGACAGCTTGTGATAAATGTTGATCCAGTCCGATCAGTCTTCAACAATCTCCAAGGCCAACTGCCAGAATCGGTAGAAGAAGCTCTAATCCCAGCCGTATACATAGAGTTCAACCGATTCCAAGTGGTGAAGGCTTTGAAGAGGTTAGCCGACTGCATCACATATGAAAAACTTTCCAAGGACCAGGAACAATTCAAGACAGATATTATCAACATTGATAACCAAATCGGAACTTTGCGCCAATCAAGAGAGAACTTGGAGAAAACTAAATCCAATTTGGAATCCAAGCGTGAGGCTCATGTCCAAGCCATAGCCAAAATCGATGCTAAGCTCGCCGATGTGAATGCCAACCTTTTGCAGATTCCTAGATCTTTGGCGGCTTTTGAAGAAAACAAGAAGACCCTTGTGCATCAAGTTCATTAGCTTGAAAGGGATCTTAGACCCATCGATGGTTTATTCGATGAGGATCGGAAAGTGATTTATGATGTATACTCTATTCCCCTACGTGCGATTAAAGCAATCCAAGACTTTCTTGGGTCTTTGTAAACATTTAGTCCCATGAACTTGTGACTTCTCCTTAGCAGTTGTAACATATGTCTTTAAGGGTGCCACGTTCTTTTGGATGTATTCAAGTTTGTATTCCTTTGACCAAAGTCTTCTATTCCCAATGCGCTTTTATTGTCTCTTCAATCGATGTGATCGGCTTTTTACAGCGCATCTCCTGAAAATAGCATCTTTGACCGTCGCATCTTGCTATTTGAGTAATCATATCTTGCAATTAAATGCTCCGAGCTAGGTAGATGAATACTCCTTCTATAAATAGAACCTTTCAGTCCATTCTAGAGCATCGCATCCCAAACCCCGAATTGCCAAAGCAAACATCTTGATGAGTTCATCTCCATGGCTTCTTCATCGCCCGATATGAAAAAGATTACCTCTTCCATCTTTTTGGTAACACCCTTAACCTTTTTCATCTTGCAGGTCCAACAAATGTTGGAGGCCATTTTGACGCACCTTCAAGCTGGCTTTCCTCTTTCTGATGATCAAAAACTTTTCCTTTCTATCCATCGGTATGAAGTTATGGACTTACTCCCTAATGGAATAATCCCAGTATCATCTTTCATTCATAGCCATGGCTCCCAAGTGGCAGAGTATCTAAGGTCCAGTGCCAAATAGATAACTTTGAAGTCACCCTTGACCTAGAAGAAGCTCGTCTGACTGATTTGAAGAATAAGAGAGATCAACTCATGGGAGAACTTGATGCAATTAACAGATCAATAACCAGATCCAAGACCAATGCAGACAGTATTCATGCTTCCCTTGAATATAGAAACCAGACTGTAGATGTTCATGAGCAGCATGAATCTCGTATGCAAGCCATCCAGACAATCCATCATTTTCTCAACTCCTTGTGATTATATATTTTTTGCACTAAGGGCGATGCATAACGCGGTGTCCAATAAGTCTTCTGCAATTTGTTCTATTTTTTGCACTAAAGGCGATACCTAGTATCGGCTATGTGTACATTTCCGATTTAAAAAAAATCGGCTATGCATCAACCCAAATATTGGGATAATATTTATTTAAGTATTTTCCATTCAAAGCTTGAGGAAATTTTTCACCTTCCAATGTCTCCAAAATATATGCATTACCTGGAGCACATCGGTTTATACGATACGTCCCTTCCCAAGTCGGAGACCATTTGCCGAATTTAGAATCCTTAGATCTGATCGGTGAATCAACTTCCAAACCAATTCTCCTTGAGAGAATTCTTTGACTTTCACCTTTTTATTATACCACCTGGCAATACGCTCCTTATTAGCCTCCAAATACTCATGAGCCTTCAAACGATATCCAACTAAATCTTCCAACTCGTCTTTCATGATAATGGAATACTCATCGGTTGTTAACTTATTCTGAAATTCAACATGACTAGAGCCAATCTTCAATTTCCAAGGAAGCATGGATTCATGACCATAAACCAACTGATAAGGTGACATCTTTACCGCACCATGGGAAGCCATCCGATATGACCATAATGCTTCATGCAATATAGTATGCCATCTCCTTGGAAATTCATCAATTTTTCTTTTTATCAATTTGATCACACTTTTATTGGATGCCTCTGCTTGACCATTAGCCTGAGCATAATAAGGAGAATAATTTAACAATTTAATCCCCATACTTTTAGTGAACTCTTTGAATTTCCCTAAAGTAAACATAGTTCCCTTATTGGTTGAAATACCAAACCGATAGATAATATGCTCTTTAACAAAATCAATCATATTTGCAGATGAGACAACCTTACAAGGAATCGCTTCAACCCATTTAGTGAAATAGTCGGTCGCCACTAAAACAAATTTATGACCTTTATTAGATGCAAGATGTATCTAACCGATTAAATCAATTCCCCATCCTCTAAAGGCCAAGGCTTCAAAATCGGATTCATGGCGGAAGCTGGAGCTCTCTAGACATTACCAAACCGCTGGCAATCTTGACATCCTTTATAATACTTGAAACAATCTTCAAGAATAGTCGGCCAGAAATAACCATTTCTTCTAATCGTCTATTTCATCTTAAAGGCCGACTGATGAGCTCCACAGACCCCTTCATGAATTTCTCCCATCAGTACTTTGTCTTCTTCTGATCCAATGCATTTGAGAAGAACCCCATCAATTGTCCGATAATAAAGTTCATCTTCAAGCAGAACATACTTTAATGCTTGAATTCTAACTTTTCTCTCAACTTTCTTGGATGGATTCTTCATATAATCATAAAGTTCCTTCCTCCAATCATCGTTATCCAACTCTAAATTTGAAATATCCCGAATCGGACGATAACCAGATGCTCCTTGAGCTAATCAGTAGGCTTCCTCATTGTGATGTTTACCAACATGTTCAATCTTGACAAGCCTGAACACTTTCAATAACTAGAGGCATTCATTATGATATATCCTTAAAATATCATCAATGCATTCATATTCACCCGTTAATTGCTTCACCACAAGCATAGAGTCTCCAAATATTTCAATAGCATCGGCCTTAATCTCTTTCAATAGCTTGATACCTTTAAGAACGGCCCGATACTCTGCTTGATTATTCGTGGCTTCTTTTTCAATCGGAAAAGAGAACTCAAAGCTTTCCCCCACCCAATGCGAAATCAACACAATTCCGATTCCTGATCCAACTCCACAAGAAGATCTATCAAAGAATAGAGTCCATGGGGCCGGCTCCACCAAATTAATCTCTGGACCACAATGATGAGTGACAAAATCGGCAAGGACCTGTCCTTTAATTGCTTTTGTCGATTCAAAGCGTAAATCAACATTCCGATAAGGCCAAAATCCATTTTCCTATTCTTCCATTCAAAATAGGCAATGATAGCATATATTTTATAACATCATCTTTACTAACAACAATGCATTCAACCGATAATAAATAATGCCTCAGCTTGGTACAAGAGAAGCATAAGCACAAACATAATTTTTCTATAGGAGAATACCTTGTTTCTGCATCAAGAAGTCTTCTAGTCACAAAATATACGACACATTCTTTCCCTTCAAACTCTTATATAAGGGCCGATCTGATTGAAGAATTATCAGCCGATAAATATAATTTGAACAGTTTATTTTTCTGAGGCGGGAGGAGACACCAAATATTGCTTGATCCTTTCCAAGGCTTCTTCCTGTTCTTTTTCCCCAAACAAATTCCTGATCGGCTTTCAACTTCAACCAAGGTGTAAACGGCTTAATTCTACCAGAAATATTAGAAATGAACCTTCTGATAAAGTTTATCTTGCCGATTACCGATTGAAGCTTTGTCTTATCTTCTGGAGCAACAATTTTGTTGATAGAACCAATCAATGTCTGGCTGACATCAATTCCTCTTTCATGAACCATAAATCCTAGAAATTAACCAGCAGTAACTCCAAATGCACATTTTAAAGGATTCTTCTTCAAACCATGCTTTCTTGTGCATTCCAGTGTTCTACGTAAATTCAGCTAAATGTTGTTTATAACTTTTCGATTTCACTACTACATGATTTCAACAATCTTGTCGATAAGCTCATGGAAGATATAATTCATAGCACATGTATAAGTAGCTCCAGCATTTTTCGAACTAAAG
Source organism: Digitaria exilis (assembly GCA_015342445.1). Taxonomy (NCBI): domain Eukaryota; kingdom Viridiplantae; phylum Streptophyta; class Magnoliopsida; order Poales; family Poaceae; genus Digitaria; species Digitaria exilis. The sequence continues at coordinate 166,770 of JACEFO010002018.1, read as the reverse complement.
GTCATGACTACCCACTCATATAAACCAACATGCCCAGGACAACGAAAAGCAGTCTTATGAATATCTTCTTCAGCCATAAAAATTTGATTATAACCAGCGCTACCGTCCATAAAGCTTATGACTTTATGTCCAGCTGCAGCATCAACCAGCAAATCGGCAACGGGCATCGGATAACCATCCATCGGTGTCACCTTATTGAGATTCCTGAAATCAATGCAAACAAGGAGTTTCCCATTCTTTTATACACAGGAACCACATTAGAAATCCACTCAGCATATCGGCCTTGCATAATGAATTTTGCTTCAATCGACTTTGTAATTTCGGCCTTAATATTAGATAAAACTTTCGGATTACATTGTCGTGGCTCCTGTTGATGTGGCCGATACCCTGGCTTAATAGGTAACCGATTATCAACAATAGATCGGTCTAGACCAGGCATCTCATAATATTCCCAAGCAAAACAATCTTTAAATTCTTTTAATAATGAAGTTAACTCTTTCTTATACTCAGGATCTAATTTTGCACTAATAAATGTCGGCCTTGGTTTATCACCATCCCCTAAATCTATTTTTTCTAACACATCGGCTGACGTGAATCCATATACTAACTTTCCTTCATCTTCTTCAAGTAACTCATCCATCAAGACGATTCTTCTTAGCCGATTGCTTGGATCGGTTGTAGACCAAAATCGGTCACCTTGAGGAAATTGGTATCCAAAGCTTTGCTTGATATGCACATTACCCGTTCATAATTCCATGGTTTGGCTTCTGCAATAGCAATGCTGAACGATGCATCCGCTTTGACGATCTCCGCTGTATCTTCAATCCACTGGACTAGACATTGATGCATAGTTGATGCAATACAATAATTGGCATGGATCCAATCCCTTCCTAGCAACAAATTATATGATCCTTTGCTATTAACAATAAAGAATGTAGTAGGCACGGTCTTACTTCCAATTGTTAGATCAATACACAGTGCCCCCCGTGCTGGAGAAATCCTCCCTTCATAATCTTTGAGCATCATGTCGGTCTTGATCAAATTATCTTCACATTTGTCGATTTTATGAAAAACGGCATAGGGCATCAAATTAACAGCAGCGCATCAATATGACCTTTCAAAAACAAAGGCTTCGAGTGCGTGCATTCTTCTTCTTCTGGTTTCTCAAAGGTAGCCTGCATAGGTTCCAAAGTCAATTGAGCCATCGCTTCTTCAACTTCAACATCTTCTTCATCACTAGCCGATGTCATGAATTCCCGTGGCAATATGAACACCATATTGACATCAGCTGCAACACTTTCCTGATCATGATGCTTATGATGCCAAACTTTGGATTGCACCTTTTTTACTTTTTAATGTACACAAAGCCTTTTCTTCTTGAATTTCTTCATATCGTAGTCTCTGTAATCTTCTCTTCTGAGACTTTGAAACTCCCTCTAGATACCACCTAGGTTGAGGAACCTTAACTTCACGATGTGAACCCCGATCTAGGTTTGGCAAAGGATCTTCATCAGAAACCAAGTTATTAGCCCACTCTTCTAGTTGCCTACTCATAATCGGTTTGCCCCCCAGCCGATCATGAACACTTTGCCTGCCTCCGATTCTTTCATGTACTGAAGTACGCCGATATTCTTCATCTCTGTCTCGAATAATCAGCCGATGATCTCTACCATCAAACTGAGGCCTTTTAAATGATCTGTCTACCCGATAGCATCCATGACACTCTGGGCAATTATCTAGAGACGGCAATTTGATCCCTTCTTCCTAGCAGTAAATAAAGAAAGGACATCTCCAATGATCTTCATGTCGATGCTTCTTTTCTTCATACTGTCTTGACCTTTCTCGCTGACATTGATACTTCTTAATCAATCCTTGAGAAGTCACACGCTTTTGGGAACCTCTGGGATATTCACTCTCCCCTTGCCTTTTTCCATTCAAATCGGTAGCAGATATTTGCACTTTGGGATCAACTGCTCCCTTCCCCTTTGCCGATTCCGTTGTTAAGACTTTAGTCTGTAGAGCGTTCCCTTTAGCTGACTCCACCACATTCACAGGGAAAGGATGTTCATCTATCTTCATTGTTCTAGCAGGCTTTGAAGGAATTTCTCACTTCAATCAAGCTCAATCGCTGAATCTGTTGTTTGAACACTTTGCAATCATTGGTGTTATGAGAAGTGGCATTGTGCCATTTACAGTACACCATCGTTTTGAGTTCATCTGCAGATGGAAGACTATCATTAGCCGACAACTTTATCATACCTTCTTTGAGTAACAGATCAAAAATTTTGTCGGCTTTGGTTACATCGAATCTAAACGTCTCTGGTTCCTTTTTACCTAAAGGACAAGAAATCGGCTTTTTATTCTTAACCCACTCTGCTAAACCGATTTTTTCTTACGATCGGAATCGGAGTCAGAACTAAACTCAACATAATTTATTTTCTTATGATAAGTCTGTTTCTGCTCATACGACCGATTCTCATGTTTGGACACTCTCTGCACAATATGACTTAAGCTTTCAAACTATTGGGAGTCATATTTCTCCTTCAGATATGGAAATAGCCCATCAAATGCTATTTGTGCTAACTTGACATCGGTCAAATTCAAACCAAAACATTTTTTTTGTCTCCCTGACTCTTTGAATGAAATTCGCTACCGATTCATCATTCCTTTGTTTCATATTTGTCAAATCGGTAATCTTCTTTTCATGAATGCTAGAAAAGAAATAATGATGGAACTGTTTCTCTAAATCTGACCAGTAAATGATAGAATTGGCTCGCAGTGTCATAATCCATGAGAAGGCTGGTCCAGATAATGAACTTGAGAATAATCGGACCCTTAATGCATCAGTTGCTACAGCCTCTCCACATTGCACCAAGAGCCGATTGACTTGTTCTATTCTTGAAGTATCATCGTTTCCAGAGAACTTGGTGAAGTCAGGGATCTTGTATCAATGAGGGTATGGTAGTGAATCATACGCTGGAGGATACGAGGTTTGGTACATCACGTGCTGAGTCTTGGTCTTTAATCCAAATTGATTCTGAATCACATCGGCTATTTGAGCAGCCCAATCTACTTGAGCAGACCCTTGACTCATCTCTGTACCGGTTGAAGTATCTTCTCAGTTTCCTGATTTGATTGAATCGACTGTTCAATCCCCTGTGATACCGATTCTACTCCTTGTTTGGTTGGAGCCGACTCCTCAATTTCATGAATATATACTGCTCCATGACATGATGATGGATTTTGATTAACCATCTGCCCTTGATTTGCCACAAATCTTTCTTGATATGCCTGTGATTGGGGATTCTGATATATTTCCATAGCGGAAGTAATTCCCATTGACACATTAGCCCCTTGAACTTCCAGTTGAATCGGCATAGATCTATTGAGATTATTTGCCGATTCTTGCCTATAAGACCACATTCTCCGCACTACTCTTTTTTCATCCACCAATGACCAAGTGGATCAATCAGCATGAGGCATCCAAACCATCTTAGAAGGATCAGCTTGGGTTTGATGAGTAGTCTCATGAAAAGAAACGAAATATTTAGGAGGCATACCCAATCCAATCTTAGGGTCATATACCTTGAACAAGTCTGCTCCTTTTTGCGCCGATGTTATCGGTGATACTGGTGTGATTACCACAGAGCTTGACATTGGAGTTTGAATTGGAGGTATCTTAAACTAATGTGGCGTTGTGAACCCTCCTTGCATAATGGGAACTGATGCCGATTGTGGCTGTCTGATCGGCTGGGATGCCGATGGATTAGTGAAGGCCTGGGAATAAGCAGTCTTTGTAGCAGCTGCTGTAGTAGCTCCTAATGAAGCAGTGACATCAATAGGAGGGGGTTGCCGATATGTTGGACCACTGTATTGAAAATCACCTTCACGTAATGTGTGAACCACTTGATTATGAAATTAATTACTCATAACCTTAGCATGGTTCACAAAAGCTTGATGAACTGCTTCGTTGACCATCTCTTGTATCTTTCCAGGCGCTTCAGCTATTGTAATTTGTCGAGGTGCAGGAAATTTAGTTTTCTTCACAGCTTGACCTCTTTTGGTGGTAGTAAACAACTTGAGACATAGGAGTTCGAATTCTTCTATTGCTCTTGCCAACTCACCCTTCTGCTCATCATTGAGATCATCCTTGGTGGTTTTAATGACGTTATGGTCTCCAATCTCAGAGCGACTATCTTTCTTTGTCATGGTCGAAGCTATCGGGTCCCACCGGGCGTGCCAATAGTGTGTTGACGCAAAAATTGGGAAAGACATTCACGTGCTAGCACACGAAATTGGTTGTGACCGTGGATGCAGGGCGTGCCAGTCAATCCGACCTGTTGATTGACAAGGAAATTGGATGTTAGATAACACAACATACTTGGCTGGGATTCTGATTTAGCAGTGAGGATAGAATCGGTAGTGAATTCCCATCTACAATAATGAACCGGCTAGGTCAGCCACTCCGATGCGAAGCAGGGCAAGATTACTAAACCGTAACCTACCAAGCTAAGCAGAGCAACACTTAGAATAGATCTAAACGGCTATAACAGATCCAATGATGAATTGTAGAAAAAAGCCGAATAAAGCTAATTCTAAGCTAGATAAAGGTTGAATAAAACCTAAACGAAGTAACAGCGATGTTGCAGTTACTAAAGACTAGATATTTATTCGATAACTGTCGAATAACTCCAAACAAAGCAACTGCAATGTGCCGATTGCTAAAACCTGGATCTTACTCAGTAATACAGGACTTACAGACAAGCCTTTAGATCTGATCACCCTCGACGTGCCCAAAAGAACTCACGAAAAAGAAGAAGACGAAGTCATCGACAATGTATGAAAATAGATGCAAAAATGTATGAAGACGAAGTCATCGATGTGCCCTTTCATGACCATGCAGGGCCGCTATTTATATCTTGATGACTAAACTCCTAGCCGATTACAGTAACATTACTTGACAAAAAAAAGGACTCTTGAGAGGATCTTGTAGATGCCTAGAGGGGGGGGTGAATAGGCGTACCTACTAAAACCTGAAAATTCTTTCTTCACAAGTTTTCAGTGAAACCGGATCTTCCGAGTACCTCTAGGAAGATCCGATGTTTAGATGTTCCGAGACTCACCCGGATGATCCGATGTGGAAAATAACCTTTGCTCGAGATTCAAAATCAAACAAATTTTTCACAATTCCACTTGATTAGAAAGTTCACTGAGGTACTCTAAGAGCTATATATGATGATCAAATACAACGGAAACCTTTATAGAGATAGATCGGGCAATATATAGCAAATATGAGAATATATGAACCAAAATGAAGTAAGCAACATAAAGAGACACGAGATTTGTTCCCGGAGTTCACTCCCAAAGGAGCTACGTCTCCGTTGAGGCACCCACAAAGGGTAGAGTCTCTTTCAACTCTCAATCGACCACAAAGATCAAGATTGAGTCACCTACTAGATGGTTCCACACAAGAAATGGGTGATACAATCCTCCAAGGCACTCCCACAAGCTAGGTGCTGCACTTGGTGACCTCTAACCGTTTAGGAGCAAGCTCCAAGAGTAACAAACGCGAATCACAAGCCAAGGATGCTTCAAGTGCTTCTTCAGATGAACAAGTGCTTCTCCTCACTCAAAGTCAACACTCAGTCCTCAAATCTCTTCTCTCAACCAATCCCTAAGTGAATCTTAGCTAGGGTAAGGTTTGGAGGGGAGTGGAGTGAAGGAGAGAGAGCTCAAGATGTGTTTTCTGCTGTGTTGTGCGAGAGGGGAGTGAAGGGGTAAGAGAGGATGTATTTATATCCATCCCCAAAATCTAACCGTTATGTTCTGAATCGGGCAAACCGGATCTTCCGAGTACTACTCGGATCTTCCGGATAGGCTTAGGTTAGCTGTGAAGAACCTAAGTGTACTGCCAAACCAGAACTTCCGATTCACAAAACCAGAACTTCTGATTTTGCCAAATTTTACTCAGTACCAAACCGGATCTTCCGATGAAGGAAATCGGATCTTCCGATTTTACACAGAACCGAATCGGGTGTTCCAAAGAACAAAACCGGATCTTCCGGTTTTCTCTGAGAAAGTGAGTTTTGCCCCTTTTGTCTGTCAAAGTTAGTTTTCATCTCAATATAGCACTTTAGCAACCTTGATTCATCAGACACATCCCCCTTGATAGTACGGTGTTTCCTATACTCAAATTCAAAGAATAAATTCAACTTAAATCGTCCATATGAGCTTCACACCATATTATTTGAATTGGGGACCTCCTTCATATATATATCTTCGTTTCTTTTCATTTTACTCCTGCACATATCTCAATAGAAGTATGAAACCTCCAAATTGTGGTTGTTATCACCACCAAAACCACTAGGGGGCCAAATGCACTTTCAATCTCCCCCTTTTTGGTGATTGATGACAACACAGTTTGGGTAAATGATAATAGATAGATAGTTTCATTTCATTTCCGAAATTCATGTGATAAAGCTCCCCTAAATATGTGCATCACCATAAAACGACCTCAAATGCCTTTGCATATATTTGTGAGAACTTTCTCATATCAATTTGAAGCATAAATATATGTGCATGGTGTGAGATATAAATCCGTGATGCATATGATAATATAATCACACAACAAAGTGAGAAATAACATTACAACATCCATAGCATCACGATAACAAATAATAAAAACAAACCACACATCCAATAAGTCTAACAAATTTAGTCTCACAACCCGAGCATAATAAAGTTTTACAAACCAAATAGTTCAAATGTCTCAAGCAACACACCATATCACAAACCATCACAAAGTTCTTACATGTCCGCACATAGAACGGGAAATGAAAAGATGGAAAGATAGATTGAGGGGTATCCAAGCACCAATTTCACTCCCCCTTAGGCATCAAGCACCACAAAGGGGAGCTACTCGCTGTCGTCCTCCGTGGCCTCATCGTCCTCGTCATCTTGTGCACCATGAGCTCCACTGGTGCCAGCTCCCATCTCATGGCCGCCCAAGTCTTCCCTGATATCATCATCATCATCATCTTGAGCACCGGAGTGGAAAGTGTAGCGCTGAGTGTCAGGAGCATATGGATATCCCTATGGAGGAGTCCACTCATAGCACCATGGGTTCTCAAAAGTAGGAGGAGGAGCAACCCTTTCTTCAGGTGGAGGAGAAGGTGTGCGCTGGATGTCATAGCGATCAAGGAGCTTCTGTTGCCTCCGCTCAATCCGGTCAAGCTGAAGCTACTGCCTGTGCATAGTATCAGAGTTGTGCTTAGCAACTTTGAAACATGCAAAAAGACCATGAGCGATGAAGCCAAGAGTGCTCTTCTTCTTCTTTGGCATGGCTGACGGAGGGGGAACTTTAAAATGAGAAGATGGTCCTTGAGAAGATGAGGCACCTGGATCACCTCTAGGAGTTTCCCTAAGCCTATGAGAACCAATCCTCAGAAGTTGCTCAAGTTTGCCCTTTGGTGGCTTGTATGGCAAGTGAGTCTTGTCAGCCATGATATTTAGGCCAGTCAAATGCTTGATCACATGGAATATATAGGGTGCATAGTGACGGCCGCTCTTGGAGTCATGGGAGCATTTGGCTATCTCATTCCATAGGAAGTTTGTTACCGAGAAGCCATGTCGGTGGGGATCCATCTGAAAGAGAAGGTTCCTGGCATAGTTGGAGATATTGTCTGCCTCTCCAGCTCTAGGTGTCAAGGTGAATCTGAACAGCTGATTAAGAAACTTGTAGAACGGTATGAGACCCTTGACTTGACCATACACACACTTTGGAACATAAGCTGCATCATACATGAATGCCAAACGACTGCTCTCTATGACACCAGTAGTGTGCAGTCGAAGTATGTCCTCTCTGTCAGATCTGTCCAAACCAAGCAGCTCACCAAACTGCTCATACTGGAGCACAAACTTCTTCCCATCAATGGTGAAATGCATCTCTGACTCCTCGTCATCAATATACAATGTGGCATAGAATTATGCCACTATCTCTTTATTCCAATCACACTGAAAAGCCATGAGTCTATCTAGCTTCTTCCTTCGACATGCTGCATAAACTTGATCCACCACCTCTTTGATAGGTAGATCCAAAGATCTCAAGTAAGCCCAATTAATGTATTTCATCTCTGTGGTGGCATGAGCTTTACTCATGATAATGCTTTCACACCAGTCAGTCTGGAATGGAAGCCAGAACCGTGGATCTCCCCGAAATCCTCTAGCAATGGTGCTGGGATTAGTGCCATACCTGACGGTGCACATGTCCAACTCAGTACTACCCCTCCTGTAATCCACCAAGCGAGGATCACAGGTCTGACGATGTGGTATTGTCAACTTTGCCACTGTGGACTCGAGGTAGCTGAGATCAATGTCCTCATTGTTGCCTCTGCCTCCACCTCTGCCACTACCACTCCCCCTGCCACTGCCACGGCCACCACCTCTGCCACCAGTGGACGCAGTGGGCTTTGACCGAGGAGGAGCAACTTACTCCTTGGTCCGCTTGCCCTTCCCTTTGCCCTGAGTATCTTTATCGGCCTGAAACTCCTCTTCAGACGATTCCTCTGGATCATCACCAGAGTCAGGCGGAGCAAGAGGAAAAGATTCCTTTGAAGCACACCTCTTGGTACGACCCATCTATTATAAAAGGAAAACAGAGGTCTTAAAGAAAGAAACAACATTTAAAGGCTTGAACCGATGCAAACCGGATGATCTGGGTGGGAGCTGGATGATCCGAGAGTCGGATCATCCGAGTCGGACCCGGAACTTCCGGTTTTCACGGGTTCAATCCGAAAAGAGTTGAATCTCGAGTTTCAGCCCACCAAAGATTATGAGATCATAGATATGAGTTCTAGGACATAGCAGGAACCTAAATCCAAGAGTATATCAACATGCATCCACTACATTGAGAGATTGGGTCTATGGATTTTGAATATGAACCCTAGGCTTGAATCCATGAAATATGTGATATCCAATCCATTCAAATGCTAGGCATTGGTTCTAGAGATGTCATAGACCTAATATCTTCCATAGAATCCATCCAAAACTTGCATATATGAAACTTGGGACGACGGGAGATTTTGAATGAATTACCGTTGGATTTTCCCGCGCGTTTTTTATCAACCAGAGGATTGATTCGGGTCTTCCGAAGAGAGGAGCACCAAATCCACGGATTAGATTTGATTTTTGGTGGTGGAAGTTGAAAATCGCCACCGGAGGGAGAGAGAGGAAGGGGGTGCCGGCGCTGGAGAAGAATGGAGTGGAGTTAGGGTTCTTGAGGGGGATGAACTGAGTATATTAGACTTATCCCGACGAAACCGGAACTTCTGTGTGGGAGCCGGAAGTTCTGATTCCCACCAGAGCCGAACCGGATCTTCCGGTTCCACAGAGGAAAGCCCAAAAGGATTTTTCAAGGAATTTGATTTTGAATTGAAAATGGTCTAAGATATGGACATGTAAGATTCTTGACTTACAAAGATCAGTGACAAACAACAATACATAGCTATGATCTTTGAGAGCCAAGATATGATCCAACGACCACAAAATCCAACATTTTGAAAAATTCACACAAATAAAACATTTTATTCCTATCTAGGCAACATATCAAGTGTGTGTGTGCTAAACATTAATCCAAGTTACGAGAATCCAATATATTTAACTCATTCCTTAGATAACAAAACCTTCGCTCATCAAGTGGCTTGGTAAATATATCCGCTAGGTTTCTCTTTGTGCTCACATGGCGCATGTGTATATCTCCCCTAAGTTCATGGTCTCTCAAGAAATGATGTCTTATGTCTATGTGTTTGGTTCTTGAGTGGTTGATGGGGTTCTTAGCTAGGTTGATGGAGCTCTCATTGTCACATAGGAGTGGAATTTTGGTAAATTTGCATCCATAGTCACTCAAGGTTTGCCTCATCCATAATAATTGTGCACAACAAGCACCCGCCGCCACGTATTCCGCTTCCGCGTTGGATAAAACAATTGAATTTTGTTTCTTGTAACTCCGCGACACTAGGGACCACCCAAGGAATTGGCATGTCCCCGTCGTACGTTTCCTATCCACTTTGCAACCGGCATAATCCGAATCAGAATAGCCAAGTAGACGGAAATTGGAGCCTTTGGGATACCACAAGCCAAGGTTATGGGTGTGAACTAAATATCTAAAAATTCTCTTAACGGCCATCAAATGACACTCCTTAGGATTGGCTTGAAATCTAGCACACATACACACACTAAGTATAATATCGGGCCTAGATGTACAAAGATGAAGCAATGAACCAATCATAGAGCGATATACCTTTTGATCAACGGATTTACCTTTGGAATCAAGATCAAGATGTCCATTCAATGCCATTGGAGTCTTGATGGGCTTGGCATTAGCCATGTCAAACTTCTTGAGCATATCACTTATGTACTTTGTTTGACTAAGAAAAGTTCCTTCCTTCAATGGTTTGATTTGAAAGCCAAGGAAGAACTTCAATTCACCCATCATGGACATCTCAAATCTCTTGGTCATGATCCTACTAAACTCATCACAAAATTTCTTATCGGTTGAGCCAAAGATAATGTCATCAACATAAATTTGACAAACAAATATAGCATTATCAACTTTTCTTGTGAAGAGAGTAGAATCGGCTTTGCCTATTTCAAAGCCATTCTTGAGAAGAAAATCTTTAAGGCATTCATAGAGCGCCTTATTGAGCTTGTACACATGGTTGGGAAATTCGGGATCTTCAAAGCCCGGTGGTTGTTCCACATACACCAACTCGGAGAGGGGGACATTCAAAAATGCACTCTTCACGTCCATTTGATAAAGCTTGAAATCATGGTGAGATGCATAGGCTAATAATATTCGAATTGACTCAAGCCTAGCTACCGGTGTATAGGTTTCACCAAAATCCAAACCTTCAATTTGGGTGAAACTTTGTGCTACTAACCTTACCTTGTTTCTTGTCACTATACCATATTCATCTTGCTTGTTGCGGAAGACCCACTTGGTGCCAATCACATTTTGCTTCGGTCTTTCCACTAACTCTCATACTTCGTTTCTTGTAAAGTTGTTCAATTCATCTAGCATGGCTAGAACCCAATCCGGATCTCCAAGTGCTTGTTCTACCTTAAGTGGTTCCAAAGAAGAGACAAAGGAGTAAAATCCACAAAAATTTTGCAAGCGTGATTACCCCTTTTCTTATGCTACCAAGAATGTTCTTGACGGAGTGATCTTTTTGAACTGTTCGGTGAACTCTTGGATGAGCAATTTTTTATTGTCTTTGAATGGGTTGCTCATATTCATCATCATGTTCATTTTGATTTACATTTACTTGATCACTACCTTCTTCATGAGTTTTTTGACTTAGGCTTTGAGCTTGGTCATCAACTTGAACTTGATCTTGCTCTTGGCCTTCGTGAGTGCTAGGTGGTTCAACTCTTGTAGATGATGATGGTTCCTTTCCTTGCACTTGAGCTTCCTTCTCTTTTGGTCTAATTTCACCAATGGCCAATCTCATGATAGATTCACTTGGAGGTTCTTCTTCCTCTACAAGTTTTGGATTAACTTGCTCTACTTGAGAGCCGTTGGTTTCATCAAATTTCACATCCACCGAGATTTCAACACAATCGGTGATTTTGTTGAAAACACGATAGGCATGCTCGTTAGTACCATAACCAAGAAGAAAACCTTCATCTACCTTTGGTGCAAACTTTGAGCTTTTGGGTTTCTTGTTAAGTATAAAACACTTGCACTCAAAAACTCTAAAGTAGTGCACCATAGGTTTGTTACCGGTTAGGAGTTCATACGCCGTCTTACCAAGAATCTTATGAAGATAGAGTCGGTTGATGGCATGACAAGCGGTGTTGATTGCCTCCGCCCAAAATTGATCCGAAGTCTTGTATTCATCAAGCATGGTCCTAGCGGCTTCAATAAGAGTTCTATTCTTCCTCTCCACTATACCATTTTGTTGAGGGGTATAGGGAGCGGAGAACTCATGCTTGATTCCCTCTTCATCAAGAAATTCTTCAATATTTGTATTCTTGAACTCGGTGCCATTGTCACTTCTAATATTCTTGACTTTCACTTCAAATTCATTTTGAGCTCTCTTGATGAATTTCTTCACAACACCTTGCACTTCACTTTTATCTTGCAAAAAGAAAACCCAAGTGAAGCGAGAATAATCATCAACAATGACAAGACCATATTTGTTACCGCCAATGCTAATGTATGCAACAGGACCACATAAGTCCATATGTAGGAGCTTGAACGGCCTTGTTGTAGTCATCACGTTCTTGACGGGGTGTGGAGCTCCAACTTGCTTTCCGGCTTGGCATGCACTACACAACCTATCTTTCTCAAACACAACATCGGTTAGTCCTAGGATGTGCCCACCTTTTTGAAGTTTGGCCAAGTTCCTCATCCCAACATGAGCTAGACGGCGGTGCCATAGCCAACCCATGTTAGATTTTGCCACTAAACAAGTCTCGGGCGTCACTTTATCAATTGTGAAATTAACTAAATAAAGTTTGTCCTTCAAGCGACCCATAAATGCAATAGAGGAATCCTCCCTTCTAAAGATGGTCACACCCTCATGAGTAAAGAGACAATTGTAGCCCTTTTCACAAAGTTGAGAAACGGACAACAAATTGTATCCCAAAGATTCAACTAAAAAGACATTGGTAATTGAATGATCATTTGAGATGGCAATCTTACCAAGACTAAGTACCTCCCCCTTACTATTACCACCAAACACAATCTTCTCCGTGGGTTCAATACTTGGCTCAAATGATGTGAACATGTCTTTCTCCCCGGTCATATGATTTGTGCATCCACTATCAAGCACCCATCCCGTGCCGCCGGAGGAGTAGACCTACAAATCAAGTTTAAGCTCTAGAGTTAGGTACCCAAAAAGATTTGGGTCCTTCAAGGTTAGCCGAATACATCCTAGGTACCCACACATTTCTCAAAATGGATTTCTTTGTGTAGGCACCAACATATTTAACCACAAATTTACCATTCTTGTCCATGGTTACCATATAGTCACTCGTATAAGATGGAGAAGGCTCATGTGTCTCACTCTTCACCTTCTCTTTACCTTTACCCTTCTTTTCACCCTTAATCTTGTTTGAGTGACTCTTACCAACATCACTCTTTGGAACACCATGAGCAATGTTCATCAAATCACCAAGTTTAGTCCCTTTGATGAACATGGGACCTTCATAACCATTTGTCACTTGCTTACCATTGGTCTTACCACCTCTCTTAAGTCCAAGACCATCCTTGATGCTATGATGCCTACCATCATCATATTTTACCTTGGACTTACCTTTGTCCTTTCCTTCTAACCCTTCTCTCACTAGCATGTTCAATCTCTTGATCTCATTGTCTTTTGTTTTCACTAGCTCCTCTAGCTTGGCAACGTTAGTGAGATAAGCATTCACATCAATTTTATAACATTTCAACCTTCACTAGTAGAAGCATTAGAATCAAGGTTAGCTTTGGATGAAAAAGATGTGCTCTCCCAAAGAACACTATAGTTTACTTCAAGATCTTTGTATTTGATCTCTAAGCATGATAAGCTTTCTTGAAGTTCACCATTTTTGCTCTTTTGAATAGCAAGAGATTCATTTGCCAAAGTGAGATCCTTCGACATCTTGACTTTAGAGTCATTAGCCATAGAAAAGTCTACTTCTAATTTCTCTACCTTTCCTTTTTCCTTAGCAAGAGCTTCTTCTAAAACACAGTTTTCCTCCTTCTCAAGGACGAACAAGTCTTCTTGTTTTACAAGGAGCTCATCATCCCTTTTATCTAGCTTCTTAACTAGCTTTTTAATTTCTTTATAACCTTTCTTTCCAAAACTTTTTATCATGTTTTCCTTAACCATTTCATCCTCATCACTAGATTCATTTTCTATGTCATTACAAGGAGGAGTAGAGGAAGTGGATTTGGATGTCACCTTAGTGCCCTTAGCCATAAGGCAAAGAGGGCATGGTCTTCATCATCACTATCGGACAAGTTGGTGAAGAGACGGCTTGATAAAGAGTTTGATTTATAGATGGTAAGTGTAGCTACGTTCTCATCTTCCGACTCTTCATCACTTGATAGCCATTCCATACCAAGATGAGCTTGTCTTGAGTATTTCTTCTTATGATCATAACTCTTCTTGTTGTCATAGCTTCTCTTGTTCTCTTCTCTCTTGTCCTCCTTCTTGTGCTTGCCATCTTCCTTCTTGTTGGGACACTCGGCAATGAAGTGTCCAAATTCACCACATTGGTAACATGGTCTCTTCTTGCTTCTTCTAGTGTCCTTTCTCCCATTTCCTTTCTTGAAATTTCTTTTCTTGAGGAAGCCTCTAAAGTTTTTGATAAGCAATGCAATTTCTTCATCGGTGCTCTCATCTTCATCACTTGTATCTTCTTTCTTGGCTTTGGATGACTTCCCCTTTTCTTCACCTTCTTCTCTTGCCTTCAATACAATATCCTTCTTGTTTTCCATGCTTAGGGTTGCTTTTGCTTCCTTCTCGGCAAGTTTATGTTGAAGCAACTCGCTAAGAAGGTGAACCAGTGTCATCTTCTTGAACTTCTCATCTATTCTACTCATTTGGACAAGATGGAAGTCTCTTGGAGTGAATGTCCTCAATAATCTTTTTGTGGCCCGATAGTCACTCCACTCTTCACTTCCAAGTGCTCTAATGGTGTTGATCATCCCCATGAGTCTATCAAACATTTGTTGAGTAGTCTCATTATCAAGCATGACAAAATCTTCAAGTTGAGCATCTAGCAAATCAAATTTTCCCTCCTTGATCATGAATGTTCCTTCATGTGACTCTCTAAGAATATCCCAAATATCCTTTGCCACCTCCACATGTTGAATCTTGTTGAATTCTTGAGGAGACAAGGAGTTGGTGGTTATTCTTGTAGCTTGAGTGTTGCAGTAGTAGTCTTGTGCAAGCTCCGGAGTCATCTTCCCTTTCTTGGGCTTCTTCACACCTACACAAACAATCTCCCAAAGAGAGGGGTGAAGCCCGAAGAGATGCAATTTCATGTCATAGGCCCATTTTGAGTAGTTTGATCCATCAAAATATGGTGCCTTGCCAAGATTAATAGATTGAAAATGAGATGCATTGAAATAAGATATATCATTGTAGTCAAGTGGAACACGAGTTAACTCCCTTGACTTGTGTTTCTTCTTCTTGTCTTTCTTCTCATCCTCCTCTAGCTTCTTTAGCTTCTTTTTCAACTTTTCTATCTTCTTAGCATTTGAGTCGTCATCCGAACTCTCATCCGAGCTAGAGTCCAAACTTGAGCTAGAGCTTCCACTTGGTGTGGGTGATGGATCCTTCTTTGATCTTCTGCTTTTTGTTGACTTGAAAGAAGCTTTATCTTCATTATCCCGAGGAGGTGGATCGATGGGTGGAGCTTGAGAATTGATGATGTCCATGTTTTCTTCACCTTTAATCCCTGACATCTTGATTCTCTTGAGCGGTAGCCTTGACAAGAGCCTCGGCTCTGATACCAATTGAGAGGATCTTGTAGATGCCTAGAGGGGGGTGAATAGGCGTACCTAATAAAACCTGAAAATTCTTTCTTCCCAAGTTGTCAGTGAAACCGGATCTTCTGAGTACCTCTAGGAAGATCCGATGTCCGGATTTTCCGAGACTCACTCGGATGATCCGATGTGGAAAATAACCTTTGCTCGAGATTCAAAATATTACAAATTTTTCACAATTCCACTTGAATAGAAAGTTCACTGAGGTACTCTAAGAGCTATATATGATGATCAAATACAGCGGAAACCTTTATAGAGATAGATCGGACAATATATAGCAAATATGAGAATATATGAACCAAAATGAAGTAAGCAACACAAAGAGACACGAGATTTGTTCCCGGAGTTCACTCCCAAAGGAGCTACGTCTCTGTTGAGGCACCCACAAAGGGTAGAGTCTCTTTCAACTCGTTTCCTCCCTCAATCGACCATAAAGATCAAGATTGAGTCACTTACTAGATGGTTCCACACAAGGAACGGGTGATACAATCCGCCAAGGCGCTCCCACAAGCTAGGTGCTGCACTTGGTGACCTCTAACCGTTTAGGAGCAAGCTCCAAGAGTAACAAACGCGAATCACAAGCCAAGGATGCTTCAAGTGCTTCTTCAGATGAACAAGTGCTTCTCCTCACTCAAAGTCAACACTCAGTCCTCAAATCTCTTCTCTCAACCAATCCCTAAGTGAATCTTAGCTAGGGTAAGGTTTGGAGGGGAGTGGAGTGAAGGAGAGAGAGCTCAAGATGTGTTTTCTGCTGTGTTGTGCGAGAGGGGAGTGAAGGGGTAAGAGAGGATGTATTTATATCCATCCCCAAAATCTAACCGTTATGTTCTGAATCGGGCAAACCGGATCTTCCGAGTACTACTCGGATCTTCCGGATAGGCTTAGGTTAGCTGTGAAGAACCTAAGTGTACTGCCAAACCAGAACTTCCGATTCACAAAACCAGAACTTCTGATTTTGCCAAATTTTACTCAGTACCAAACCGGATCTTCCGATGAAGGAAATCGGATCTTCCGATTTTACACAGAACCGAATCGGGTGTTCCAAAGAACAAAACCGGATCTTCCGGTTTTCTCTGAGAAAGTGAGTTTTGCCCCTTTTGTCTGTCAAAGTTAGTTTTCATCTCAATATAGCACTTTAGCAACCTTGATTCATCAGACACATCCCCCTTGATAGTACGGTGTTTCCTATACTCAAATTCAAAGAATAAATTCAATTTAAATCGTCCATATGAGCTTCACACCATATTATTTGAATTGGGGACCTCCTTCATATATATATCTTCGTTTCTTTTCATTTTACTCCTGCTCATATCTCAATAGAAGTATGAAACCTCCAAATTGTGGTTGTTATCACCACCAAAACCACTAGGGGGCCAAATGCACTTTCAACTCTTTACAAACTTATACAATACAGACTATGTGCAACACCTGACTCTTTATTTCAGCCCATCTTTAGGCTCAACCGGTGGTCTTTTCCACCCAGGTCTCTTCACGTCATCACTTCCTTTCATTGATCCCGACTCAGGTTCGAATCCCGTCTTAACACGCTTCTTTCACTGCGTCGGCCTTCTAATCACATTCCGATTCTGATTCAAATCAAACTCCTTCTCTCTTCCTTTCTCGGATTCCGATTCTGATTCTTAGCCTCATCTTGGCACCGAGGCAAGGCTGTCAAAATCTGGTGTCAACAGCTTCGAAGGAGCTGCTGACATACGTCTGTGATACGGCGAGTAATTGTGTTACCCATGTGCTGTCCTTGGTCAAAGCTTTGAGGTTGTGACATCCCAGATGTTTAGATCTTAAATACACACTAAAAACAGGGTTAAAGGACTGTTTTGGTTTAAGCACACCTAATTGATCTAAAATTCGAAATTTGAATTTCAATAAGGCCTTTTTGACACCCAACTGAGATATCAAAAATTCTGTACTAAACATGAAAATCTCCAAACATAAAATTTGTTTGCCATCACAAATAAAGCCCAGTTACTGTTTGGAACTTTTCCAAATTTTGCAGTTAAGCCCCTCAAAAACCCGAAAAACCATGCAGAACACCTTTTCAAATATGGCTTGTTTGAGCTTGAAAAATTCAAAGTTTCAGGTTCACCCCAAAAAGAAAGTTGTGTCCCACATTTCAAACTCCAACTTTCGTGTTTGCACGTTTTGAAGTTCAATTCAAATTTTCGAAGTTATACACGTTTGAACCGGGGAGCTCCACGGGCATCCTGACAGGCAGCTCGGCCAACTCTGCCCGAGGCCGGCAGCGGCCACCACGTGGCTAGCGAGCGGCGGCGACCCGGTCAGGCCGGCCAAATCCACGGCAGCCGTGCCTCCCTTCCCCACGAGCACGCCAGCACCCACGACCTGTCACTTCGCGCGCTACCGCGCAGGGCGAGCCTCGCCACGCGAGCGCGCCATCATGGCGAGCCGAGCTCCGCCATTGGCCGCCAGCGCGCACGTCGAGCTACGCTGCCCCGCGGCCGGATTCCAGCCTGCTACGCGCCAAGCACCTCTGCAACGTATCTCCCCTCGCCCACACCATGATCCTTCGCGCCCATCCCATGGCAGCGCCCTGCCCGAGCTGTCAGAGCCATCAATGGCCGCTCCGACGGCCCGAGCACGCCGCGCGCGTTCCCAAGGCTGCTCGGTCCTCTTTAGCTTGCCCCAATACTCCACCGAGTGACCTCACACCTTTCCCCAGCCAGCCACACTGCCATTTTCCCTTCCTCGCGCTCGCGCACGCCTTCTTCCACCTCCAACCGCATAGAGCAGAGCTTGCGCTCTTGCCGCCGCAAACCAAATCCACCGCGTTCCCCTCCATGGTTTCCCAATCCCCCGCACCCGAAGCTTGCTCATCCACCTAGCTAACCCATCGAACCATCCCGAGCTCGAATCGAGCAGCCCTCGCTGGGAATCGAAGAAATTCCTCGCCGCTCAGCCGTTTCTGCAGCAAGCTCCACCTCCACGTCGAGCTCTATCTTTCGGCCATCCCCGTCGCCGCCAAGCTCCACGACGAGCTCCGCCTTCTCCCAGTGAAGCTCACGCGCCCTTCCGCGCCTCGCCTCGACCCCCGCAGTTGGCTACCGACGTCGCCGTAGCCAGCCGCTCCGCCGCTCACCGTCGACGAGCCGCGCCGCTTCACCACTGACCACGAGACCTACCCCTAACGACTCGCGGTGAGCCCCTCGTCGTTTCCCCCGCTTTCCCCGCACCGGTTCGCCGTCTCCTCGCTGGAATCCGGTCGCCAGCGAGCGTAGGGACCTAGATACGTTCCCCATTTTAGTTCTAAGGTCCTCCATGTAAGTTTCAGGGACTTTTTTGCAAGGTTTCAAAAGGTCTAGGGTCTCCGGCGTAAAAAGATTCTTTAAACCTAGATCCATTTTCTGATATCTTGTAAAATCTGTTAAAAATCGTACAAAAATTAGAAAAATGCAAAAAAATAATCCCTGGACTCGCGAGATT
This sequence comes from Digitaria exilis, assembly GCA_015342445.1. Lineage (NCBI taxonomy): Eukaryota > Viridiplantae > Streptophyta > Magnoliopsida > Poales > Poaceae > Digitaria > Digitaria exilis. Next base: position 147,773 of record JACEFO010002018.1, on the reverse strand, counting down.
GTAAACTACAATCTCATATTTGCATGTATACACTATTGATGAATAGTTTTTGAATTAAAATTCAAACTCAGTTTTTAGAGTTTTATGCACCATTTCAAATCCTGAACTCCTCTGTAGTTGAAATTTGGATATGTTGCTTGTATGGTCTGTAGAAGCTTTGTGTCCAAAGGAGACCTAAAAATATGGCCTGTACCTTCAGTTATGATTTATTTAGTGATTCCTGCTCTAGTTTAGTTCTGTATTTCATGCTGTCAAAAATCACCAACTTTCGCCAGAGGCCTAAAAACTTGTTGGTACATGTTGGAAAAATACTAAACTTAATTTTAGACCCTGTTTAGGCTAGCAAATAAATAGGTATTGGTTTTTGGTTAGGAGTTTATTGAGGACTGCCCAAGTGCTATTTTTAGCTACCACTTGGTCAGAGCCTTCCTTTTACCCATGCCTATCTCTGGTAGAAAAATCTTCTGTTTTGGAAGTAGTTTTGATTTTAAATGAATTAATCTTGTTTCTTTGAGTAGCACCTTGCACTATTTTTAATAAATTCTGTGTAGCTCAGTTTTAGCTAAATTTTGGAGTGAGCCTAGCTCTTATACTCCAGTAGCTGTCATAAAGTTTGTGGGTAAAAAGGTGAACAGAAACAGAGAAACAAAAATGAGAAGGAACTAGAGTAGATTTGAGTTTATTAAAAAGAAGTAGATTACTTTGGATAATTAATCAAATAGGGCATGTGAAGTTGAAAATTCCAGAACCAAACACTTGTATAGAAATAATGGTTTGAATTGTTTTATATATGTACACAATCACCATCATAAAAGCATAAAACTTACACCACACACACTTCCTCTAATCTGTGAAGAAAAGAATAAACCACTTGTATGTCTAGGTGAATATGGCCTTCAAGTGCCTTAGCCTTTTAGACTAAAAACCAACAGCTACACTTAAAAATATTGCACCTCATGTAGAAGGCACTCTCGCTGACAGCACCTACAACCTCGTCTCCGCCAACGAAGAACAAGCTCCCGAAGGTGGTACCGACGTGATCGTGGTTGACCCGGAATTTGACACCGGCAAGCAAGCCCCGGAGCATAACCTAACTTTAAAGTTTATGCAACTATGAATTATCTCTATTTGTGCATTTACGTTTCAAGGAGTTGTTTGAATACCCTAGTTGCATAATTCTAGTACCTATGTCTTGCAATACTAGTATGATAGGGTTGTTAGCGCAATGCTCTTGGACTGTTACAAGTCGAGTGATTTCCTGTCCCTCGCGAGATATAGGAGTTGCTTGTCTTTACTTTATGCTGGAATCATAAGGATGGACGGGCGGGATGGTATGTGTAGATCTCTCGTCCGGGTATGATAGTTGGATTAAAATCAAAACATGTGGTTCTCTGTGTCAAGTTTTTGAACGTACCACGCACATGCCGACTTGTGGGAATCGCTAAGCCCGGTACCAGATTGATACAGCTAGGACCGATACCCATCTCTCCTTGGAAATATTTTGTTTCCCTTGCCGTACACATCTGGATATATGCGTGATGCCGTGAGTGAAGCGGTAAACCTTTATCCTAAGGGAGTGGACCCGGTGCCGAATTGTGGATCGATGGGAAAGATTGGGAAGTGCCTGTGCCTTTTATAGCAAGCATTATCCGTGTGTGTTGGGTTTCCCTGGCCAGATAGTGAAATTCGGTTCGAACTGTCCGCTTCTCACGGTTAATGAGACTACTTGACCGCTGTGCTGCATAGTAAACAAGTGAAACTATGAGGATGATGAACTTGTTGTATGTACTAAATTGTATTGCACCACTTGTATGCTTAGAAAGGATGCTAATCTAGAATGGTTAACACTATTAGAATTTGATGCTAAAATCATGAAAATAGGGATCCACTCTTAGTCGCTTTCTGGCAAAACAAACCCACCAGCCAAAAGCCTTTCATGTCTAGGAGTCGGTGATGTAATTTTCACCCGACGGGTAAGTCTTGCTGAGTATTAGTATAGTCAGCCTTGCTTGTGGCTTTTATTTCAGGTATGCATGTTGCAGATGACATTGCTAGTGTTACTTGGCCTGCCCAGATTCCTCCTGGCTGGCATGTCGAGTGGGTTCCGTCCTCTTCCGAGGATCGTGAGGAGTAGCACCATGGACGACTTCATCATGGTGTTGCTATGTATCGTCGTTAGCTTATTTCCGCTGCATTGAACTCTCGTACTTTTATTTAAAATTTCAGACATGGTTTGTAATAACTTGATGAGACTATTTGTGTAATTTGGAACTTGTGGAATGTTGTAATTTCTGGAACTCACCTTCGTGTGGGCGCGCGTGTTGTTTCGATCGTGAAAGTACGTGGTTAATTGGGTATAATCCGACGGCGCTCCAGCTTATTCCGGATTAAGTGCCTGACTACTTGTTAGTGGTCCGTGGGGTACTTAACTTGGAATAATTTCGGAGTGGTCCGCCACAGAAGTCCGATCAGTATATGACCCCGTTAGCCTAGGACGTGTAGGTAATCTTGCCAATACAGAGTATGCTGCTTTGAAGGAGCAGGTGGAGCGGGTGACTAAAGCCATTATGGGGCATTTGGAATTTTAAACCTTGTTGGCTCCCGGTTTCTAAGATACATTTTAAGTAGCTTTTGGAACAATGTCGTGGCATCTGTAGTGCCATGCTTTATGTGTGCTTGGGTACTGTGATGGAGTACTATGTTGGAACACTTTGAAGTAGTATTCGATGTTATGCTTTTGGCATTGTAACAGGTAGACGACCTTCTTTTTAAAGTAGGCCTTGTGATGGGTTTTCAATCCGTAGCGTTATGGGCGTAGTACATTTTGTGCACATGTAGACAATAAAGAACACAGAGCGGAAACATAGTTTGAGAACACACACTTTATCTGTTCATTATGAGAATAACAAATACATTTCATGGAAAAGAAACGGGAAATCAAGCTAAGTAAGATAGATACTAGGCATAGAACTTGCGTACGTGTTATATGTGCTAGGCGTTTGGGACGTCCTGGCCTTCTTCCGTCTTGAGCCTATAGGTGCCAGGTCCGACTACTTTGGAAACCAGGAAGGGCCCCTCCCAATGGGACTTCAATTTGCGCAACCCCTTTGGATTTTGGATCCGTCGGAGTACTAGGTCTCCCACTTGAAAGGATCGCTCCTGGACACTTTTCTCGTGGTATCGACGAACACTTTGGAGGTAGATCAAGTTGTGTAGGAGTGCTGCTAGTCGTCATTCCTGTGCGGTGTTGATATCTATCAATGTTTTAGAGAGGTGATCCTGCTAGGGGGTAACCCAAGCAGTGTAGATCTAACTGAGAGTAGGGAAGTTGCCTAGGATCAAGAACAGTATGGTTACAGGACACACTATGTAGACAGGTTTGGGACTCGAGGTGAGTAAAACCCTACGTCATGTATGAGATTTTCGTGTATTATGTGGAGATATGAGATGAGATGGAGGGGGGTCCCTACCAGCCCTTATATACACCAAGGAGGTAGGGTTACAACCGAGGGGGAGAAAGATAAGGATTGCTTTACAAGTAAAATCCTAACTTCCCTAAACCTTCGGGATCTTATGGATCTTATCGCCAGATCTGATGGATCTTAATCTTGGGCGCTAAGTATTCACACCGACCAGGAGGATAACCCGGTCGGTGTTCTTCTAGTGGCCCCAGGCAGGTAGGCCTTCTTATGGGTAGGCCTACCTTGCCGGGAAATCCATACATGGTTCTTGTACCTGTCAGGTAGTACACCCGACAATATCCACACACCATTGTTGCTCAATTTCTCCCTCGCCGTATTGTTGTACGCGTGGAGAGCTGTATAGCTTGTCCACATGGAGTATTGCTTCGGACCCATACAACATGAAGAAAGGGGATTGCCCAGTTGCTTTACTTGGTTGCATGCGAAGCCCCCAGACAAGAGGGTAGAGCTCTTTCATCCAGTAGCCTCCTTTTTTGGTGTCGAAGTCCTTGATTCTTGTGCGGAGTCCATCGAGGACCAAGGCGTTGGCCTGCTCTACTTGTCCATTGGCTCTCGGGTGTGCCATGAAAGCATAACAGACTTCGATCTCCGCTTTTTCATAGTATGTCCAGAAAGCGTCACCAATGAAGGTGGTACCCAGATCTGTGATGATGCGATTCATCGTACCGAAATGGTAGATAATATCCTTGATGAACTTGACCGCCTTTTCTGCCGAGTGCGTCACCATGGGGTAGACCTCTATCCACTTGGTGAACTTGTCACTGGCGACGAAAAGCCACTCAAAACTGCCCGGGGCCTTAGGAAGTGGTCCCACCATGTCGAGGCTCAAGTAGGAAAAAGGCCAGGAGGGGGATGAACTGGATCTTGTGTGCTGGTGTGTGTGAATGGTGGGTGAAGTACTGGCATTACAATGCCAGACTAGGTGCTCTGCATCTGCTAAGGTTCTTAGCCAATAGAAACCAGACCGGAAAGCTTTGCCGACGAGCATTCGTGAGGTCGCGTGATTTCCACACTCACCAGAGTGGATTTCTTCGAGAATTCCCACGCCTTCAGCCCGTGATACACACTTCATTAGGATGCCAGAGTGAGCACTGCGCTTGTAGAGGGTTGACCCGATAATTGTGTAGAGCTTGCTCCGGCGAACAATCCGCTCGGCTTCGGCCTTGTCCGCTTGTAGGATTTCATCTTTGATGTAGTTGATCAATGGCAGGGTCTAGTCAGCTTTGATGACCATGACCTCAAGGGTAGAGGATGAATCGTCGACCGACTCTTTGATGGATTTTTTAGAGAGCTTATTGATGAAGACACCACACGGTACTTCTGCTCTGGATGACTCAAGCTTAGAGAGGACATCAGCCTCGACATTGTAGTCGCGTTCCACGTGATGGAACCCTAGGCTGAAAAAGAGCCTTTACAACTTCCGTACTTCCATGAAGTAGGTGTCCATGTTCTCCTTGCTCCTGTTCCATTCTTTGTTGACTTGCTGTATGACCAGCATGGAGTCGCCATACACCATGAGACGTTTGACGCTGAGGGAGATGGCGAGGAGTAGGCCATGCAGGAGTGCTTCGTATTCAGCCTCGTTGCTAGAGACCGGGAACTTGATCTGGAGTACATACTTGAGTTGTTCTCCTATTGGCCCTGAGGGGGAGAAAGATAAGGATTGCTTTACAAGTGAAATCCTAACTTCCCTAAACCTTCGGGATCTTGTGGACTTATCGCCAGATCTGATGCATCTTAATCTTGGGCGCTAAGTAATTGCACCGACTAGGAGGATAACCCGGTCGGTGTTCTTCTGGTGGCCCTAGGTAGGTAGGCCTTCTTAAGGGTAGGCCTACTTTCCCGGGAAATCCGGACGGGGTTCTTATACCTGTCGTTTATACACCCGACAGGACCCATTTAGTACCGGCTCGGAACACCAACCGGTACTAATTGCATTTAATATCGGTTGGTGTTCCAAGCTGGTACTAAATGGTCCCGGGGTGTTCCCGAGGCCCCCCGTGCATTTAGTAATGGCTTGTAACATGGCCCGGTACTAAATGGTGGCATTTAGTACCGGCTCATAACACTACGAGCCGATACTAAATGGTCCATCCAGGAATAGTTAAAAGACTAGCATCCATTCCTCAACCACATGTGCTAGGTACGTGGGATGGTTAAGGGGGCTACGCATGAGGCGAGAGGCCGTGGGTTCGAAACCCCACGGACGCGGCGCAGGAAGCCTCTCGGGAATTTTTTTCTGTCCAGGGGCGCATTTAGTACCGGTTGTAGCAATCGGTACCGATGAGAGTTCCCAACCAATACTGGGGGCGTTTTTTCCTATAGTGTAAGTCCTGGGAAGCGTGTTTTCTGGGAGGTTGGAGTAGTTGAATAGTGAAAAGTTAGAATGAATAGTGATTAGTTTGAAATCCGAACGGGGCAGCAACCGCCGAAGAGAGGCGATGCCAGCGTGGCGCAAATAGTAAGGTACGGTGTGGCCTCCTCGAGATTCAATCGGGAGAAGGGTCTATCCTCTCAGCCCAACAAGACAACAACTTAAATAAGGCTCTAGGCCCTATGTTGTCACCATGTGCAGAGAGTTGTGTACCTGATTTTGTGAAACTAGGGTATAATAAGCATGGCTCTTCTACGCGATTGAGCTACTCTAAGTGGCGGCATTTTATACCAGTAATGTTATCGAGAGGTACCCCAAGAGAGAGATTGTGAGGATAAGTCATCAAGAACAAAGAACTCGAAGGTGACAATAGATTTGGATATGCTCGGACGTCGAGACGCGTAATACCCTATGTTTTGTATGTTACGTATCTTGTACTGAAGATCAGATGTGTTTGGATGGTATCCCTAGGTCCTCTTATATACTCCGAGTGGTAGGATTACCAAGGATACTGTGTAGGAGAATGATCTTTTTACTAGTTTATCTCTAATTTCCTATTATAGTAAAACTCCTAAAAACCATGCAAGTGTTTTAGTCAACACGTCTTTTTTGTTTATGGCATCCAAGTTTTTTTTATGGTATCCGTGTTTTTTTATGCATGAGTTTTTTTTTTCTAAAATTGGCAAGAACGCTCAACCAGTCTGAACAAATGTCATGAGGTGCTCAAGAACAAATGATGGAATCCTAAGAGAACAACAGAATAATCGCGGCCTAATTAATCCTGGATGGAATGGAACCAGGACATAGAAGCCCATTAGTCCCGGTTCATTAAGTCATGGGGGTACAAGAGTCTTTAGTCCTGGTGAAGGGACCGTGACACCCTAGGGGGGTGAATTAGGTGTTCTAAAAACTAAGACTCCAATTTCACATATGAAAATCTATTTTAGTTTCTATATAAATGTCCACTAGATTTTCTCTATGTATTGATATCTCTTCCGCTACAAAGTTTTGCACCCTAGGTCCAATCTATACTAGCATAGCAAGTCTAGGAAAGGTAAATACCGAATGTAGTGCAAGTATAAAAGGTGGAGGGTAAAGGGTAGATAAGAGCAAACTCCTGGCACAGTGATTTTTACCAAGGTATCGGAAAGCTCATGAGGTTTCCACTAGTCCTAGTCGTTGGAGCCCTCTCGAAAGGAAATGCCCATGCAAGGGCATAAATTCCCCAGTTGAGTAACTCCGTGGGTAGTCACGGGACTTCCCCACGCGCAATTGGGTCTTCGCTCGCCCCTCCCCAGATGCCACTCGCCGCCTTCACTTGGTAGAGCTTCAGCCAAATGCCAAGGGTCTCTCCTCCCTTGCACAACCACCGGCAACCACTCCACAAACTCGGTTGGAGGGTCTCACAAGACTACAAGTCCTGGATTACAACACTTGGTACGCGCAAGCACCAGATAAAGCAAGAGGTATGCAAACCTCGCTAAACTATAGGCTAAACAGAGATGCTCTAAGTGGCCTAGACCAGCACTAAGCACTTTGCTAATCACCTATATTTTCTAATTAACAGTTTGGTGGATTGAGCACTTAAGAATTTGTAGAACATATTTTGGATGCGTGAGCTCAAGCGCACTTCAAATGTCTGAGGCAACACATATTGATAGCTCCAACTAGAGAAACTAGCTGTTGCAACCTTTTTGCATACCACCAACGGATTTGGTGGGTGCAGGAGGGATACCATCAAAATAGTCAATGGTGCCACCGCATCTAGCCATTTAGACCCTGTGTCGTTGACAGGTGGGGCTAGTCCAACGACCGACTGATTTGGTTCCTCCGTCTTTAGCACAAACTGATTCGGTGCCCTCTTTTTGACACTATCGAAATAGTCGATGGCTGCCCAAATCCACATAGTACCAAACTGCTCTCTGGACGCCATCACCAACTAATTCGGTGCCAACTTTTGGCATCACCAAAATAGTCAATGGTCTTGACTTCCATCTTCCTGTCATCTTCTGGCCACCATCGACTGCTTTGATGGTCCCCATGAACAAGCATCGAAATAGTCGATGCTAGTACGTATAGAGCAACCTTGCTCTTCTTCATCACCAACTAATTTGGTGGTGGCCTTGCACAACAAACTGAAATAGTTGGTGCTACTATGAACCGCAACTTCTTGTTTCTTCGTGGGTCTTTTCTCTAATGTTCTTTGCCATATTTTGGATGCGTGATTTGGATGGCTTCTATTTGGATAACCATCGTTTGGATGTGATGATTTGGATGTTGTTAAGCATTGGGATGACTTCCAAATTATCCTTGGGACCTATAAATATCTACAAATATTCATCTAGACAAAATGTTAGTCCCAATGTTATGTTGTCAATCAATCTCCAAAATTATAATCAATGGCCTAGGGCCATTTTCCTTACACCTGGCTTGTAAAAACAACTGGGACTAATGGGTTAGAACCGGGACTTGGTCCAACGCATCTGTATGAGAAGCGCATAGAATAAACCGTTGTAGCATTTCACCTGAAAGTATTCTGGGGTATCGTATTTATTTCGTTAGGGAAGCAATATTGATGAGGACATCCCCAATGAACAATCTTGTGCTGAACAAGATAGTAAGATCAACAAAGGACCAATAACTCGGGTGAGAATGCAACGGTTGCAACATGAGGTGAACTCGTTTCTTGTTGATCATGAACATGCAACTACTAAGAATTATTTACTACCTAATAGTAGTGCATTACTTGTTCTCAGGTTTGAAGGATATGCAAGGTATGAGTATGCTCCTGAACACTCAGAGAAGAGCAACTTGAAGACAATGTATTGTTGTCCATATTTTGACTTGCAAGTTTATGGTGAATTCCATACCAATCCGTGAAGTGTCACCTAGGGTGTGCTACACCGTTGGAAGCGCCTAGAAGTCTATTTTCGAACACAACTGATGGATCGTCTTTTGGAGTTTAGTAGCAATAGCTATGGCTAATTTAGTTAAGGTTGTTCTAGGAGTGCAGTTCGGACTGGGTAACTTGTAACAAGTAACGTGCAGATCCTCCAGGTCTGAATTGATAAGCTAAGTAACGGGTAACAATGACATGCAGATCCTCCAGGTCTGAACTGATCAGCTGAGTAACGTGCCAATCTGAGTAACGGGTAACAAGTGACATGCAGATCCTCTAGGTCCGAACTGATCAGATGAGTAACGTGTCGATCTGATTAACGGGTAACAAGTAACATGTAGATCCTCCAAGTCCGAACTGGTCAGCTGAGTAACGTGCAGATTTGAGTAATGAGTAACGAGCAGATCCTCCAGGTCTGAAACGGTCAAGTCGCAAATTTACCCAGATACATGTTATTTCGAACTGGGCTTGTGTGTAAGGTATCCAACCCAACTAGGAGGGTTGTTCCTAGTATAAATAGCACTTGTATGCCTGGTGAAAACCCTAACCATAGAATTTGAGATAAGAAAATAGAGAAGCGAAGTGCCCTTGTCCTTAGGGTTGTGCCATTGTTGCCCCCTTGAGGATTGGGAGTGTTCTCTACCATCTGTTCTTGTGTTTTCCTTGGAATTTGGAAGAGCATCACCTCTACCTTTGCGTGGTTCAGGTAAGGCAACGACCAAAGCGTGTGGTTGGGCGAAATCATTAGCACAGGTGGCTGTTCGAGCAGCTGTTGGTGCCTCGGTTCATCAGGTTGCACAGGTCAAGTCATCCCCCCATGATCTGACACGAGAAGATCGGGAAAGCCCCCGCGTCATCTTAGTATTCAGAGCTACGGTTTACTCGGTAGGATCTTTACCCTTGTTTTCCCCTTTAGTTTGTTACCCTAAACTGAAAATACCAAAAACTTCCACAACTATAACCCGGTCTGAAATTTTAGTGAGTTTGGTTCAGTTCTAGTCCAATAGATCGAGTTTGGTTGCTAAATCCTTGTGTTCCTTGGTGTTTCTTCTGGTATTCCGCCTCTGATTTGTGTTTTCCCCTGTTTCCCCATCCATCTGTGTTTTTCCCAATTCGTTCTTGTGTTCTTGGTCTAGTTTCCTTTCATCCTGAATCCATTTGGCGGCCAGATCTGAAGTTTGAACATAGTACACTAAAATGAGCATAACTTTTACATCTAAAATCCATTTTGAGTGTTCTTGTACTCGTTGGAAACTTATTTCGAGACACATGTTTTATCTGTAGACTTGATTTCACAAATCTGTCATCTTGATACAGTTTCAGATCCATGAATGTTTCAGATCTAGATGAACAGAGTTTTTCTCAGCTGAAAGAAAGAATAGATACTTATTGTTGCTCATAAGCTTTTTACTTTGCTAAATCTGAGAATAACTTTGAGCAAAAGAAATACTTTGTGTACAAGCTAGTGTGCTGAACTCAGTAGCAAAAAGAAAGAAAGAAACAAAAGAAAGAACAAGTGGTAAGTTCACCACATTGATTGTTGGAATTAACTTGATAACTTGGAGCAATTGTCTGGCATACATTTTTCACTTGTGCAGCATTGAGCTTAGTTCTTGATTCATATTTTCACCCTAGCTCTATCCTTTTTGCTGCAATAAGTTTCTTATCCTTGTTCGTGAGTTGCTAAACATTATCTACCACTTTTCTACTTTCAGTTCAGCAACTAAAATTTGCTTTTGGTTGGATTTGTACTTAACTTTACAATAGCTTGAAGGTTCAGATTGTACCACCAATTTACCACATATATAACCCTCCAAGCTCCACATATAAGCCCTTATTTTGGAAGCACCGTGACTTTGATTTCTGTAACATCTAGATTTCCAAGAAACCTGAATGCTTCTATATGTGTGCCCAGGATGTCCACAGAGCACATATAGATTACAAATATGGAACACAGAGAACACAATGCTCGAATAAAATAGTTTACATTAGAGTTTAACACATTACTTAGTCTTAAACAAATAACACAGCGGAAGTCTTAATACTATCAAACGTCTTAACTAAGTAGAGCCTCAAGTCCACAGGGACACTGACTGGTTGAACACAGCTAGAAGTACAGCAGATCCTCTGGAAACTCAGCAAGCGACTGATCATTCAATGCTCCATCTGTTACCCAGCCGGGATTTTGTTGAATAGTTGCAAGTGTAAGTAAACCATCTTACTTAACAGGTATAACACGGGTAATGCAAGAACAAAAGGCTTATCACAGCTATATTGCATTAGCACTTTTAGTTGTTTCATTTTATTATCATCCAAGTTACTACGAATGAATAGAACCCAAATATGAACCCATTAATAATAATGTATAAATACTTATAGAATATACCAACATCATCCTCTAACATCATTTTCTAATAAAAAAGGATCCAGGCCGCTCGTGACCGTGAGCACGGCTATCATGATAGATTCACACTCTGCAGAGGTTTCGCCCTTTACCTGCAGGTCACATAAATCCAAAAGAACTTATGCTACGAGGGATTTCACAAAACACCCTAACAAGCATAGTAGCTGTTTTGGTTAAATATAGGTAGCATAACCCAAGGCATCGAGATTGACGTACGCTCAGGGCGCAACGTGAGGGGGTCAATGATGTCCGGAGCGAGAGCGCAATCATCGCAACGTGTGAAGCTGTCATACATCGGGTGCTTACATCACGGGACTTTGCCTAACGAGACATAACCAACGGATAAATCCTTCCTCAATGGATCAAACTATACTCTCACCCATGCTCCCCACATACGCCTTTCGGTAACTAGTGGTGAGCTAGAGACGTACAAGCTAATTATCCAAGACCAGAGCCATTATAGTTCCATCGGTGGCGAACAAGTTCCTAGGTTGCCGCTTTAAGAACCGGACCTTACGGAGAGACAATAGAACAAAGCACGAAGCACATGCTCTAATTCCCTAAACCAAACCTTAAAGAGACACTAGAACAAAGCACGAAGCACATTGTTCTAGCTCCCCGAACCATGTTGCTAAAAAGCATCTTTTAACCATCATTGAAGTGAACCATTAATTCAATATTAACAATTAAATAAATGTTGTTCGCAACATGTAGCAAATACTAACCATAATGCATAAAACCCGGGTAAACAAAGAATAAGGTAAAGACTAGGACCTTAGTGTATAGCAATACTAGACACATGCACATAAACATATGATTAAAAGGTGTATAGGTAACAAGGATTGTCCGTGTTATACTTGCCTTCCTCAATGAACTGTCGCTACTGCACCTGCTCCTCGGGAATGGGATCGTCGATGAACTCAAACGGCTCGTTAACTACTCACATCAATCACCACACAAGCATCCACACATACATGCAAACAAGATATTTAATTAGAACAGTACACCACACATAAACAAATGATGAAAATAAAGCTTTATAATTAATGTACGCTTTACTACGAATACGTGAGCGTGAAAATCACTCAAATCGGAGCTAAAACGAAGAAACGACGCATTAAACGGACTCTAGGGGCTTTCTGGTGAAAGTTTTAGGCTTCCAGGGGTGTTTTTGAAAGAAACCGAGGGCTTAAAACATAATTTTGTATAAAAACTCAAGGGCCAAAGAGTAAAATGGAGGATCTGGATGGCGGCTACTATTTTTCCAAAGCATAGGGGCTAAAACAAAAGAAAAAGGACTAAACTGTAGTTATTTTTGAATAGATCTGGACTGCGCGTTGATTTTATGAAAAGTTAGGGGCTATTTTGCAAAAACAGTCACGGCTTACTGGAAGTGGCCGGTTTGACTTGATTCGGATCAAATCTGGGCTGTCGGATCAAAATCGGGCGACTAGGGTTTGTTGGGGATTCTGGTTCGCCGGCGGCTGACAGCTTGCGGCAGTGCCGTCCCGAGCCGTGGCGGAGCTTTGCCGGAGCAAGCTCGGGAACAGACTGTGGTGCTCTGTTTCTTTGATTCAAGGCACAAAAGAGAGAGGGAAAGATGGGAAACCTATCTAGGGGGTTTGGTTCGAGGATTGAGCCGCGGTGGTGGCCGGCCATGCGCGAAGGAGGGCGGCGAACTCCGGCGACGTTGTGCGGACGCGGGAGAGCATGACAGAGAGGGAAAAGGAGCTGTAGGGTTTTATGACCACACGGCGAATCTCCCGAGCGAACCCTTGGCGGCAAAACAATGGCAGGTGAGTGGGGAGACGCGAGTAGCGGCACAGCTAGTGTTGGCAGCGGCGGCAAGCTCTGGAGCAGCTAGGGTTTGGGGCTTGGGCGAAGAGCTTCAAGTTGGGCTTCAGCAACGCTTTTATAGGGGCCGTGGCGGTGCATTTGCATGCAGGCCACGCAAAGGAAAGGCGGCGCAGCGCGAACCTAAACTCGAGCTCGACTCCGGAGGAAGGTGAGGGATAATAGGTGGGTCCCTCACGTCAGCGGCTCAAGGAGAGAGAAGGAGGCGCGGCTGGCGGGCCACACTGGTGGGCCGAGCTAGGCTGGCGCAAAGGAGAGGGCTAGGCTGCACGGTGGAGGGAGAAAAAGAGAGAAGGAGACAAGGGAACTGGGCTGGGCCGAAAGAAGGGAAAGAAAAGGAGAGAGGAAAAGAAAGGGTTTTTTCTTTTATTATTTTTTTAAACATTCATTTGAATTCAAATCAAATTTTGAATGCTACAATCAAAAGAAATGCACCAGCATGAAATGCATAACAATGTTTCTAGACCTTATATTTGATTTTAATTTCCAAAAGTTTTAATTTTTCTATGTTAATTATGAGTAGTTGAATATAAAAGGCAATTTATTTACTAATTTCAAAAGAGGCATTTTTAGGGTGTTACAAACCCCGGACCCTCAACGCCACCACCTGCGAACCCAGGGGTCGGGCACTTCCGTCTCGGCCGACCTCGGACCCAGGATGCTGCCAACGGTGGACCCAGGGGTCGGGCACTTCCGTCTCGCCGGACCCCCAATCCAGGACCTGTTGGGTCGAACCCCATGGGCAAAGGGGGACGAGAGGCCCGTTGGAGTCCACTCGTGGGCGAAGACCTAGAGGAGTCATGCAAGGGAGGGCCAGGCGATGTGACACGACCCAACAAGGTGACAGGCCGCATAACCTCCGCTCATTGGATCGAGAGCCCCATGAGAAGAAGACATGGGGACCAAGGGGTACCCCTCCCAACGAGAAGAAGATATTGAACATAAGAACGGGTCCACAAGGACCAGAGAGAGTTGGCTGAGGGACACATGGTGGAAGATCTCGTGGTCGCCAAGAAACCGCTCGTGACCAGGGCGCAACAGGCACATATGGGACATTCTTTGACGGTCTCCGCCTTCCGAACAATAATGCATCCTGTACACCCCCCTTCATCTATTAAAGGGGAGGCCACCCCATGTGTGGGGGATCTGATCTAGTGAAGTCCTTGTCCCCTACATGATTCACCACTTCAAGCTTTGAAACGGCCTTCGTTGTAAGAACACCAAGAAAGCAATACAAGTTTCCATCCCGAACTGAACGTAGGGATTCTTCCCGAACCAGTATAAATCCTATGTGTTGAATCTCTTGAACCATTCTCTCCCTTGACATGCGGGCTCAGTCATCGGCACTTGCTGGTGTGTCGTACCCCCAGGTACCACCCATCGACAGTTGCGCGCCAGGTAGGGGACTTCACATGTCTTCGTCTGTGACGACACCAAGTGAGAGATGGCCGGTCTTAGTGACCTCAAGTGGAGGTCGGGCAACCATGTCCGCTTCGGCAGCCTCGAGTTCCTCTTGGGCACCCAGCTGAATGCATGAGATGTCATTCCACGCATGTTCATCGTCGCCAAACACAACATCACCGTCGAGCTCGCTGAACATTACCCGCGAGGTGCAACATGGCTCCTCAAGCCCAGACCATCGCGGTGAGTCCTCCCAGTGTGTACACGCCTCTATTTCAAGTGGAGCATGAGCGAATTGTGCACCACCTCGACTACATTTTAGGACCTCGGCCATCCCTGTAGAGGTGAGTAAGGTCCTCTTCTCGTTCGCCAACATCATCTCCCTGCTCTCCAAGGGTGACATGCTCCACCCGGACCATTCGGGCTTCAACGGGTCCCTCTGTAACACTCTGAAATCCACCAAACACCTTGGGATGCTACTAAAGCACACCAACAATAGCTGAACTTAAATAAATGGATAATTTAGCAACACCTCCTTTGTATATATAAGCGACGCGGAAGCAAAAACAAGGGTATAAATTATATAAGCATCAAACTAGCATAATCAACATCCTAAATAATAAGAGTCAACTAGAATAAGAGTTTAACAACCACACTACACTTTAATAATAAGCCACGAGCCTCGAATAACAAAACATTTGCTAAGATTAATACAAAGGGCTTCTTTAAATAATGAAGTGTGATGTGCAGCTAATCCCTCTTTCCTTTCTAGCAAACATCAAGAACCTAGAAAGAGTAATGAAAGGGTGAGATAAAAATCTAGCAAGCGAATTTGTTTTGAAAAGTCATTTAGACCACAAGTTCAATTAAGCATCAATTTAAAATATCAAGAGTAAGACTCCACCAAACCATTACGGTAATAGTTAAGAAATAGAACACATTCACTATTGCACATAAAACCACTTAACCTCCAATATAACATATTATGTTATTCACTTCCATGCAAAAGAATGCATATGGATGCAATGCCATGACCACTTTTACATCGCACCTCTCCTCGGGCAACGCACGATGTGTACTGGTACAATTGCAACCATAGGATTGCAACAAACTTCAACGCGAATGAGATGATATGCTCATGATATGCCTCATATGTCTCATAATGAGAAAATAAAACATCCACAACCTCAACTTGAATTATAACCACAACCTCAACTTCAATATAATAGAGATATGACAATAAACCTTATAAGGAACAAGACATAAATATCATCCATTAAGCATAATTATTCAGATTATAATTAAAGTGGTAATATTCTGAGTATTAATATTTAGGTGACAAAAATAACCAGTCAAAACGGTAGCGAACCACCGCTACATTCACTTGCCTTCGATGAAGATCAAAAGAAAACGAGCTAAGCACGATCCGAAGGTGTACCACCTATTTACAAATATATTTCATCACCACACAAATATACATATAAAATATATACATCAATCAAAGCATTCCTACGCCTAAACCCGATGTCCTCACATTAACACACACAATTCTAGTCAAAACAGCAGCACCGTTACTTATCTTTATCTTTTTTCTACACATTAATTCTGACCACAAAAAATTATCATCTTCTACCAGATGAAAGTTAACTTCAAATAATGCATATTCGTAACTGTACCTAAAAACAAGAGACATCATTAACATAGGCTAATCTTCGGGTTAACCTTATACTGAAAATCTGACAGCCGCTGCACAACATACCCAATCAAACTGATATAACCGGAGCTCCAAACTTCGTATGAATGTGATCTTTAACAATCTGGAAACCTTATCAAATCTATGACTACTTTTCTTTAGATCCAAAATTCTAATTATTTCGTTTAAGTTTCCTAATCTTCAAAGGAATATAAACTGCACAGAATTATGGGACTAAAAAGGTGCCTGAATAAAACATTGATTTCTCCCTAACCACAAATCCGATTTAGGAGTTCTTTATGGCTATGGAACATGCTCTAAATCTTCTACAACACAAAGGCTTTGTATATTTTTGAGGCCACGAAGATCACGTAAAATAGCCAAAACCTAAAACTGTACAGGTCAACAACGTGCTGAGAACAGCGACGTGGGTAGAACCTAAACCCTAGCCCTCAATGGCAACGAACACCATTACACGTAGGTGCTAAAACATTAAAAACCTTAGGGAAAAAATTATTAGAGCAGGGCCATGGCTTACCTAGGGTTTACCTTTGGAAAGAATAGGGTAACGGCAACGGCAACGATCCCCACCACAATCCCCCATCGGTTTGCGAGCGACGAGGTTCACCACAACCGCCGATTACCTTTCGAGCTGCATGACCCATGGCGGCACTATCAATAACAGCGAGGGAAAGATCCAAATTGGGGGGAGGGGAAGAAATCAAGAGAGGAAAGAAAGCCCGACCAATTTCTGGAGAGGAGCGGCAACGAACCCTAGTTGTTCTTCTCCTTCTCCTTCTCATTCTCTGTTTCACGGTCAGGAGGGGGTGGAGGCGCTGGGAGAGAAACTCACGATAGGCTTTTATGAAGGGGAGGGGTGGGTCAAAAAAATAGTTGGTTACTGTACAGTATCCCGACGCTACAGTACTATGAACAAAGGTCCAATCTTGCAACGTCAATTACTTCGCGATCCGAACTCCGAATGACGTATGTGAGTAGTCAAACGGAATGCATCCGACGAGCTTTACGCAATCATGGTCTCCAATTGTTCACCGGAGTGACAAGTCTAAAAGTCAACTTTTTGCCTATCTTCAATGTCTGGTCAACCATCTCCAATTTTTACTCTTTTGTTTATAAAGCACACATTCTAAACTACCAAAATTCTAGGTGTTACACCCTCCCAAGCATCTTGGGCCTGCCCAACGTGGCCTCGGCTTATGCCCAGGTAGTGTGGCTACAAATGGGACCCTATATCAGGGGTGCTCAGGGCGAATCGTGGCCCCTGGAACCTAACGACATCCTCGAGCGAGCTGCACAGCCGGATGGGCACCTCTACGTGTATGAGGTGTTGCTCGGATTCCAAGTCCAAACACCCCTCCAGGAAGGAGCGAGCCGGTCATGCCGCATGGAGGCATGCTTTGCGATTATCGGACCGAACAATACAACAACCGGCCTACGCCTCCCGCCGGGAAATGGTGCTTGGTCGCGGCCGACCTCACAACAGATTGCTGCTCGATAGCAGGAGATCGAGGACGCCCGAAGGAGCCTTGAATGAGAGGACATTGAGCTGGAGGCAGCCAAGGAGCCACGCGCACGCACATGTGCCCGGGGCATTGGGCAGCAGATCGAGGCTGATTAGAATGGGTGCCTGTTGTTCAACCGTGCCAGTCAATGTGGAACGCGCGACCGGCGACCCCAGAACAGCGATGAATTCAAAGCGAGCTAAAGTTTTATTGGAACGTGCGGCCGTGCGGCAAGCGGAGAGTTCTACTGAAAGGTGAGGGTACCACAACCCTGACGGTTAGGATCCTCAGTCCCATAGCTCGACCGACCCCAAAGGGCAAGACGGCAAGTCACAACCGGCCGTGTCCAACAAGGTGCCGCCCAGGGCTCGTGATGTTGAGACAACGACACTTGACATCGCACGGGTCCACAACAGGCTCGACCCATAGCGGTATGCATGTGGGGCCCTCGAGGCATGGCGGTGTGACCGTTCTGAGGAGCAGGAAGAACTGACCCACGTCGTCGCCACCCTCAGTGAGGGGGCCGTTACGACGATTATGAAGACTGCAGCCCGAGGGACCTAGACGGTACGGGGCCACGAGCCTTCTCCTACAGGATCCCGAACGCACCGATCGCCCAACGGTTCCATCTGTCGAATGGCATCAACAAGTATGATAACAAGAGCATCCCCTCCGTTTGTCTTGACGACTTTCGGCTCGCTTGTCGGGCCGGCGGAGCCACTAGCGATAAAGTAATCATCCGGAACCTGCCATTGTATTTGACGAACTCAGCAAGGGCATGGATGGAGCATCTCCCAGCTAGCTGTTAGCGGTTGATTTCACAGACTTTTACTGCCAACATTTCCCAGGATTCCATAGGATCAACACTAAAATGAGACTAAAATTGGTTGATTTAACAAATTCCACAAGTTTTCCGAGAGTTGAGAATGTAGGGACGAATAGGTGAAAAGTGGGGATAATTGGAGCAAAACCCCAGCCAGCTAGCTCTAGGCCGACCGGCCTCCACCGGGCCAGCCGGCCACCCCCTGAAGCCCGTTGCCACGTCACTAATCCGAGGGTCCAAACACACATTTCAAGTTATCTAGAGACGTGCATTTCAAGTCAGTTTTGATCCAATGGTTCACAAGGTTCAGCATTGGATTCAATGGCCCACATGCAGGACTAATCCGGGCAAAACTCAGTTCCTACCGACTTCAAGGCGGCATCCAGACCACACACAAGAAAGGTTGTGCCAGATGGACGAAATCCTATGCTGGCCAGCCTAGGCGAGGCCGGTCGGCCTACTGCTGCAATCCCACGTGGTCAGCTTCGCGTGGGAGTCACTCCACCTGCATGGCTTGCATATCACGTTGGAGAACCGGCTTGGAGTGCTATAAATACTACCCTCCACTCTCCATTTCAAGACACACCATTTTGGAGAGAAGAAGCTTAGTGCTACAATTTTCTCCACCCTCCATTTCAAGACACACCATTTTGGAGAGAAGAAGCTTAGTGCTACAATTTTCACTTGTGCAGAGTTGGGAGAGTGTGGAGTGAGAGCTTAAGTGAAAGCCAAGCTTGGAAGGAGAGGATTCAAGGTTTGTCTCAAGTCCTTCTCTGACTTTGTATCCACTCTAGAGGAAATTAAGCTGAATTCCTATCTTCAATAAGTTTCCTTGTCTTCCTTCAGAGTCTCGCTAGTTTTATTCTTACTCTTATCATTTATCTATTTATCATCTCGACCTCTGGGATCCCTTGTCGGTGTGAGCAATATACTTCTCATTTGGGGTTTCCTCATAACCTGTCGTATTAGGTGGAGGTCAGTAGTTGATAGCTCAGGCGTGGTGCATGTGCTTGATAGTTACCTAGGGTTATGTTTCACCCCTCGGTACCGTTGTGGTAGGCGGCAGGTGGTGTCAGCCCTGTCCGTCCTTTGTAGTCCACCGCGTTCGGGTGTTTTCATAATAGTAGCTTGCTGAGCCGTCGAAACAGGTCGAGATAATAGGTAGATAGTATTTGAGTAGAATACACTATCTGAAGTTTAGACCCTATACCCTTTATTCCCCTTTCTTCATTTTGGAGTCTGGTTAGAGAATTTTAGAATTAGTCGCGTCTAGCAGTCTATGGATTTGACACTCAGATTTACTCCCCTGGTGAAAAGCTACTATGGTCCCTGTGCACTTGTGGAGTTATTCATGTAGGCTAAGGATTGCCAACAAGCTTTTCTAGCGCAGTTGCCGAGGAACCGTAGCAATACTAGTTTAGAATTTCTTTAGCTATTTGATTTTCCATCGTACCCCATAGAGTTTACTTCATGTTATCCGGTGGTCCCATCTCATGGGTATTTGGAACCACCTCCATCATGCCACCCCATATTTTCTAATGGCTTCGAGATCCATCCAGTCTCGTTACCATGGTTCGTGCGGAGTCACTACTACAGAATACTCATCACCGGCGGTTGGGGAACCCCCATCGCAGCCAGTTTTGGGAACCGTTTGATTCCCAGCGGCTGTGTTGCTTCGGGCAACACAGCCGGTTCCCAACCGGCTGTGATACACCCTCATCATAGCCGGTTGGTGGCTAGAACCGGCTGTGATGGGGGCGTCCAGGACGGCTTACGGGAGCTCAAAAAATAGCAAAAACTTTTTTTAATTGGGGGCGGGACCCCACCGGACAGCCACCGAGTCGCAAGATTTTTCGCGTGCTACGCGGTAGCTGGGATTCGAACCCACGACCTCCCCCTCGCGCGTACCCTCCCTTACCACTGCGCTACACGGCTGTATGTGACCATATCACATTTTCATTCACCACATATTATACGAACCCGAGTGTAAATGACTTATTTGAGGGCCTAAACGAATTCAAATTAAAAATTTGTCAACTACAAAGTTTCGTAACTTTTCAAACACTACAACTTTCATGTTGTCCATTTTTCCATCTGAGGTCGTTTGCGAAATTTGAATTTCAAATTTGAATAATTTCAAACTTGGTTTTCGTTGACAATACGAATTGAAATGAAAATGTTGTCAACTACAATGTTTCATAACTTTTCAAGTTTTACAACTTTTATTTTGGTCATTTATTCATACGACATAGTGATAATAAAGGTGTTCACTAATCGTACATCTCTCTTCTAGTTTCATACCCTAAACCCTATATGAGAGATATATGATTTGTGAACACTTTTACTACCAGTTTGTCATATGAACAAATGACCAATATAAAAGTTTTACATCTTGAGACATTATACAACTTTGTAGTTCAACACTTTTCAATTTGACAACGTTTAGGGCTTTAAAAATTGTATTTACCAAGTGCCTATGCATATAGAACCGGCTGCGTTGATCAACACAAATGGTTCGTAGCTCCAACCGGCTGCGTTGCTACTCAACACAGCCGGTTCGTGGCTAGAACCAGCTGTGTTGATGAGCCCTCAACGCAACCAGTTCCAACCACCAACCGGCTGTGTTGAGTAGCAACGCAGCCGGTTCGTAGCTGGAACCGGCTGCGTTGCCCTCACCCCTCATCACAGCCGGTTGGTGGCTAGAACCGGCTGTGATAAGAGCAACGCACAGCCGGTTGCAACAAAACCGGCTGTGATGAGGCATTTGATTTAGGCGATTCTGTAGTAGTGAGTCCTTCAGTGGAATGGGGACCAAAATCCCTATACTCACTTGTAGGTATTCGAGGAGAATTGCTCTCTTCTTAGTACCCCCGGAATGAATCAAGACACCCTACAGTGGAAGCTTTTTCCTTTTTCTCTAAAGGACAAGGTTAAATTTTGATACAACCGGCGAGCAAGGAAAGTTGTAGGAGATTGGATGAAGCTGAAGGATGAATTTTGTCTATTCTTCTATCTAGTGACCAAGGTGCTCTCACTCAAAGTTCAGTTACTAACCTTCAAGCAAGGTGATGAGCCCCTTGGTAGGACATGGGAAAGATTTATGCAATTGGCGAACTCTGGACCGCCTCACAGCATTCCAGAGGAGATGCTGATGCAACACTTCATCGAGCGACTAAATCCAAAGAGTGCACATTTCATGAATGTCACCTCTTCAGGGTCTGTGTTCCACAAAACCGTGGGTGAAGTAAGGACCATTCTCGAGAAGGTCCTATCCATCGCTTAGTACACGGGGATTTTTGATGATCCACCTGAGCCGACAGATCTACCCACCGAAGAACAAGCAGTGCACAACTTGTCAGCTACATCAGATGATCCTCCTCCGCCCATCATAGAGGAGGTTTCCGAACCGCACAAGCACGAAGATCCTAAGCCGTTTATAGAAGATATGCCACTGTTCATCCCAGATCTCTTCACAAAAGAGGAATATTTGGAGATTGGCAATGCATCTTGAATGCCAACAGAACAGATATGTAAATGTGCAAGATCGGAAGCATTCATTCCAGAGATTGACAGGCCGATTCAGGGTCTTTCTGCTATCATGAGCAAGGAATGGATAGAGGAGGCCGAACATGGAACTGAAGTAATTCGGATCTACCCCGAGTTCCGCACGCTTCTCTGCACTATTGGGGACGCTGAACCACAAGAGAATACTCGGAGTCATACCCTTCATCGTGGGGCAGAATAAGGTGTTCTTGTATTTCTACATCTTCGATATCCCTGAAGGTGATAAATTCGTCTTGATTAGGCAGCCAATAGAGCAACTTGTCGACCCCAATGGAAATCGAGCTACTCTGCAGCTCAAGGTCGGCAAAGAAAAGGTCCAAGTCAGCCTCACTCGTGCAACAAATACAATTGCAGAACTTGGACCAGAGCATGGCCCAATGGAAGAGGCAATGAGCACCACAATGGAAGAATTCACTCAGCCAATAACAGCTAAAGATGCTCAACATTTCACCAAGGAGACAGATCCGGGTAGCCTCATCGAGCTCAATAAAGAGGAGGCACCACAACCCTCTATGCCAGAGCTGAAGCCGCTAGTTCCTGGGTTGAAATATGCCTTCCTCCATAAGAACTGCAGTACACCGGTTGTCATCAGTGATAAACTGATAGAGGATGAAGCCCAACGTCTTGTGATTGTCCTAGAAAAACACCGATCCGTCTTTGGATATTCTCTCTAGGATTTGAAAGGGATCAGTCCAAATTTATGCACCCATCATATCCCTGTGGAACCGGATCACAGGCCATCTAGAGAGCATCAACGACGGCTGAATGATGCGATGATAGAAGTAGTTAAGAAAGAGGTGCTAAAGCTTCTTCATGTAGGGATAATATAACCTGTACAAAATAGCGAATGGGTCAGCCCAGTTCAGGTTGTACCCAAGAAGGGAGGAATGGCAGTGGTCCATAATGAGAAAAAATGAGCTTATACCTCAACAGACAGTCACCGGGTGGCGAATGTGTATTGATTACTGGAAGCTCAACATATCATACCAGGAAAGACCAATTTCCTATCCCCTTCATTGACGAGATGCTTGAGCGGCTGGCCAAGTACTTTTGTTACCTCGACGGATACTCTGTCTATCATCAAATACTAGTGAATGTCTTTCACCTGTCCCTATGGAACATTAGCTTACCGGTGAATGTCTTTTGATCTATGCAACACACCCACCTCTTTACAGAGGTGTATGATGGCTATTTTCTCATACCTCATCGAGAATGTGATGGAAGTTTTCATGGATGACTTCTCAATCTATGGGAAAAGCTTTGATGAGTGCCTCAAGAATTTGGACAAGGTTATTGAGAGATGCTAGGAGTCGCACTTAGTCTTTAATTGGAAGAAGTGCCACTTTATGGTTAGAGAAGGCATTGTGCTAGGAAACAAGGTGTCGAAAGAGGGATTAAAGTTGACTGATTCCAATCGACTGCCTCCCCCAACCAATGTTATGGGAGTCTAAAGCTTTCTTGGCCATGCTGGTTTCTATCGGAGATTCATGAAGGACCTCTCCAAGGTAGCCAGGCCTCTGACAAGCCTACTTGCCAAGGAGACCCCATTCAACTTCGACGAGGATTGCTTGGTGGCATTTCACAACCTCAAGAAGGCACTTGTTTTAGCTCCAATCATACAGTCACCCGATTGGAATCTTCGATTCGAGATTATATGCAACGCCAGCGACTATGTAGTCAGGGCAGTGTTTGGTCAGTGAAAAGACAAACAACACTATGCTATACCCTATGCAAGCAAAATACTGACCGAAGCCCAGCTGAATTATGCCACAATGGAGAAGGAACTTTTGGCAGTAGTATTCGCCATAGAAAAATTCAGATCTTACTTGGTTGGTGAAAAGGTAATAGTATACACAGACCATGCTGCACTCAAGTACGTACTAACCAAGAAAGACGCGAAGCTACGACTCATCCGTTGGATCTTACTCCTTTAAGAATTTGATTTGGAAATCAAGGATAAGGAGTTAGATAATTGCATGGCAGATGTTGGCACTTCTTAACGTCAATTCTTAAATCAACGTAAGAAGGTACTCGATTTATAATGTCGCTCTTAGAAAGAGAGTCTGCAAGCGCACAGAATATATCGGTGTAGCATTTCACCTTGGGGAAACCCAGGGTATCGTATTTATATTTCCGCAGGGAAGCCTTGGTTAAAGAGAATTGATGAATAATGAGATAGATCTCTCCAGAAATAAACACTCACTAATCTTAGGGGGATAAATACACCTAAGTGTAGGATAATGGTCAAATGAATGACTGAATAGAAGGTCTGAACGACCAGCGACCCACACACACGAGCCTCAAATCTATAGAAAAGGAAAGACGCTGGGAGAGACCGGACTTACTAGGCTTTCTACTCAGAGCTAAGCTACTATAACCTTAAACCCAGAACCTAGCTTAGATATCGGGAACAGAGCTTGCTTCGACGACTGCAGCGGGGGGAACTCAGACTGGGATGAGAGAGGGCTTCCCCCAGGCCCAGCAACTACTGTTATGAATACACCCGAATGTGGTGGACTACAAAGGACGGACAGGGCTGTCACCACCTGCCGCCTACCACATCAGTTCCGTGGGGTGCAACACACTTCCTAGCTAACACTAAGTCGGACACCACGTCTGCATTTAATGTTAGGATTTCCTCTGGGTACCTTCAGAAGAAAACTCCGTCCTTCCAACGCGTCTTATGGCCTTGGTCGAGACTAGAAAACCCGCAAGATAAATCCCGATAGAGCTAAACTACACTCTAGACCTAAAACTATAGGAAACAACCCAAAAAGGGAAGGTAAATAAAGATAAGCTTATAAATGCTCTGAAGATAGAAGATATATATATATTAAACTCTTCAAACGAAGGAAAGGATACAAGAGCTTTACCAGAACTCCGAGGAACTCAGGAACTAGCTCGACTCGACTCTAGTCCCAACTCTAATCCTAGATTAAGAAAAGGGAAAAATGGAAGAGCTCCTAAACTTCAAGTGGAGTAATGTGTAGTGGTGTGTAGTGTATAAAGAGGAGGGGCCTTTATATAGCCTTTGGACGTCGGTTGCAGCTGGCCCCACCTCCTAACCATCATAACCGTCCCTTGAGAGAAGGAGGTGGGCCATTGGAGCCGAGGGGAGGCCGGCTGGCCTAGGGGAGGCCGATCGCCCTCCACCTGGCGCCTCTGGCCACCACCTTCGCTCTGGACGGCCCTGATCACGTCCCAATGTTAGTTAAGTGTGCTTCTCTAGCGGTTACGGCCGGTAAGTTAGGTAGGTCGGCCCTTCAATCCTTGTACAAAGCATCCTAGGCCTTTCGGGTCCCTTGATCAAACCGATGTTGGAATCAACGTCCCTGATCATCTTCATTGTGTTTCCTCTGCATGGATGAAGTTTGACACCCAAATGTGCTAGGGCCAGGCCGGCCGGCCTAGGGGAGGCCGGTCGGCCTGGGTCTGACCCCAATTTGGGTGAAATTTCACCGCTAGGTCCCTGCAGGCACAAATCATCCAAAACTTGTGGAATTTGTTAGTAATAAACATTTTATGTATGGAACATGGCATGAAACCCTTGTTTCTCCCGAAATGTTGACGGTCACCGAATGGTTTTAACGACTGTCAACACGCCCCCAAGCTTATACTCTTGCTCATCCTCGAGCAAGGCTAAAACTCAGATTCGGAGGGTCAGGAGTTGCGTCAATGTTTATGCCCAACAAATACCCTGCTCATAAGCCAATACTATCCATAGGTTGATTGAATAAGTTGGCATTTGTAAGATTGCATACCTTTCTCACCTGTGGGGCTTATAGCGGTAGTTCTTCGTCTTGGGCGGTTGAGAGCCTGAACGGTCCATTTCAGAGTGCTCCCTGCAGCTGTTCAGGTTCCATCTCGGAGATAATTTTTTTTTTCCAAAAGCATGGTTAATCTTTCCTCGGTGGTACTCTCAAGTCACTCAAGGTGTATATCCTCACTCTTGCCCACTCACTCTCTCTTTTCATTTTGTTTCAGGGCTTTTGGACTAAGGTTTTAGGAGAGGCGAATGTGCATACCTTGGCTACCTTTGTTGCCGAGCCGAAGAGTGGTTCACAAGAGTTGGTACTCATCAAATCCTGATATTTGGAATTTGTAATTTTCAGGGAAGAGGGAGAGAATGGACTGACACATGGAAGATCATCATCACTCTTTTTATTTCTCTCTCTTTTTCCTTCATATTTTTCATGAGATGCTCACAGTTGGAGTCTTTGACTCTCTTTCACTCTTTTCCTTTTTCTTCATTTTCTTTTCTTTTCTCATAAGAGGATGGCTCACTCATTACTTTTTTCTCTTTTCTGCTCACAGAGAGATTGATTTGTGTGGAATGTATGATGACCTTGGAATGAATGGGTTCACAGTGGAGATTTTTGGTTGATTTTTTTTTTGTGGGGGGATGTGTTGGCGGTGGACATCGGACCCGGAATGGGCGACCGACACACCAAACACTTTTGAGGCTAGCAATGAAATGGGTACGCAAAGGAGAAAGACCGGTAAATGACAAGTACCTTCTTCAAGCGAACTCACCACTCGGCAAGACTCAAAGTTACACAAGATAGCATATGATGGCAAGTTTTTAAATTCAACTGTTTAGCTCTGGATAAGATTAAACCATCAGGGAAGATTCACCAATTTAAATTTTTATAAAAGACTTCCGAGAGGTCCCTTAATAAGCATGCAGTTGAACTCGAAGCAAACCATATCAAAGCTATCAACAGCCTAGACTATGAACAAGTTGCTTTATGCCTCCCACAAAATGATTAGGACAAACTCAAATGCCAAAAGACTCAAGTACTAGGATAGTAACAGATTATGAACGAGGCATTTGGAGAGCATAAACAGAGCAACTTTTCATCACTCTCAAAGAAACAGGATTCATACGGATTTCCACACATATATGTCAGGAGCCTTTTTTTTTATAGAAGATAAAACTACTCCTATTTTATTATGGCATGGCATGGTATGGTACTTCTCACTAACTGGAACGACTGGAACTGGAACGACTGGAACGAGGGGCAGAGGACTCACCTTGGTACTGCAGATGCTACTCCCCCAAGCTTTGATGAAGCTCAGTGGTAGTAGTTCTGGTTGGGGTCGAAGTGCATGTGCTCGAAGAAGCCGTAGAGATCAGGCTGCTGGGAGGTGGCAATCCCCCAGGTCTGCTGCGTGAGGTCGGTGTTGTGCGCGAGGTTGTCGCTGATCTCCTGCTACTGTTGGCTCATCGTGTCCAGCTTGGAAATAATCAAAGGTCTCATTGAAGCTCATGTGGGCCGTAGGGTTCTACTGAGGCTGCGGCTCGGTGGACGTGTCTGCTGCTGGCCCTGCTTCACTATCGTGAAGGGCTCTCCTTCTGCGTGTCATGGGTCCGGCGACACTGTTTCGTGGACGGGGTAGAAGTCCGCCCACCCGGCATTGCCGAATGCGCGTTCCATGTCACAAAGCAGTCCTGTCTTGATCTGCAGCGTGGCGTCTATGTACTTGGCGTGGCTGAAGCTTCGGGTTTTCAACTGGTTGATGAGTTCTAGTTCCTCATCAGACCTCGGAATGATATGCTCAATCCGGGTCATGATTCGGATACGGAGACGGTCCCTTGGCACCTCAGTATCCTCGGTCCCCTCAGATGCCGTGTCATGTTGAGCGGTGTCAACAGACATGGTGTCTCGGGACACCGAGGAGTCCTAGGAACCGTGGGAACGCCTGGAACTCGATGAGCCGAACCTCCGCTTTACTTCCTGTACCCTTTCTTTCGCCCTTCGCATCATGATTCCTACAAGATGTTAGTGCTAGCAAATACCCAAAGGTTAACCGCAATGAAAGTCAGTCGTTCTTGTGGGAGGTTAATCACCACAACGAGTCAGCCGTTCTTGTGGGAAATTACTCACCACAAAAAGGTTAGTCGTTCTTGCGGGGACCGAACCTCCACAAATCGTTCTTGATCAGTGGAACCTGAGCTCAAGAGGCAAGAAATATTTGGGCAGAATTTTCTTGAGCTAGACTTGGGATTTTTTTTTTCTAACTTGGTGCTTTGGAGACTTAAACAGGGGGGAAGAAGATTAAACTTTGGTGGAACTCGTGCTTACCTGCGCAGGGGGTGCCGAGCTGAGCGTTCTGGTGCTCGGCTTTTATAGAGCGGCAACGGGGGGAGGCCGACCAGCCTAGGTGGGGCCGGCCGGCCCGGGTGCTGCACAACGAGCGGCGGAGCTTGGTCGTCGGGGCACTACGCGCTGAAGGACGAGCGTCGGCGGGTGGTGACGGGACACGAGCGGCGGAGGGCGGCCGACCGGCCGTGATGGGGCCGACCGGCCTGCCACCGGCGCTGTCGGTGCCCGGCCTCCTCGTGGTGCTCGTGCACGATATTCTATTCTCTCCTTTATTTGAATCTGACCAAGGGAATGACAGGTGGGGCTGGCCGGCCTAGGTGGGGCCGGCCGGCCATAGAGATGGCCGAATTTTTTTTTGTATATATATGCAATGCTAAAATTTAAACATGAGTTGTGAAAAATTAAACAGGACATGCTGATTTAGAAATTAAAATTAGGAAGGGAGACCTATTCTATATGCAAATGCAAAAATGCATGGATAAATAGCACATACCTTATGGCGAGGGCTCGGATTTTACGTCCTGAGCGGGACGCTCTGAAGTATTCTTTGGGTCCTTTACGGCTTTGGTCTGCCAGATCTTCCTCGTCTGGCGGGGCTTAGTGTCAACCTTCCTCTCTTTCTCTGATAGTTGATCCAGTATTTTCTTTCTCGATATCCTCCGCTGTGCATGATAGCGATCATGCCGCTTCTTCTCTCGAAGGATAAGTGTCTCCACCACACTCACAAGCTCCTTGAAACACATGTTCTGGACCGGCTGCTTTGGTGTGACCTCACTGACCATGTTGACTTGTTGGGGCGGCTCTTCCTTCGGAAGGAAAGTAAACTCCTCTATTGCCCCATTGAGCTTGAGCTGAATATTCCCAGCGCCAACATCGATGTTGGCATTAGCAGTGCTCCAGAATGGTCTCCCGAGAATGAGAGAGCTCTTGGCATCTGTCTCCATATCGAGGACGACGAAATCCACTGGGATGAATGAGTCTCGGATCTTCACCAGGACATTCTCCGCTACTCCAGCGGGGTAACGAACCGATTGGTCCGCTAGCTGCAAGCACATGGGTGTAGAGACCAGCGTGATATGCTTGAGATTGTCAAAGACTACCTTGGGCATCACGCTGACCCTGGCCCCCAAGTCACATAGGGCGTGATCAAACTCTTGGCCGCCTATTGAGCAGGAAATCATGGGACATCCGGGATCCTTCTTCTTGGGGAAATTGGGGCCGAGTATAGCTGAGCTACATGCCTCGGTGAGTTGCACCGTCTCAGTGGTTGGCAGGGTCCTCTTGTTACCAAGGATATCCTTGATATATTTTGCATATGTCGGGACCTACAAAGCATCCAGGAGAGGTATATTGATATAGACCTTCCTGATTACCTCGACGAATTTTCCGAATTGTTCATCGGCCACTGGCTTTCTCTTCCGTTCAGGGAACGGGAGGTAGTTCGGGTCACGGGTCGTGCCCGAGGCTTGCGGGTCCTCATTCTCTCCTTGATCAGCTGGGATGGCATCTTCGTCGGCCTCCTCTTCATCTCCTTCTTCAACCCTTCGCTGCATACCTGCATCCTGGGGAAAAGATGGATCCCACGTGGACTTTCCAGTCCGCGTGGTCACCGCACTAACATTCTCCTTAATGGGAACCTCCGGTTGCCCGGGCAGTTTCCCCATGTTAGGGTTAGGACAAGATGCAGCCAGCTGAGCTACTTGAGTTTCAATCATTTTGTTAAAACTCAGCTGGTTCTCTCAGCTGGTTCTTAATAACAGAGTTAAACCCGTCTATTTGGGCAGCCAGAGACTCCATAACTTTGTCAGTAGCAAGGAATTTCTTGCTAATGCTTTCGTTAATTTGTTTCTGGCCGTACCAAATATCCTTAAGGGACGGCTGAAAGCTGTTATTAGGAGGATTACCTGATTATTGGCCGAAGAGGAGGTTGGGCTTGGAATTCCAAGCTTGCTGAGGACGGAAGCATGAGTTGTTGAAGTTTCCACCGTTTCCGATGAAACAGGCCTCCTCCTGGGTCGTCGGGCAACTACTGCCCGAGTCTCCGGATTCATCGCACGTCTCGCATGTCATTCGTGCATCAATGATCTGATTCATCTCCTTTTCAGGAGATTCCATTTTCTTCAGAAGTAGGTCCATCTTCACAGCGAGCATGTCAATGGAGTCGATCTGGTGTACGCCTTTGCTGCGTGAAGCATGTCTCTCACTCGTCCAACTCTGGTGAGTGGCGATCTTTTCGATAAGCGCCTTAGTAGCTGGTACATCCAGCGCAAGGAAGGCTCCTCCCGCTGCTGCATCTAGGTACTCTTGCGATCGACGGGTGAGGCCATGGAAAAAGTTTTGAGCGATCAACCACTCTTCCATGCCATGATGGGGACAGGCTGTAACATATTCTTGCAGTCTCTCCCAATCTTCTGGTACTGACTCACTGTCATGCTGCTGGAAGCCTGTGATTTGTCCTCGAAGGGCGCTGGTTTTGCCCACCGGAAAGAACTTGGTCAGGAATGCGTCGGCGCATTTCTGTCAGGTATTCTCGAAGCTTGCTTTGTTGGTGTAGAACCACTCTTTCGCCTTGCCAAGCAAGGAGAAAGGGAATAGCTTCAAACGGATGGTATTGATCGGTGTGCCATTGGGATTGATTGTGCTGCACACCTCCAGGAAGTTCCTGAGGTGAGCGTGAGCATCCTCAACAGCCTTTCCGCAGAAAGGACTGGCCTGGACCATGTTAACAAGGCCTGACCTCAGCTCAAATCCTCCTTCAGCTTCACCCTGAGCATCCAATCCCGGAAAGTTGTTGCTTGACGGGGCGGAATACTCACGGAGTGTCTTCCTTGGGGCAGCCATAGTCTCAGGTGATTCTGGAGCTGATGAATACGACGACTCAGAGTCGGATGAAGATTCGAACAAGGTGTTTGAGCTGAGTGAAATCTTAGGTGGAACGATTCTTTTCCTCACAACTCTCCCAATGCGTTCTGGATTCGGATTAAAGTTTGATGGTAGGTTGAAACCAGCCATGCACTAGCCTACAAAACACATCAAAAACAGACGAGAGTTTGCAGGGGTAAGTTCTCTAAGGTTAGTGGTGATAAATCTGTAAAGATTATCAAATAATTCAACAATGCCTTTAGCCAATTGCTTCCCCGGCAACGGCACCAAAAATGCTTGTTGGCACTTCTTAACGTCAATTCTTAAATCAACGTAAGAAGGTACTCGATTTATAATGTCGCTCTTAGAAAGAGATTCTGCAAGCGCACAGAATATATCGGTGTAGCATTTCACCTTGGGGAAACCCAGGGTATCGTATTTATATTTCCGCAGGGAAGCCTTGGTTAAAGAGAATTGATGAATAATGAGATAGATCTTTCCAGAAATAAACACTCACTAATCTCAGGGGGATAAATACACCTAAGTGTAGGATAATGGTCAAATGAATGACCGAATAGAAGGTCTGAACGACCAGCGACACACACAGGAGCCTCAAATCTATAGAAAAGGAAAGACGCTGGGAGAGACCGGACTTACTAGGCTTTCTACTCAGAGCTAAGCCACTATAACCTTAAACCCAGAACCTAGCTTAGATATCGGGAACAGAGCTTGCTTCGACGACTGCAGCGGGGGGAACTCAGACTGGGATGAGAGAGGGGTTCCCCCAGGCCCAGCAACTACTGTTATGAATACACCCGAACGTGGTGGACTACAAAGGACGGACAGGGCTGTCACCACCTGCCGCCTACCACATCAGTTCCGTGGGGTGCAACACACTTCCTAGCAAGCACTAAGTCAGACACCACGTCTGCACTTAATGTTAGGATTTCCTCTGGGTACCTTTAGAAGAAAACCCCGTCCTTCCAAGGCGTCTTACGGCCTTGGTCGAGACTAGAAAACCCGCAAGATAAATCCCGATAGAGCTAAACTACACTCTAGACCTAAAACTATAGGAAACAACCCAAAAAGGGAAGGTAAATAAACATAAGCTTATAAATGCTCTGAAGATAGAAGATATATATCTATTAAACTCTTCAAACGAAGGAAAGGATACAACAGCTTTACCAGAACTCCGAGGAACTCTGGAACTAGCTCGACTCGACTCTACTCCCAACTCTAATCCTAGACTAAGAAAAGGGAAAAATGGAAGAGCTCCTAAACTTCAAGTGGAGTAATGTGTAGCGGTGTGTAGTGTGTGAAGAGGAGAGGCCTTTATATAGCCTTCGGACGTTGGTTGCAGCTGGCCCCACCTCCTAACCGTCATAACCGTCCCTTGAGAGAAGGAGGTAGGCCATTGGAGCCGAGGGGAGGCCGGCTGGCCTAGGGGAGGCCGATCGGCCTCCACCTGGCGCCTCTGGCCACCGCCTTCGCTCTGGACGGCCATGATCACGTCCCAATGACGGCTAAGTGTGCTTCTCTGGCGGTTACGGCCGATAAGTTAGGTAGGTGGTGTGGCGGTCCACTCCGAAATTATTCCAAGTTAAGTACCCCGGGACCACTAACCGAGTAGTCGGGCACTTAATCCGGAATAAGTTGGAGCGCCGTCGGATTAAACCCGATTAACCACGTACTTTTCTCGATCGAAACAACAGCACGCCCACACGAAGGTGAGTTCCAGAGATTACAACATCCCACAAATTTAACATACACAAATAGTACCTCAGAGTTATTACATACCAAGTTCAAATTTAAATCAGAGCATTAAAGTCTTGCAGTGGAATTAAAAAGGTTCATTGCAGCGGAAGATAATCTAACGACGATACAAGTGACACCATGCTGAAGCCTATCACGGTGCAACTCCTCCCGTTCCTCGGCAGAGGACGGAACCCACTCGATGTGCCATCCAGGGGGAACCTGGGTAGGCCAAGTCAAAGCATCGACTGCCACATCCAACATGGTACCTGTAAATCAATGCCACAAGCAAGGCTGAGTATACTAATACTCAGCAAGGCTTACCCGTCGGGTGAAAACTACATCATCGACATCTAGACATGAGAGGCTTTTGGCTTGTGGGTTTGTTTGCCAAAAAGCAACTAAGAGTAGGTCCTTGCTTTCATGTTTTAGCATCATATTCTAGTAGATTTAACCATTCTAGATTAGCATCCTCTCTAAGCATACAAGTGGTGCAGTACAATTTATCTCATACAACAAGTTCATCAATCTCAAAGTTCCACTTGTTACTCAATGCAGCAAGGCGGTCAAGCAGTCTCATTAACCGCGAGAAGCGGACAGTTCGAACCGAATTTTGCTACCTGGCCAGGGGAAACCCAACACACACGGATAGCGCTTGCTATAAAAGGTACAAGCACTTCCCAACCTTTCCCATCGATCCACAGTTCGGAACCGGGTCCATTTCCTTAGGATAAAGGTTTACTGCTTGACTCACAGTCTCACGCATATATCCACAAGTGTACGGCAGGGGAAAACAAAGTTTCCAAGGAGAGACGGCTATCGGCCCTAGCTGCTTCAATCTGGTACCGGGCTTACCGACTCCCATATATCGGCATGCATGTGGTACGTTCAAAAACTTGACACACTCAACCACACGTTTCGACCTTAAATCAATTATCATACACGGGCGGGAGATCTACATCTATCACCCCGCCCGTCAATCCTTATGATTCCAACATAAGTAAAGACAAGCAACTCCTATGTCTCGCGAGTGACAGGAAACCACTCGACTTGTAACGGACCTAAGCAATGCTCTATCGATCCTTTCATACTAGTGTTGCAAGTCATAGGTACTAGGAAATGTGCAGCTAAGGTATTCAATCAACTCCTTGAAACGTAAATGCACAAGCATAGGGAATTCATAAATGCATAATTTGTAGAGGCTAGGTCATGCTCCGGGGCTTGCCTTCTTGCTCAAGCTGGGGGTTAGCCTCCGGGTTGGTCGATCCTTCGCCGGCTGTAACACCCAGATTTCCAAGAAATCCGAATGCTTCCATATGTGTGCCCAGGATGTCCACAGAACACATATAGATTACAAATATTGAATCACAGAGAACACAATGCTCGAATAAAATAGTTTATATCAGAGTTTAACACAAGACATAGTCTTAAACAAATAACACAGCGGAAGTCTTAATATTATTAAACGTCTTAACTAGGTAGAGCCTCATGTCCACAGGGACACCGACTGGTTGAACACAGCTAGAAGTACGGCAGATTCTCCGGAAACTCAGCAAGCGACTGATCATTCACTGCTCCATCTGTTACCCATCCGGGATTTTGTTGAATAGTTGCAAGTGTAAGTAAACCATCTTACTTAACAAGTATAACACGGGTTATGCAAGAACAAAAGGCTTGACACGGTTATACTGCATTAGCACTTTTAGTTGTTTCATTTTATTATCATCCAACTTACTACAAATGAGTAGAACCCAAGTATAAACCTATTAATAAGGTATAAATGAGTATCGAACAAACCAACACCAACCACTAATATCATCTTCTAATCAAAAAGGATCCAGGCCGCTCGTGTCCGTGAGCACGGCTATCATGATAGATCAACACTCTGCAGAGGTTTCGCCCTTTACCCGCCGGTCACATAAATCCAAAAGAACTTATGTTACGAGGACTTTCACAAAACACCCTAACAAGCACAGTAGCCGTTTTGGTTCAACATAGGCAGCATAACCCGAGGCATCGAGATTGACGTACGCTCAGGGCGCAACGTGAGGGGGTCAATGGCGTCCGGAGCGAGAGCGCATTCATCGCAACGTGTGAAGCTGCCGTACATCGGGCGCTTACATCACGGGACTTTGCCTAACGGGGCATAGCCAACGGATAAAACCGTCCTCGATGGATCCAACTATACTCTCACCCATGCTCCCCATATACGCCTTTCGGTAACCACTGGCGAGCTAGAGACGTACAAGCTAGTTATCCAAGACCAGAGCCATTATAGTTCCAACGGCGGCGAACAGGTTCCTGGGTTGTCGCTTTAAGAACCGGACCTTATGGAGAGACATTAGAACAAAGCACAAAGCACATGCTCTAATTCCCTAGATCAAACCTTATAGAGACACTAGAACAAAGCACACAACACATGCTCTAGTTCCCCTAACCATGTTGCTAAAAAGCATCTTTTAATCATCATTGAAGTGAACCATTAGTTCAATATTGACATAAAAATAAATGTTGGTTGCAGCACATAGCATAATCTAACTATAATGCATAAAACCCTGGGTAAACAAGGAATAAGGTAAAGGCTAGGAACATCCTTAGTGGCTAAAAGTATTAGACACATGCATATGATTTATGTGATTAATCGGTGTATAGGTAACAAGGATGGTCCGTGTTATACTTGCCTTCCTCAGAGAACTGCTGCTGCACCTGCTCTTCGGAAACGGGATCGTCGGCGAACTCGAACGGCTCGGCAACTACTCACATCGATCACCACACAAGCATCCACACATATATGCAAATAAGATATTTAATTAGAACAGTACACCAAACATAAACAAAAGATGAAAAGAAGGCTTTAGAGTTACTCTACGTTTCACTACGAACACGTGAGCGCGGAAATCACTCAAATCGGAGTTAAAACGGAGAAACTACGCTTAAAACGGGCTCTAGGGGCTTGCTGGTAAAGGTTTTCAGCTTCTAGGGGTGTTTTCAAAAGAAACCAGGGACCTAAAACATAATTTCGTATAAAAACACGAGGGCTGCGGCGTAAAAACGACTTTCAGGATGGCGGACATGATTTTTCAAAAGGACAGGGGCTAAACCGAAAGAAAAAGGACTTAGTTGTAAATACTTTTGAACTGCGCTGGACCGCGGGTTGATTTTTGAAAAACAGAGGGGCTCTTTTGTAAAATCGCCACGGCAGCGGCTGGATGCTGACGTCGGCTGACGTCATGGTGAACCGAACCGTGGACCGGCCTTGAACCGCGGTTCACGGGAACCGGCTCGGTTTAGATCGGTTTTCAGATCTGGCCGTCGGTTTCGAATCTAACGGCTCAGATCCGATCTAACGCTCGGTTCGCCGGGAAAGACTACTCGCGGCGGCGCGCGGCGGCGACCTCGCCGGAGTTGGCTCGGCTGGGGGTTAGGAAGCTCGGTTTCTCGCCGCGGCTAGCTCAAAAGGTAGAGGAGACGACGTGGGTTCGGTTTTGGGGGTCTAGAGCGGGGATTGGGCAATGGTGGAGGCCGGCGGCGAGCGGAGGCGGGTGGAGAGCTCCGACGAGCTTGCGCGGGCGCTGCAGAGCGAAAGAGGGAGGATTAAAGGTCTCGGCGAGTTCCTTACCACACGGCGAAACTCCTGAGCGAGAGATTGGCGGCAGAGCGGTGGCGAGGTGGCGAGTTAGCGATGGCAGCTCAAACTCTAGGGCGGTGGCTAGGGTTTCGGTGTAGGGGCTCCTGGGGCTACGGCTCGAGGGGGTTAGCGGCGGCTTATATAGGAGCTTGAGGCTCCTTGGCGTGCGCGCCATGCCGGAGAGCCCGGGTGCAGCACGACGACGACGGTGGAGGAGGAGTCTCGGCCGCGTACGTCGCGAGGTAGAAGGCGGATCTGACAGGTGGGCCCATGGGGTCAGCGGCAGCGAGAGAGAGGAGGCGCGCGCTGCGCTGGCGGAGGCGAGACCGACAGGTGGGACCGGGATGTCAGCGACTCAGAGAGAGAGAGAGGGCGCGGAGCGGGCTGGGCTGCTTGCTGGGCCGTGGCTCTGCTAGGCTGCGCGAAGGAGGAAAGGAGCCGGGCCACGCGGGAAAGAAAAAGAAAAAGGCTGGGCTGTTGGGCTGAAAGGGAAGAAGGAAAAAGAGAGAAAAAGAAAAGGTTTTTCTTTTATTCAAACACTCATTTGAATTCAAATTCAAATTCAAATTTGAATTCAACAATCAAAAATAAATGCACCAGCATGAATGCAACAATAATGTTTCTAATTCCTATATTTGCTTTTAATTATTCAAAATTTTTATTTTCCCTACATTATTTATGAGCACTTAAATATAAAAAGCCAATTAATTACTAATTTTTAAATAGGGCATTTTTAGGGTGTTACACCGGCACCGTGCTCCGGGATGCTTTCCTCGTCGGCGGGGATGAGATTGTAGGTGCCGTCCAGAATAACGCCTTCTACATGAGATGCATAACTTATTGCTGCCTATTGATTCCACGGTTAAGGCCTTGAAGGCCATATTCACCTAGACATGCTTCAGCACCACTATTTTCTTCATAAAATGGAGTAGAGGGTGTGGAAAAATTTTTATTCATCTTTGATGGTGATTGTGTACATATATAAAAGAATTCTATTTATTATTTGCAAATTAGGGTTCTGTTCTGAAATTTTAGATTCTCCTTATTTTATTCTAACTAATTAACAAAAAGGTTTATTCTTTTATATAAACCAATTTCCACATAGATTCCTTCTCATTTTTGTTTCTCGTTTTCTGTTCATCATTTTTATCTATAACCTTTATGACAGCTACTGGAGTATAAGAGCTAAGCTCACTCCAAAATTTAGCTAAATCTGAGCTACGCAATATTTATTAAAAATATTTCAAACTGCTGCCTGCAGAAATGAAATAAAATCATATAAAATCGAAAATACATCCAATTCAGGAGATTTTCCTACCAGAGCTAGTCATGAGCATGAGGAGGGCTCTGGCCAAGTGGTGGCTCAAAATAACCCTTAGACAGTCCTCAATAAATTTCTATCCAAAAACACATATCTATTTATTTGCTATTCTAAACAGAGCAAAAATTAAGTTTTGCATTTTTAACAGGTGTGCAAACAAGTTTTTAGCCTTCTGGAGAAAAATGGTGATTTTTCACTGCACAGATTATTTTTAATAATGTCTGTACTGCAAAAAGACAGGAAACATATTTTAATTTATAACTGAAGCTACAGTCCATATTTTTAGGTCCCCTTTGGACACAAGGTGCCCAAAGTCACTACAAACAACATATCCAAAGATCAACCCTAGCGGAGCTCTGGATTTGAAATGGTGCACAAGTTTCAAATTTTACAGTTTGAATTTTAATTCAAAAATGGTTCACCAAAAGTATATACATGCTTAAAGGAGATTGGAGTTTACAATCTCACGAATCCAGGGAGTATTTTTGTGCATTTTTTTTATTTTTGTACGATTTTTAACGGATTTTACAAGATTCGGGAAAATTAGATCTAGGTTTAAGAATCTTTTTACGCCGGGGACCCTAGAACTTTCAAAACCTTTCAAACCAGTCCTTAACTTTTGCGCAGAGAACCCTAGAAAAACGAAGACGATGAAGAAAGGTCCTCGGGTCGTCGGCGTTGCTACGCCGGCCAAACGACGGCGAGTTAGGGTCGGGGAAGTGGGGGAAAAGCACTAGGGGCTCACCACGACTCGATTGGTGACGGTTGGGAGGCCGGGGAAGCTCGGAGTTTCGCCGGCGACGATGCAGTGGCGGTGCGGCCGCCGCGACTTCTACGCCGGTGAGGTCGGGGGCGTTCTCCAAGGTTGAAGGGGTCCTAGAGCACCAGTGGAGCTCGAGGAAGCTAATGGCGTGCTCGGTTGACCTCGGGGACGGCTCGGGGTAGGGTCTCGACGTGAGGGTGCTCCGGCGGCCGAAAATCGAGATTTTGGGGAAAATCTTGATTTCTCGCCGGAGAAGCAACGATTGCTCGAGAGAAGTGGGGGGAAATGGAGCTAGGGTAGAGGTCTAGCTTTGTGCGCGATGAATTTGGGAATGGTGGAGAGTGGAGGGCGAATTTTGCCTCGAAGCTCGGCTCGGTCCGTGCGGCGTGAGGTGGAAGACGACGGAGCGAGCGCGGTGAGAGGGAAATGGCCAAGTGTGGACTGAGGGGGAAGAGTGTGCGGTGCTCAGTGAAGGGTTTGGAGTGCGCTAGGGGCACTGAGCGGGCTCGGGGGTGTGTGAGCGCGTGCACGGGCCGTCACGGTCGCCATTGATGGCGCGGCGAGCTCGGGCAGTGCGCGCGCACGGGATAGGGCGTCAAAGATCATCGTGTGGAGCAGTGGGAGATCTCCTACAGGGCCCTTGGCGCGGAGCAAAGAGGAATCTCCCGCGGGGAGGCGCTGCGCGACGCGCGCGCGAGCGCGCGGCCACGGCGGCGTTCGACCGCCATGATGGCACTCCGCGGCACGAGGCAAAGCGGGCGAACGACGGCGAGGTGACAGCTCGGGAGGGGTTGGACAAGTACAAGGTGACAAGCGCCACCCGACGCCGTGGCTCGGCCAGCTCGGCGCGGCCTCCGCCGCTCGCCGGCCACGTGGCGGCCGAGCTCCGGCCAGGCGCAGAGCGCGCCAGGGCCGAGCTGGCAGCCCCGGGGAGCTCCACTGCTACATTTGAATTTTCTCCAAACAATTGAACTGAACTTGAAAAAGTGTGAAAATAAAAGTTGGAGTTTGAAAGATGGGACACAACTTTCTTTTCAGGGTGAACCTGAAATTTCAAATTTTTCGAGCTCAAACAACCCAAATACAAAAATGTGCCAAGAACTGTATTTCGAGTTTTTGAGGGAATAACTGCAAGATTTTCAAAAGTTCCAAACAGTGACTAGGCCTTATTTGTGATGACAAACAACTTTTATTTTTGGAGATTTTCAAGTTTAGTACAAAAATCTCGAGTTTTCAGTTGGGTGTCAAACAACCCTTGTTTTTGAATTTTAATTCGAAATTTTGATGGATTTTTAAATTTTTAACCCATAATTTCCTTTTTAACCTGTTTCATATGTGTTTTATTCATTATTACATCAGAGATGTCACAGGTGGGCCCTTCAATCCTTGTACAAAGCATCCTAGGCCTTTCGGGTCCCTTGATCAAACCGACATTGGAATCAACGTCCCTGATCATCTTCGTTGTGTTTCCTCTGCATGGACGAAGTTTGACACCCAAATGTGCCAGGGCTAGGCCGGCCGGCCTAGGGGAGGCCAGTCGGCCTGGGTCTGACCCCAATTTGGGTGAAATTTCACCACTAGGTCCCTGCAGGCACAAATCATCCAAAACTTGTGGAATTTGTTAGTAATAAACATTTTATGTAGGGAAGATGACATAAAACCCATGTTTCTCCTGAAATGTTGACGGTCACCGAATGGTTTTAACGGCCGTCAACAGCAGACCATCTCTCAAGAATGTAAATTTATGGATCGGACAACCCGATTAATGATTATTTGAGAGATGATATTCTCCTGAAGGTCACTACATCTAGCCCTTTATGCAAACCTAGTGAATTTCATGGTAACTGAATATATACCACCAGGAGAAGATAAGAAGAAGTTGATACACCTCTGCAGATACCACCTGTGGGATGATCTCTATCTATTCAAGGTTTGTGCCGATGGTCTACTCTGACAATGTGTCCCTCACTTTGAGACACAGAAAATCCTCGACCGATGCCATTCGTCACCCATGGAGGACATTATGGAGTGTTTCATACCCATGCAAAAGTCTGGCAAAGTGGATTCTTTTGGCCAACCATGTATGGAGATGCAAAGGAATTTGTTCACCATGTCCAAAATGTCAGATACACGGGAATATCAACGCTCATGTTCCTATGCCACTCCAGTACAACTTACAGTTGGAAATCTTCGACGTATGGGGGATAGACTTCATGGGCCCATTCCCCATATCAGAGTAGTGTGAATACATCTTGGTGGCAGTGGATTATGTGCAAAATGGGTGGAAGCACTTTCATGTGTTTTAGCCAACTCAAAGAGCACATGGAAAATGTTTCAAGAGGTCATCTTCCCTCGTTTCTGTGTGCCTCGAGTCGTGATCACTGATGGACGATCCCACTTCATTGACAATACCTTCACGAAGTGCCTTAGTGATTTGGGAGTAGACCACTGGGTCGCTGCACCTTACCATACTCAAACCAGTGGCCAAGCAGAAACATCCAATAAACAAATCAAGAATATTTTGTAGAAGATTGTGACGACAATGGGAAGAGGACGGAACATTAAGCTACCGGAGGCTTTGTGCGCATACCGAATGGCCTACTGTTGACGGTCAATTTTCCGTCAACATCTTGGAATAAAATGGAGAACTTGTATAAGGTTCCATGCATATTTTACTTTGGACAAACAATTTCCACAAGTTCTGGATGAATTGTGAGTGCATGGACAGAATAGAAGAAAAACGGAGAAAACGGGGAAAACCCCAGGTGGCTGGCCGTCCACCTTGCACCCTGCCACATCCTCAATCCGTGAGACAGAAAACACACTCAGGGTTGATCTAAACCATGAAGTTGTTGTCGGTTTATCCGACAGACCCCAGAAGGACTTGTCACGGATCAGGAAGGCCCACCAATCGACTCAAACCAACTTGACACATGTAATCACTAGACGAACTGACCCCAGGTGCAATCCTAAACGTCCACAAATCAAGTTGGCGCATCGGGTGGCAGAGGGCGGCTGGTCGACCCTATGCCCGACCGGCCAGCCCAGCTCTGGCTTGGCCCAAGCCTGCTCAGTTGAGGCGATTGGCTTTGGCGGTTTCCACCCCTAACCGACTAGAAGCTGCTATAAAAGGATAGCCTCAGCTCACTCTCCAACAAACACTTGAAGGAGCTCTTCTCTACATTTTCACTTTTCCATTTCTAGAGTAGGATTAGAGTTTGGGAGTAGGGTTGAGTCGAGTTTAGCTTAGAGATTCCGGAGTTCTCTCGGAGCCCGGCTGTTATTGAAAGAATCCTGGCTTGCGTAAAACCATGCCTTCGCCTTTCCCAAAGATGATTTATATATAACTTAGCTGCTATTTTTACTCTTAAGTTATATATATGTATATAATTTTATTTTTAATAGGTTTTTAACAAGTTAAAAAGTTCATTTTAGGCATATATACTTTAAAATAATGAGTGATATTTATGTCCCACTATTGGACCTTAGCGTCCGCTATAGCGCCCGCTAACTTCTATCCGCTACCCCGACACCAATCCGCTACGGTGGTAGGCGGCAGGTGGTGATAGTACTGCCTGTCCCTTGTTGTCCACCACGTTCGGGTGTTTTCATAATAGTAGTGCAGTCATCGTTGGACACCCCCCCCCGCATCCCTTTCCGAGGTCCTTCCTCTTCAGTCGTCGAAGCAAGTTCTTGTGTCCCAAAAACTAGGTAGTCCTCTAAGGTAAGATTAGGGTGGCTTTCTCTAGAGCTTAGAAGTGTCATTAGGAACCCCTCTTCCCTTGTTGCTCCCAAATTCTTACCTTTTCCTAGGTCCAGAGTCTCTTGTGTCGCTGGTCGTTCGCGACCTTCTAACGGCTCGTCTCCGAGACTTGCCTGTATTGTTCATAACTTGTCTGGACCATTATCCGGTTACCCCCTCATATTTGCTAGAGATAGTGTGTGATATTGCTATAAAGGCTTATCAATCAACTTAATCAATATTCTTTACCCCTTTTTGCTTCCCTGAGGAAAATTACGATACCCTGGAATACTCCATGGTGAAATGCTACAGCGGGTTATTCTGTGTGTTTGTAGAATATTATTCTAGAGCCAAAGAAACACCAACAAGCATTACTGGTGCCATTGCTGGGGAAGCAATTGGCTAAAGATATTGTTGAATTGGTAGACTTTGTAGTCATATCGCCGCTAACTTTAGTGGGCTTACCATTGCTCTCTTTATCTTTGTGATATTTGCAGAGCAGTGCGTATTGGAAGGTTGTGAGACAAAGAGTCGTCCCACCATAGATAATGCTTAGCCCGTGCAGTTCATTAGCTCCACCACCCCACTTATCATGGCTGCTCCCGCCGCTAAGACCCTTCATCAGTACTCTGCCTCGTCAAGCGAGAGCTTCCTGGGAATGAATGACAAGCAACCAGTAGGAGAATTTGAGCTGAAGACTGGACTCGTGAACATGGTTTAGGCCAGTCCATTATGTGGGAAAGCATCGGAAGATCCAATGCTCACTTGTAGAATTTCCTGGAAGTGAGTAGCACCATCAACCCAAAAGGTTCTACAATGAATGGCATTCGCCTCCACCTATTCCCTTTCTCACTGTTGGGAAAGGCGAAGGCGTGGTTTTACGCAAGCCGGGATTCTTTCAATAGCAGTTGGGAGGCATGCTCCAAGGCATTCCTCACCATGTACTTCCCGTTGGGCAAAACTAATACCCTCTGAGGTAAAATATCCAGCTTCCAGCAACTCAATGATGAGACCATTACAGAAGCTTGGGACCGCCTGCAAGATTATATTGCAACGTGTCCACACCACGGCATGGAGCAGTGGCTGGTCA
Source organism: Digitaria exilis (assembly GCA_015342445.1). NCBI lineage: Eukaryota > Viridiplantae > Streptophyta > Magnoliopsida > Poales > Poaceae > Digitaria > Digitaria exilis. The sequence continues at coordinate 104,491 of JACEFO010002018.1, read as the reverse complement.
TTTAGAACTTCTTCCATGGCCTGAATGAAAGATCCCAGGAGCATGTAGATGCAGCAGCAGGAGCATTCCTCTCACTTGATGTAGCACGAGCAAGGACGCTCGTAGAAAAGATCGCAGCCAATAAGAGTAGGAACGGCGACAGGCAGACGCGCACCAAGGGAGTTCATTAGGCTGACTCCGTGGATATGCTCGCTGCCAAGACGGACCTTCTTATGAAGAGGTTGGAATCTCCAAATCAGGAGATGTCCCAGATTGTCAAATCTCGTATCACATGCGAGATATGTGGTGATTCCGGGCACTCGGGCAACACATGCCCGATGACTTTAGAGGACGTGAACTTCTTTAGGAACAACCTCAATAATTCTGGATTTCATTCACAGCGAGGTTCGAACTCCAAGCCCAACCTCTCCTTCGGTCAACAGCAAGGATCAAATTTTGGCAACAATTTTCAGCCTTCCTTAAATGATATTTGGTATGGCCAAAAGAAAATTAACGATAGCATTAGTAAGAAATTTCTTGCTAATGACAAACTTATGGAAAGCATGGCCACACAAATAGAAGGTTTTAATTCTGCCCTTAAGAACCAGCTATTAAGCTTCAACCGAATGATTGAAACTCAAGTAGCTCAGCTGGCTGCATCTTGTCCTAACCTCATTGTCGGGAAATTGCCCAGGCAATAGGAGGTTCCCGGTAAGGAGAATGTTAGTGCGGTGACTACGCGGGCTGGGAAGTCCATGCAGGATCCACTTTGTCGACAGGGTCCAGGTATACTCGGCGGGAAGCCGCCAGCACTACCAAGACGGAGGACCAAGAGGCAGTAGCCGAACTAACCGATGCTGCCCAGGAGGAAACCGATTAAGTCCCAAGGGCTTCTCGAGACTACCATCACACGACCACCTAACCGTTCCCAGAACGGAGGAGGAAGCCGGTGCCGACGAACAATTCGGACGATTCGTCGAGGTAATTAGGAAGTTATATGTCAACATTCTTGATGTGATGCAGGTACCGACGTATGCCAAGTATCTCAAGGATATTCTTGGCAACAAGAGGGCCTTGCCAACCACCGAGGTGGTACAACTCACAGAAGAGTGTAGCGCTGCTATACTTCAGCGAGCACTTTGCGACTTGGGAGCCAGCGTCATGCCCAAGGTGGTGTATGATAAACTTAACCACCATGCCCTTGTGCCTACCTCTATGTGTTTGCAGCTAGCGGATCAATCAATTCGCTATCCCTCGGGAATACTAGAGGATATTCCGGTGAAAATCCAGAACTTCTTCGTTCACGTCGACTTCGTCGTCCTCGACATGGAGGTCGATGCCAAGACTCCTCTCATCCTGGGGAGGCCGTTCTTGAGTACCGCCAACACGAACATTGATGTTAGGACCAGAGAAATCCGACTCAACATCAATAGGTGCAAGGAGAAGTCCGCCTTCAAGCTGAAGGTAGAATGTTGTGCACAAGTCAAAGCCATTGACTAGAAAGGGACCGAGAAGAAACAAGGTTGTCCATCTACCCCAAACATCGAAGCCTTTGCCGCAGCAATCGAGGCATTGAAGCTGCGTGAAAGGATTAACCGGCACAACGACATCAATGCTAAGCGAAGAATCCAATGTAAGATAGCTCTGGAAGCCGATCAAAAGAAGGTTGAAAAGACTCCGTCGACCAAGAAAGTCTGGCGGAAGAAAGTGTCACCATCAAATGATGCTACACTGCCGAAAGGTATGGATAGTCCAGCTCAGGACAAGAAACCCGAGCCCTCGCCATAGGCACTAGTATGTATCCATTAATCGCATTTGAAACTGCATATAGGATAGTTTAATTTATGCATTACCTTTCTACAGAAACCATGGCATGTTAATTTCCATCATTTTGCATCATCATTTCCCTTTCACTTGAACATCAGAAAAAAATGGCCAAACTGTCAGCCGGCCAGCCCTACATACGGCCGGCCGGTCCCACATGTCATGAACTGGATCAGCCCTCCAGTGGACAGGGAACTAACCTGCAGGGACAACAACTTTTTTGGAACGTGCATGCACAGAGGAGCAACAGGGCCGGGTGGCCCCACCCATGACCAGCTTATCCTCTCCGCGCATGTCCCGTCTTCAACCACCGAGCATAGAAGGAGCAGGAAAGATAAGTCGTAGGCTGTCGACATGGCTCAGCTGCTGCCATTCACCGGCTGCCCTGGCCCACGGATGGTCGGCCACCCACCTCTCTGCAGCTATAAAAGCAGACACCGGACGCCTCTCCTCCTCGCACCAAGCTTCCAGCGAGTTGCAGTTCCTCTGCCTCTGCTCGTTTTCTTGCCTTCCCAATCCCTTCTTTGCTTAATTAAATTGCTAAGTGTTGTTTAGTAAATAAGCTTAGGAATAATCTCCCCATTCCACCAATAACTAAGAAAATAATTAGTGGTTATGATGTCCACCTTTGCCTAATCAATAGCACAAAAATATTTCCCTTTTCCTATCAAGTTTGGCACGTGAACGAGAACGATTGTGAGCGTAATTCCCCATAAGGACGACTGACAATTCACTAACCCACTAACTTGTCATAATCCTTCAGGTATTTTGCATGACTAACTTTTCGTAGGAACCATATTGGGCAAGATGGTCGGTACAACACGATGGGTAGTCAAGAGGATGAGTCCAAGCGGCTCAAGGTGTTCTCGTGACACAGGATCGTCCAGGGATGCTATGTCCTTGGAGTCATCCCAACACGAGGACACGCCGCAAGAGGACTCCACTCCCATTGTGCGCAGGAACAGTTTTGCATCAACGTCCTGACCCGGATCGACCAGATCGTGGTAAGAAACGAATACGAAAGGAACACCTTGGACCTACTATAGAACCGAAGCTACACCCACGCCAAGCACTTGGAGCCCACTCTCCTAGCCAAAACAGGGTTGGGCAGAGACATGCAGCGCGCTTTCAAACATGCCGGGTGAACCAACTTCTATCATATCATCGAGCAAGGTTCGTACCTCTTGACTATGGAATTTTTGATGACCCTCAATATTGAATCCAATGCAAATGAAACATCTATAAGTTTTTGATTCTTTAAAGAGGATTTTACCTTATCTACCTTTGAATTCAATCAAGCCCTTGGTTTCCATAAAAAGTGTTTCACAAACCCCAATATTCTGTCTACTGATCACAAATATGAAAGAATGACATGGTGGGACACAATTTCCACTGTGCCCTATAGTGTTAAGAATAACATCATTTCTATTCACAACCCAACACTTTGATTTTTGGCAAAGTGGATCGCTATGGTAGTCCATTCCCGCACTGATTTGTGTCTTTGATACTCCTATTAACTGCAATGCCTCTATGCCATGACCAAAAAGATCAAGTACTCCCCTATCTTGAACATGTTAACCCACTGGCAAAACATGATAACAGCTCAGACACTGGTAGACATCACTTCCTTGGTGACACGTGTCGCCACATATGTTGGGGTTCTGCCTAATGCACAATTGACATACTTACCCATGACGGAGGAGTATCGGATTATCATTGGTTTAGAGCATTTCATTCAGGGGCATATGTTGTGGGAAGGGCTAGGAAATCCCCTCTTTATGTGCTATTCTGGGTAAGAGGAGGAGATCGAGCTCACATGCCCGACTCTCGCCCTCTACTCTGCTAGGAACCTAACATTGTAGATGCAAAAGGAGTAGGGTCATCGCAGCATGGCCACACGAGGGCAAAAACACTGCTTTGCTCAAGCCGAAACCGAAAGGGAACTAGAGGGGACGCCACCACCAGAGCCTGCCACTGCAAACATGAACTTTCAGTAGACCTACGATCAGTGCACCCAATGGGGCCCAAGTTCATTTGCAAGAGATCCCAACTTTGGGTACATGTACTATCACACGGGAGGTTCCAGCTCTTAGGGACCACAAGTAGGACCGTCATCGTCAGCCCGGTACTACTACAAGAACCCGATCCTTCGAGAAATCTCGCAGCTTAACGCCGGAATGGAGGCCATGGGACATGAGCAATAGAGGATGAGCGATGAGATCACCCACAACACGCAGCTCACACAGGAGAGCTGGGGGATGGCATCATCCACATAGTATGACGTGTTGTCCCTGTATCGTTATTTTGACCCCGACAACCCGGATCAGCAATACTACTAAGCTTCAGCGAAGCTTGAGGAAGGTGTCATGCAAAAGTAAGTCGTCAGTGGGGGTACGATGTTGGCTATCCCACTGTTTGAGTTGTCATGCTAGGCTATCTATTTCTTCTAAATAAAAACTAAGGACTTAGTATCCTAATTAATTAAAAAAAGAAAGAGTTGTGTAATAGTAATAATAGGAAGAGAGAATTACTCTAGAAGTAATATATACATGGGAAGTCATGCAAATTTCTTGGAAGTGATGAATAGTTGCTTTGTTCATGCCTTGCAAATGCCTATTTCACAACCTGTTACTCTCTCTAGTATTTGGGTTTGTTGGCACTTGTTGTTCGCCGCGTGTTGACACTCCTTAGCCACGTCAATTGCGTACCGCAAGTGTACGGGTCGGTTGTAGCTTTTCCCTTAGAGTTTCCCCTAAGGTTATCAATCCGTGGAACAAGGAGATCCCTACGCTTATCTAAGCACTAACTGTTGACGCAAAAATCAAGAAAGACCATCACGTGGTAGCATACGAAATCAGTTGTGACTGTCGATGCGCGGCATGCCAGACAATCTAACCTGTTGATTGACAAGGAAATTAGATGCTAGATAACACGTCAAAATCGGCTAGGATTCTGATTGTAACACCCTAAAAATGCCCTATTTAAAATTTAGTAATTAATTGGCTTTTTTATATTCAAGTGCTCATGAAAAATATAGGGAAAATAAAAATTTTGAATAATTAAAAGCAAATATAGAAAATAGAAACATTATTGTTGCATTCATGCTGGTGCATTTATTTTTGATTGTTGAATTCAAATTTGAATTTGAATTTGAATTCAAATGAGTGTTTGAATAAAAGGAAAACCTTTTCCTTTCCTCTCTCTTTTTCCTTCTCCTTTTCAGCCCATCCGGCCCACTCCTCCTCTCTTTTCTCTCTTCCCCGCGGCCCATCTTCTTTCTTTCTTCCCCGCGGCCCAATCCTTCTTTTTCTCCTTCGCGCGGCCCAGCTCGGCCCACCACCGCTCCGGCCCAGCAAGCCCGCGCACCCTCTCTCGCCCTCAGCGACTGACCAGCCGGGCCCACCTGTCGGCGCTTTTCTTCTCCGCCTCTGCCACTGACACCCTGGGCCCACTCGCCAGCGCCGTCTTCATCCTCCCGCCGTGTCCAAGCAGGACACCGCGCCGCCGCGAGTCCGCCTCCGACACGACGCCGCGCCGCCTCCTTCCTTGCTTGGCGCGCCCGCCGAGGCCGCCTAGCCCCTATATAAGCCGCCGCCAAGCCCCGTGATCGCTTTGCCTCAAACCCTAGCCGCCAATCGAGCTGCGCAGCGCCGCCGTCGCTCAAACCCTAGAGCTTGAGCCGCCGTCGCTAACCCGCCGCCTCGCCACCCCTTTGTCGCCGAGAGCCTGTCCAGGAGATTCGCGTGGAGGTGAGGAAGCTCCACAGCTGGTTATTGCCTGCTCTCTCCCTCGATTCCGTCCGCGCAAGCTCACCGGAGTGACCGAGCCGCCACCGCACGTTGCTAGTCGCCATCACCGCTCAATCCTCGTCCACAACCCCCAAATTGGATTCCCCGTTGTCTCCTCTCTCTTCCAAGCTATCCGCGGCGAGTTTTGGAGCACCGTAGCGCCTTCCCGAGCCAACTCCGGCGAGTTCCGGCGAAGCGCCGCCGCGTTTGCCGCGGATGCCGGCGACCCAGAGCCCCTGCTGAACCCTAGCCGTCAGATCTAAATCCAACGGCTCGCGTTAGATCTAATCCGAGTCAAACCGGTCACCCCGAGTCAGCCGTGGCGTTTTTTCAAAAGAGCCCCTCTGTTTTCTGAAAATCAACCCGCGGTCCACCTCTATTCAAAAGTATTTACAACCAAGTCCTTTTTCTTTTGGTTTAGCCCCTGCTCTTTTGAAAAATAGTGCCCGCCGTCCTAGATGGCAGTTTTACCCCGTAGCCCTCGGGTTTTTATATGAAATTATGTTTTAGGTCGCTGGTTTCTTTCAAAAACACCCCTGGAAGCCTAAAACCTCTACCAGCAAGCCCCTAGAGCCCGTTTTAAGCGTGGTTTCTTCGTTTTAACTCCGATTTGAGTGATTTTCACGCTCATGTGTTCGTAGTGAAGCGTACAGTAACTCTAAAGCCTTCTTTTAATCTTTTGTTTATGTTTGGTGTACTGTTCTAATCAAATATCTTGTTTGCATGTATGTGTGGATGCTTGTGTGGTGATCGATGTGAGTAGTTGACGAGCCGTTCGAGTTCGCCGACGATCCCGTTCCCGAAGAGCAGGAGCAGCAGCAGTTCGCTGAGGAAGGCAAGTATAACACGGACCATCCTTGTTACCTATACACCGATTAATCACATGAATCATATGCATGTGTCTAATACTGTTAACCACTAAGGATGTTCCTAGTCTTTACCTTATTCCTTGTTTACCCGGGGTTTTATGCATTATGGTTAGACTATGCTACGCGCTGTAACCAACATTTATTTTTAATGTCAATATTGAATTAATGGTTCACTTCAATGATGGTTAAAAGATGCCTTTTAGCAACATGGTTCGGGGAACTAGAGCATGTGCTGTGTGCTTTGTTCTAGTGTCTCTATAAGGTTTGATCTAGGGAATTAGAGCATGTGCTTCGTGCTTTGTTCTAATGTCTCTCCGTAAGGTCCGGTTCTTAAAGCGGCAACCCAGGAACCTGTTCGTCGCCGTTGGAACTATAATGGCTCTGGTCTTGGATAATTAACTTGTACGTCTCTAGCTTGCCAGTGGTTACCGAAAGGCGTATGTGGGGAACATTCGTGAGAGTATAGTTTGATCCATCGAGGACGGTTCTATCCGTTGGCTATGTCTCGTTAGGCAAAGTCCCGTGATGTAAGCGCCCGATGTACGGCAGCTTCACACGTTGCGATGATTGCGCTCTCGCTCTGGACGCCATTGACCCCCTCACGTTGCGCCCTGAGCGTACGTCAATCTCGATGCCTCGGGTTATGCTGCCTATGTTGAACCAAAACGGCTACTGTGCTTGTTAGGGTGTTTTGTGAAAGTCCTCGTAACATAAGTTCTTTTGGATTTATGTGACCGGTGGGTAAAGGGCGAAACCTCTGCAGAGTGTTGATCTATCATGATAGCCGTGCTCACGGATACGAGCGGCCTGGATCCTTTTTGATTAGAAGATGATAGTAGTGGTTGATATTGGTTTGTTCTATAATCACTTATACCTTATTAATGGGTTATACTTGGGTTCTACTCATTTGTAGTAAATTAGATGATAATAAAATGAAACAACTAAAAGTGCTAATGCAGTGTAACCGTGTCAAGCCTTTTGTGTGGCGGACCACTCCGAAATTATTCCAAGTTAAGTACCCCGGGACCACTAATCGAGTAGTCAGGCACTTAATCCGGAATAAGCTGGAGTGCCGTCGGATTAAACCCGATTCAACCACGTATTTTTCTCGATCGAAACAACAGCACGCCCACACGAAGGTGAGTTCCAGAGATCACAACATTCCACAAATTCAACATACACAAATAGTATCTCAAAGTTATTACAAACCAAGTTCGAAATTTAAATCAGAGTACTAGTTCAAAGTCATTGCAGCGGAATAAAAGTAGTTCATTGCAGCGGAAAACAATCTAACGACGATACAAGTAACACCATGCTGAAGCCTGCCACGGTGCTACTCCTCCCGATCCTCGGCAGAGGACGGAACCCACTCGATGTGCCATCCAGGGGGAACCTGGGTAGGCCAAGTCAAGGCATCGACTGCCACATCCAACATGGTACCTGTAAATCAATGCCACAAGCAAGGTTGAGTATACTAATACTCAGCAAGGCTTACCCCTCGGGTGAAAACTACATCACCGACATCTAGACATGAGAGGCTTTTGGCCGGTGGGTTTGTTTGCCAAAAAGCAACTAAGAGTAGATCCTTGCTTTCAAGTTTTAGCATCATATTCTAGTAAATTTAGCCAGTCTAGATTAGCATCCTCTCTAAGCATACAAGTGGTGCAATACAATTTAATTCATACAACAAGTTCATCAATCTCATAATTCCACTTGTTACTCAATGCAGCAACGCGGTCAAGCAGTCTCATTAACCGCGAGAAGCGGACAGTTCGAACCGAATTTTGCTACCTGGCCAGGGGAAACCCAACACACACGGATAGTGCTCGCTATAAAAGGTACAAGCACTTCCCAACCTTTCCCATCGATCCACAATTCGGAACCGGGTCCATTTCCTTAGGATAAAGGTTTACTGCTTCACTCACAGTCTCACGCATATATCCACAAGTGTACGGTAGGGGAAAACAAAGTTTCCAAGGAGAGATGGCTATCGGCCCTAGCTGCTTCAATCTGGTACCGGGCTTACCGACTCCCATATATCGGCATGCATGTGGTACGTTCAAAAACTTGACACACTCAACCACACGTTTCGACCTTAAATCAATTATCATACACGGACGGGAGATCTACATCTACCATCCCGCCCGTCAATCCTTATGATTCCAACATAAGTACAGACAAGCAACTCCTATGTCTCGCGAGTGACAGGAAATCACTCGACTTGTAACGGACCTATAGCCATGCCCTATTGATCCTTTCATACTAGTGTTGCAAGTCATAGGTACTAGAAATGTGCAGCTAAAGTATTCAATCAACTCCTTGAAACGTAAATGCACAAGCATAGGGAATTCATAGATGCATAATTTTGAAAGTTAGGTCATGCTCCGGGGCTTGCCTTCTTGCTCTAGCTGGGGGTTAGCCTCCGGGTTGGTCGATCCTTCGCCGGCACCTCCCTCCGGGATTCCTTCCTCGTCGGTCGGGATGAGATGATAGGTGCCGTCCGGAATAGCGCCTTCTACATGAGATGCATAACTTATAGGCTGCCTATTGATTCCAAGATTAAGGCCTTGAAGGCCATATTCACCTAGACATGCATAAGTACTACTATTTCCTTCACAAAATAGAGTAGTGGTGTGGGAAAACTTTTATTTGTCTTTGATGGTGATTGTGTACATATATAAAAGAATTCTATTTATTATTTGCAAATTAGGGTGCTGTTCTGAAATTTTAGATTCTCTTTATTTTATTCTAACTAATTAACAAAAAGGTTTATTCTTTTATATAAATCAATTTCCACATAGATTCCTTCTCATTTTTGTTTCTCCTTTTCTGTTCATCATTTTTATTTATAAACTTTATGACAGCTACTGGAGTATAAGAGCTAAGCTCACTCCAAAATTTAGCTAAATCTGAGCTACACAAAATTTATTAAAAATATTTCAAACTGCTGCCTGCAGAAATGAAATAAATTCTTATAAAATTGAAAATTCATCGAAACCAAAGCTAGTCATGAGTGCAAGGAGGGCTCTGGCCAAGTGGTGGCTCAAAATAACCCTTGAACAGTCCTCAATAAATTTCTATCCTAAAACACACAACTATTTATTTGCTAGTCTAAACAGAGCAAAAATTAAGTTTTGCATTTTTAACAGGTGTGCTAACAAGTTTTCAGTCCTCTGGAGAAAAATGGTGATTTTTCACTGCATGGATTATTTTTAATAATTTCTGTACTGAAAAAAGACAGGAAACACATTTTAATTAATAACTGAAGCTACACTTCATATTTTTAGGTCCCCTTTGGACACAAGGTGCCCAAAGTCACTACAATCAACATATCCAAAGATCAACTCTAGCGGAGCTCCGGATTTGAAATGGTGCACAAGTTTCAAATTTTACAGTTTGAATTTTAATTCAAAAATGGTTCACCAAAAGTATATACATGCTTAAAGGAGATTGGAGTTTACAATCTCACGAGTCCAGGGAGTAGTTTTGTGCATTTTTCTGATTTTTGTACGATTTTTAACAGATTTTACAAGATTCGGGAAAATTAGATCTAGGTTTAAGAATCTTTTTACGCCGGGGACCCTAGAACTTTCAAAACCTTTCAAACAAGTCCCTGACTTTTGCGCAGAGGACCCTAGAAAAACGAAGACGATGAACTTCAGTCCTTGGCTCGTCGGCGTTGCTACGCCGGCCAAACGACGGCGAGTTAGGGTCGGGGAAGTGGGGAAAAGCACTAGGGGCTCACCACGAGTCGGTTGGTGATGGTTGGAAAGCCGGGGGATGCTCGGAAGATGGCCGGCGGCGATGCAGTGGCGGCGCGGTCGCCGCGGCTTCTACGCCGGTGAGGTCGGTGGGTCTCGTCGGGGTTTGAGGGGTCCTAGAGCACCAGTGGAGCTCGAGGAAGCTATTGGCGTGCTCGGTTGACCTCGGGGACGGCTCGGAGTAGGGTCTCGACGTGAGGGTGCTCCGGCGGCCGAAAATCGAGATTTGGGGGAAATCTTGATTTCTCGCCGGAGAAGCGACGATAGCTCGAGAGAAGTGGGGGAATGGGAGGCCAGTGGAGGGGTCTAGCTTCGTGCGCGACGAATTTGGGAATGGTGGAGAGTGGAGGGCGAATTTTGCCTCGAAGCTCGGCTCGGTCCGTGCGGCGCGAGGTTGAAGACGAGGGAGCGAGGCGCGAGGAGAGGAAATGGCTAAGTGCGGACTGAAGGGAAGGGGTGTGAGTGCTCGGTGGCGTGCTTGGGCACGCGAGAGAGGCACTGTGCTGCCTCGGGAGCGTGCGCACGCACGACTCGGCGCGAGCAGACCGCCATGAATGCGGCGCAAGCTCGGGCAGCGCGCGAGCGACTCGACCGGGCGAAGGAGATCCTTGCGTGACGTTGGGGGATCCTCTACAGGGCGTCTTGGCGCGGAGCAAGCAGAGAATCTGCCGCGGAGCGGCGTCGCGCGACGCGCGCGCGCGCGTGGCCACGGCGGCGCTCGACCGCCATGATGGCGTTCGCGCGGCGCGAGGTGAAGCGAGCGAACGACGGCGAGGTGACAGCTCGGGAGGGGTTGGACAAGCACAAGGCGACAAGCGCCACCCGACGCCGCTGCTCGGCCAGCTCGGCACGGCCTCCGCCGCTAGCCGGCCACGTGGCGGTCGGCTCCCGGCCGGAGCAGGGGCGCGCCAGGGCCACTGTTGGCGCCCGTGGAGTTCCTTCTTCCCTTTTGAATTTTCTCCAAAAATTTGAACTGAACTTGAAAAAGTGTGAAAATAAAAGTTGGAGTTTGAAAGGTGGGACACAACTTTCTCTTTTGGGGTGAACCTGAAATTTCAAGTTTTTCGAGCTCAAACAACCCAAATACAAAAAGGTGCCCAGAACTGTATTTCGAGTTTTTGAGGGACTAAACTACAAAATTTTCAAAATTTCCAAACAGTGACTTGGCCTTATTTGTGATGACAAACAACTTTTATTTTTGGAGATTTTTAAGTTTAGTACAAAAATTTTGAGATTTCAGTTGGGTGTCAAACAACCCTTGTTTTTGAATTTCAAATTGAATTTTTGAGTTTTCAACCCATAATTCCCTGTTACATTGGTTTTAAGTGTACTTTTAATCCTTTTGACATCTGAGATGTCACAGCCTACCCCCCTTAAGAGGAATCTCGTCCCGAGATTCGTTTAAACTTAGGGATAAGGCGGGAAAAGTACCTTGGCTTACGACAGGATGTCGGGGAAGATCTTCTTAAGATAGTCCTCGGTTTCCCACGTGGCTTCCTCCTCGGAGTGATGGCTCCACTGAATTTTGTACATTTTAACTCCTTTCCTTCGTGTTTGCCTCTCTTTCTCGTCGAGGATCTTAACGGGATGCTCATCATAAGAGAGATCCGATTCAACCGAGAGTTCCTCATGTTCAACAACTTCGGTCGGAACACGAAGACACCTCTTAAGTTGGGAAACATGGAACACATCGTGTACGGCTGAGAGCTTCTCGGGAAGCTTTACTCGATAAGCTACCGGTCCACATTGTTGAGTAATTTCATATGGGCCGATGTAACGAGGTGCAAGTTTTCCTTTTAACCCAAATCTTTGCACACCCTTGGTCGGGGAGACCTTGAGATACACGTGGTCGCCGACTTCAAACTGAAGTGGCTTCAGCCGTTGATCAAAGTAACTCTTTTGCCGTGACTGGGCGGTTCTCAAATTTTCGCGTACGATCCTAGCCTTTTCTTCTGCTTCCCTTACAAGGTCAGGGCCATAAGTATACCTCTCGCCTGCCTGGGACCAACACAACGGGGTCCGACATCTTCTACCATATAAGGCTTCGAAAGTTGCCATTTTAAGACTCGCCTGGTAGCTGTTGTTATAGGAGAATTCGGCCAGAGATAAACACTTCTCCCAATTCTTCCCATAATGAATAACACAAGCTCGAAGCATATCCTCGAGTATTTGATTTACTCTTTCCGTCTGCCCATCGGTCTGAGGGTGATATGCTGAACTACGGATCAGTTTAGTGCCTAGGGATAGTTGCAGTTGTTCCCAAAAGCGTGCTACGAACTGAGCACCACGATCTGAAATTATCGTCTTGGGTACCCCATGTAGACAAACGATCCGTTCCAAATAAATCTCGGCGTACCTCTTAGCGGAATAAATGGTATTGACCGGAATAAAATGTGCGGTCTTGGTAAGGCGGTCCACAATTACCCAAATGGAGTCATGCCCCTGAGGGGTTTTGGGAAGTCCGACAATGAAATCCATGCTTATATCTTCCCACTTCCATGAGGGAATAGGTAGAGGTTGAAGCGTGCCTGCTACCTTCAAGTGGCTAGCCTTAACCCGCTGGCACGTGTCACATTCCGACACATACGTGGCAATTTCTTGCTTCATCCGAGTCCACCAAAAGTTTTGTTTCAAATCTTGGTACATTTTGGTGCTACCGGGATGGATGGAAAATTTAGAGAGATGGGCCTCATCCATATTCTTCCTTCGGAGTTCCGTGTTTTTGGGCACCACGAGGCGATGTCCAAACCACATCACTCCCTGCCCATCTAACCGGAAACACTTGTACTTCTCCTTCACCTTCTCCTTTGACAATTTCCTTTTAAGGATTTTAATCATCGCATCATTTAATTGGGCTACAACAATCTGATCGTGCAAGGTTGGTTCGACAGAGATATGGTTGAAGTACCCGTGTGGAACAATCTCTAAGTTGAGCTTTGCCATTTCATGACACAAGGTATCAGCGTAGGACTCCACGGAAAGACAATGACAATGAGCCTTGCGGCTTAGTGCATCCGCAACTACATTAGCCTTGCCGGGGTGATAATGCACACTAAGGTCATAGTCCTTTGCTAACTCCAACCATCTTCGCTGCCTCATATTCAAATGTGCCTGAGTGAAGACATATTTGAGGCTCTTGTGGTCTGTGTATATGTTGCATGGAACACCCATCAGATAGTGTCTCCACATCTTGAGAGCATGAATAACCGCTGCTAACTCAAGATCATGCGTGGGGTAGTTTTGCTCATGAGGCCTAAGTGCTCGAGAAGCATAAGCAATGACTCGGTTGTCTTGCATGAGGACACAACCAAGTCCGGTGCCTGAAGCATCGCAATAGACGTCATAGGGCTTGGTGCAATCGGGTTGAGCTAAAACTGGGGCTGAAGTTAAATGTTTTCTCAAAGTGTGGAAAGCTTCATCACATTTGTCATTCCACTCAAATTTGGCTCCCTTCTTTAAGAGTTCGGTTATGGGTTTCGCAATCCGAGAGAAGTCCGGAATAAAACGGCGATAATAACCGGCTAAACCCAGAAAACTCCGAATCTCATGAACAGCAGTAGGTGGTTGCCAATCTAGCACTTCTTGCACTTTGGTTGGATCCACGGATATACCATCCTTGGAAACCGTGTGACCTAAGAATTTCACGCTCTCTAACCAGAATTCACACTTGGAGAACTTGGCGTAGAGCTGGTGATCTCTCAATCTTTGAAGAACAATGCGAAGGTGCTCGGCATGCTCTTCCTCATCCTTGGAATATATGAGAATGTCGTCAATGAAAACCACCACAAACTTATCTAGTTCTGACATGAAAACCGAATTCATGAGGTACATGAAATAGGCTGGGGCATTGGTGAGTCCAAAAGACATGACCAAGAACTCATAAAGCCCGTAACGTGTAGAAAAGGCAGTCTTTGGAATGTCACAAGGTCTTATTTTTATTTGGTGATAGCCCGAGCGAAGGTCAATCTTGGAGAACACTCTGGCGCCAGCTAGTTGGTCAAACAGGATGTCAATACGGGGGAGTGGGTACTTGTTCTTAATAGTCACCGCATTGAGAGCCGGTAATCAATACACAACCTCAAGGAATGGTCCTTCTTCTTCACAAAGATAGCGGGACATCCCCAAGGTGATACACTTGGACGAATGAAACCCTTGTCTAGCAGTTCTTGGAGTTGAATTTTTAATTCAGCCAATTCATTGGGTGGCATTCTATATGGTCTCTTTGATATAGGTGCTGTGCCAGGTTGAAGTTCAATCACAAATTCAATGTCCCTATCCGGCGGCATCCCTGGTAAGTCATCCGGAAAAACATCGGCATACTCACATACCACCGGAATGTCCGTTAGTTGGGTTTCTACCATTGTATAAGCACACGCATTGACGCAAGTCCGTTGTGGTAGATATAGCACACTAGGGCCATGCGTAGGCGAGTTTATTTCAACAACTCGTTCCGCAACATCTAGCACAACCTTATGTTGAGTCATCCAATTGGCTCCCAAAACAATGTCAATCCCTTCCATACCAAGCAGAATTAAATCGGTAGGAAATGTTTTACTTCCCAGCCTGATTGGGACTTTTCGGGTGACTTGGTTGGATGCAATTTTACCTCCCGCAGTTGATATCACATATGATGATTTGGTATGGTAAGATTTTAATCCACATTTCACATGAAATCTTGTGCTTATAAAACTATGTGTTGCCCCGGAATCAAACAATATCACAGCAGGTTGAGTGCAGATAGGGAAGGTACCAGTCATGTCTGGGGCTCCCTCGGGTAGGTCGGCCAAGGTGGTGTAGTTGAGCCGTCCCTGTCGGACCTGCACACGCTGCTGCTGTTTGCCCTTATTTGGCTGATTTCCCGGGCGCTGATTCTGCTGCTTGTTCTGCGGGCAATCCTTGATAAAATGATTTTTACTGCCGCACTTAAAACACTGATAGCCGGCTCCAGGGCGAGCTGGCTGTTGGGCGTTCTGCCTTGGCGCTGGTTGCTGCTGCGGCGGTGGAGGAAAACGGGGCGCATTAGGCTGTGGTAGCCTAGCAACCCATCCACCTCCCTGAGGTGCACTGGACTGTCCTTGCAGTGCAGCCGAGGGAACCAGGCAGAATCTCGGCGGCTGCACGCTCGAAGGTCCAGCGGGAGCTTTCCTCTTCTTCTCCGCCTTGTGCACCATGTTGGCGTCTTCTTGGGCAATGGCGAGGTTCACGAGATCGCCATATGTGGCAGCACGGGTGGTAGCTAACTGAGCCTTCAACTTGGTATTGAGGCCACATCGGAACCTCTCTAACTTCTTCTCGTCAGAATCGGCATGATGACCCGCATATGGGCACAGACCATTGAAGGACTGGGCGTATTGGAGCACCATGCGGGTACCCTGGGTCAGAGCTAGAAATTCATTCATCTTCCGCTCTACCAAACCGGCCGGAATGTGATGAGCCTTGAATGCAGCCTTGAACTCATCCCACTCAACCACATGACCCTCCTGCTGCAGGGCCAGGTAGTTCTCCCACCATAGGAGAGCTGGGCCGCGGAGCTGCTGCGCCGCGAACACGACCTTGCGGTTGGAAGTGCAAGGCGTCGCCAGGATGGTGAACTTGGACTCGATGGCTCGAATCCATGTATCGGCCTCCAAGGGCTCATCGGCTCGCGAGAATATCGGCGGGTGCGTAGCCAGAAAATCCTCGTATCTGGCCACTTGAGGCTGAGGGGCCCGTTGACCTCCCTGCTGTAGCATCTGCTGTTGCATCAATTGTTGCTGATGCTGCAGGTTCCGTAGGATTTCCGTTTGCGTGGCATACAACTGCTGCCACGTCGGAGGTTGCTGCGGTGGCGGAGGTGGTGGCGGTTGTTGCTGCCCCTCAGGCCCTTGCTGGCTAGCATTGGAGCCACTAGCGTCATGACCGCTGCGGGTGATTGCCATCTGCAGTAGGTACTTGTATTAGCCATATTTCATAAGCTTGCATAATGATGACAAGATAGAACGTGACAATATTTTGAAGTTTACTGCACAGAAATGACATGTCAACACACACAGTTCGGAAGAAAAATCATCTCTCCCAACAGGAAGCAAGTCAAATGCTCCAATTCGGTCAGTGGCTCGAAAATTTCATGCTCTACAACTTTCATGTTGGGCTCAGATTCAAATTCGAACTTGAACTAAGCCGAAAAATTCAATCTTTAGCTCTCTGCGTTTGCTGTTTTTCAGCAGGCCGAGCTGTAGTGTTTTGGTTGCCATTTTTATTTCGTTTATCCAATGGGGTTGAAATTTGGTGAACATTTCGTTTGACAAATTCCAAACGACTTTGTAGTTCACATCACAGCCCAGAAATGAATGGAAGACCCATCAATAATTAAAATAAGGTTAGCTGCAGAATGTTTTCAACACAGCCATTACATCCTTCAATAAGTTTTTGGATCACAACCACACCATTAAATTACATTGTTTCCAAAAGATGAAAAGGGGGAGCTCAACTCCATCTAGCCTATTACAACATGAAGCCAAAATTTAGGCCTAGCGGAGGAGTAACTTGCCACTACCACTCTAGAAGTCATCTAAGTTGTTAGCGGTAGCCTCGCTGCCCATAGGTGATGGTGGAGCTGGAAGGGGCGGCATATCATCCTCGGTGTCCATGTCGGAATCGGGGGCCTCTCCTTCTCCTTGCTCTCACTCTTGCTCAAGAAGGTGCTGAGCATCATGGGCGGCTAACATGGCATTAGCATGCTCCAAGGTACCATGTACCTCCTCAAGTTCTTCTCTTGTTTGGGCTAGCTCATTTTGGACGTTGTTGTGCGCGACGTGGAGGTCATTCAATTGCCTCTCCAAGTCAGCAATCATGGCGTCCCTAATGGTCACCTCAATGGACAATGAGGTCCTCTCAACCCCAATGTCATGGGCACGGGCGGACATGTCCATAGCAAGATTGAGCATCTCGCTCTGCGATCGTCCTAAGAGTGCCTGCAAACGGTGGTAAGCTCGAATCCACCTCATCATCAATGCAGCTGCAGCGACGGGGTTCTCCGCCATCCTCAAAGGGGAGCTAAGGTAGCGTCTCATCCAATGGGAATCATCCGGCTGAGTCGGTGGAAACAACCCCAGCAACTGGTGTTCTACCAACTCCTGGTTTTGAGCAACAAAAGAACTAATGCCATTCAAGGCGGCTAGCTCACAAGTCATCTCCATGTGGTGTCCATGAACTTCCACACTCCAAGTGGGGGAGCTAGGACATGGTGGATGGCGATATACCACCAAACGCACACGGGAACGAGTCACACCACGGTTTCTGATAAGGGTCCTCTCATACTGTGGCGGTGTAGGGTAGTCGAGTGCCTGCAAAACCGACCACAGAATGCTAGGGAAGCCTTCCGATCCTAAGAAATCTGAAAAGGACACATCGTTGGTGTAGCTGGCCAAGTCAGCGTGAGCGTCCATTCTGAACCAAAAGAAAAGGGGCAAGGGTGAGAACCGGTTAGCGCCCAAGAAAACAATAACAGATTCTGGACAGTGTAGTAAAAATTATAAAACTCGAAATCTACAAGCTCAAAAATTCCCAAGTTTGGCCAGGACATTGGTTAAGTAATTACAAACAAGTTTCATGTGGGAGGTTTGAGCAGAAACTGTCGTTAAGATGGTGTAAAAATTCAATTTTTATCTCACTGTTTACAGAAATTTCCAGCAGACAGGGGGTTACCATTTTTAGCATATCTCCAGTTCCACTGAACCATTTTCGTTGAAATTTCTACAGCATAAACTTCATAATATTTATGACAACTTTCATGTTGAACACTTTTTCATTTGACAGCGTTTTCAATTTCGAATTAAAGGTGCAAACAGACTGGTTTCAGCAGAATTTTGGTTTGCGATTTGAATTTTGACGGCGGTTTAATTGGTCACATGTTAAAATTCAATATTATTTCAGTGAAATGCAATGCATGAGCGGCCTATTCGTTCTCACCAACACACATGCCAATAACTTTTGGCCTACGAAGTTAGTGCTGGTGGCTAGGCAATATCCGTCTCTCCCTATATTATCTAGCCGAACTTGTCTAACCGTTTCACATACGGATTCGTGGTTAGCGTACCTGCAGAAAATTCCATTCCAGAGCATATAATCAACCTTTCGTGCCAGCCCTCATGAAAGCGTCTCCATTCATTACCACCCACTATAGAGGTGGCACCCGAACGTTTAACATTGAACGGGCAATGTTTATATGTCACCAAGGCAACATATTAACGATTTCATACGCTCATGGGATAGCGTATTGACTTTGTGCCGCCATCATATTTGCATATGATGCCGTGGTACGCTACAGCAATCGCCGTACCTTGCGCCCACCATGCTATTCTAGTTTCATACGCCGTCACAGCGTATTGACTATGTGCCGCCACTATATTTTCATATAGTGCCGTGGTACGTTACAGCAATCGCCGTACCTTGCGCCCACCATTGCGTAAAGTAAATGACAGAATGAAATGTGCTGGAAGTCAGTATAATATATTACTTGCCCCATATCATATCGTGATCCCTTCACCCACATAGGCTTCACGCTCTAGGTAACATCCTTAACGGTCCTAATAATAACCTTCCATCGCAAAGCGCGGTGGAAGTACGAGTTGGCAAATTTTATTCAAAATGTTTATTTAAGGTTTGTTGCTCTCTCCGGTGCGCTGTTTCGGCTCTGATGCCAGCTGTGGCGGACCACTCCGAAATTATTCCAAGTTAAGTACCCCGGGACCACTAATCGAGTAGTCAGGCACTTAATCCGGAATAAGCTAGAGTGCCGTCGGATTAAACCCGATTCAACCACGTATTTTTCTCGATCGAAACAACAGCACGCCCACACGAAGGTGAGTTCCAGAGATCACAACATTTCACAAATTCAACATACACAAATAGTATCTCAAAGTTATTACAAACCAAGTTCGAAATTTAAATCAGAGTACTAGTTCAAAGTCATTGCAGCGGAATAAAAGTAGTTCATTGCAGCGGAAAACAATCTAACGACGATACAAGTAACACCATGTTGAAGCCTGCCACGGTGCTACTCCTCCCGATCCTCGGCAGAGGACGGAACCCACTCGATGTGCCATCCAGGGGGAACCTGGGTAGGCCAAGTCAAGGCATCGACTGCCACATCCAACATGGTACCTGTAAATCAATGCCACAAGCAAGGCTGAGTATACTAATACTCAGCAAGGCTTACCCGTCGGGTGAAAACTACATCACCGACATCTAGACATGAGAGGCTTTTGGCTGGTGGGTTTGTTTGCCAAAAAGCAACTAAGAGTAGATCCTTGCTTTCAAGTTTTAGCATCATATTCTAGTAAATTTAGCCAGTCTAGATTAGCATCCTCTCTAAGCATACAAGTGGTGCAATACAATTTAATTCATACAACAAGTTCATCAATCTCATAATTCCACTTGTTACTCAATGCAGCAAGGCGGTCAAGCAGTCTCATTAACCGCGAGAAGCGGACAGTTCGAACCGAATTTTGCTACCTGGCCAGGGGAAACCCAACACACACGGATAGTGCTCGCTATAAAAGGTACAAGCACTTCCCAACCTTTCCCATCGATCCACAATTCGGAACCGGGTCCATTTCCTTAGGATAAAGGTTTACTGCTTCACTCACAGTCTCACGCATATATCCACAAGTGTACGGCAGGGGAAAACAAAGTTTCCAAGGAGAGATGGCTATCGGCCCTAGCTGCTTCAATCTGGTACCGGGCTTACCGACTCCCATATATCGGCATGCATGTGGTACGTTCAAAAACTTGACACACTCAACCACACGTTTCGACCTTAAATCAATTATCATACACGGATGGGAGATCTACATCTACCATCCCGCCCGTCAATCCTTATGATTCCAACATAAGTAAAGACAAGCAACTCATATGTCTCGCGAGGGACAGGAAATCACTCGACTTGTAACGGACCTATAGCCATGCCCTATCGATCCTTTCATACTAGTGTTGCAAGTCATAGGTACTAGAAATGTGCAGCTAAAGTATTCAATCAACTCCTTGAAACGTAAATGCACAAGCATAGGGAATTCATAGATGCATAATTTTAGAAGTTAGGTCATGCTCCGGGGCTTGCCTTCTTGCTCTAGCTGGGGGTTAGCCTCCGGGTTGGTCGATCCTTCGCCGGCACCTCCCTCCGGGATTCCTTCCTCGTCGGCGGGGATGAGATGGTAGGTGCCGTCCGGAATAGCGCCTTCTACATGAGATGCATAACTTATAGGCTGCCTATTGACTCCAAGATTAAGGCCTTGAAGGCCATATTCGGGAAAATTAGATCTAGGTTTAAGAATCTTTTTACGCCGGGGACCCTAGAACTTTCAAAACCTTTCAAACAAGTCCCTGACTTTTGCGCAGAGGACCCTAGAAAAACGAAGACGATGAACTTCAGTCCTTGGCTCGTCGGCGTTGCTACGCCGGCCAAACGACGGCGAGTTAGGGTCGGGGAAGTGGGGGAAAAGCACTAGGGGCTCACCACGAGTCGGTTGGTGACGGTTGGAAGGCCGGGGGATGCTCGGAAGATGGCCGGCGGCGATGCAGTGGCGGCGCGGTCGCCGCGGCTTCTACGCCGGTGAGGTCGGTGGGTCTCGTCGGGGTTTGAGGGGTCCTAGAGCACCAGTGGAGCTCGAGGAAGCTATTGGCGTGCTCGGTTGACCTCGGGGACGGCTCGGAGTAGGGTCTCGACGTGAGGGTGCTCCGGCGGCCGAAAATCGAGATTTGGGGGAAATCTTGATTTCTCGCCGGAGAAGCGACGATAGCTCGAGAGAAGTGGGGGAATGGGAGGCCAGTGGAGGGGTCTAGCTTCGTGCGCGACGAATTTGGGAATGGTGGAGAGTGGAGGGCGAATTTTGCCTCGAAGCTCGGCTCGATCCGTGCGGCGCGAGGTTGAAGACGACGGAGCGAGGCGCGAGGAGAGGAAATGGCTAACTGCGGACTGAAGGGAAGGGGTGTGAGTGCTCGGTGGGGTGCTTGGGCACGCGAGAGAGGCACTGTGCTGCCTCGGGAGCGTGCGCACGCACGACTCGGCGCGAGTAGACCGCCATGAATGCGGCGCAAGCTCGGGCAGCACGCGAGCGACTCGACCGGGCGAAGGAGATCCTTGCGTGACGTTGGGGGATCCTCTACAGGGCGTCTTGGCGCGGAGGGAGCAGAGAATCTGCCGCGAAGCGGCTTCGCGCGACGCGCGCGCACGTGTGGCCACGGCGGCGCTCGACCGCCATGATGGCGTTCGCGCGGCGCGAGGTGAAGCGAGCGAACGACGGCGAGGTGACAGCTCGGGAAGGGTTGGACAAGCACAAGGCGACAAGCGCCACCCGACGCCGCTGCTCGGGCAGCTCGGCACGGCCTCCGCCGCTCGCTGGCCACGTGGCGGCCGGCTCCCGGCCGGAGCAGGGGCGCGCCAGGGCCACTGTTGGCGCCCGTGGAGTTCCTTCTTCCCTTTTGAATTTTCTCCAAAAATTTGAACTGAACTTGAAAAAGTGTGAAAATAAAAGTTGGAGTTTGAAAGGTGGGACACAACTTTCTCTTTTGGGGTGAACCTGAAATTTCAAATTTTTCGAGCTCAAACAACCCAAATACAAAAAGGTGCCCAGAACTGTATTTCGAGTTTTTGAGGGACTAAACTGCAAAATTTTCAAAAGTTCCAAACAGTGACTAGGCCTTATTTGTGATGAAAAACAACTTTTATTTTTGGAGATTTTCAAGTTTAGTACAAAAATTTTGAGATTTCAGTTGGGTGTCAAACAACCCTTGTTTTTGAATTTCAAATTGAATTTTTGAAGTTTCAACCCATATTCCCTGTTACAATGGTTTTAAGTGTACTTTTAATCCTTTTGACATCTGAGATGTCACATTTTGTTCCTGCATAACCCGTGTTATACTTGTTAAGTAAGATGGTTTACTTACACTTGCAACTATTCAACAAAATCCCGGATGGGTAACAGATGGAGCATTGAATGATCAGTCGCTTGCTGAGTTTCTGGAGGATCTGCCGTACTTCTAGCTGTGTTCAACCAGTCGGTGTCCCTGTGGACTTGAGGCTCTACTAGTTATGAAACGTTTAATAATATTAAGACTTCCGCTGTGTTATTTGTTTAAGACTATGTCTTGTGTTAAACTCTGATGTAAGCTATTTTATTCAAGCATTGTGTTCTCTGTGATTCAATATTTGTAATCTATATGTGTTCTGTGGACATCCTGGGCACACATATGGAAGCATTCGGATTTCTTGGAAATCTGGGTGTTACACTGATTTAGCGATATATTGACTTACCAGCAAGTAGCACGGCTTCAATGATGTGTCTTCTCCATAGTTTCTTGTTTTGCCAAAGGTGTCGGGATTGAAGGAGGCTCTCATGCTTTGTATTGATGGCTGAGATGTTTCCTTCTTTGATTACACTCAACTAAAAGCTTCTTAATCATCCTATTAGATAGGTGGGAGGCATCATGGTTCTTCTAATCTTGCTTCCTCCAATGTTGGTTCAAATCACTTCAAATCATCATGTTTTGTGCACAAGGCTCTCCAATCATCCTTCGACATCATCATCACTGTCTCCGTTGTTTGTTGCTACCTATTTTTCATTGAATTCCATAATTGTCCTGCATAGAACATGTACCAAAATTCTACTCTATCGGAAGTCTTATGAAATTACCTTTCCAACGAGTGGTCATTCATCTCAACAGACTCCGGATGAAGAAGTTATGGTCGTTTTATTTCGGCACTACGCTTTGTCACGAAAAAATTCAGAACGCACAGCGTTGAAAGATTTCACAATAACTCTTCACATCGATCTCCGAATATAGTGATTCTTGATGCGTTGGAAAGAAGACTTGATGGAGCTTCAAAATATTCAATTTTCTCTTCATGATACTTCTCTGATCATGGATGAAGAACTCATCATAGCAGCAGCATGTTGGAGATGATGGTGATCCGATCGCATGATTCTTTACCTATCACTTGAACAAGACAATTCTCCAAAAAAATATTAGTCTAAAAAATTTATTGATACGGCGGCATACCTTGTTTACCATCTCTCACATCAAAGCGTATCTAGGGATTATGGTATTCTAATGATGAGAACCTCTCGATCACCTTGTTGGAGCGGATGATGAATTTCTCGAAGCCTGAGTTTAGTGTCTAGCTTTCCACCTGTTTTCAATGACACAAACAAGAAAACAAGGGTATATGCAATAATAAAACTAGGGTTAGTCCAAAAGTTAGATAGATCCCCCTAGGGTTCAAGTTGATGACCCCGGCAACGACACCAGAAAAGCTTGTTGATGCCGCTTAGCCGCGTCAATTATGTACCGCAAGTGCACGGGTCGGTTGTAGCTCTTCCCTTAGAGTATTCCCCTAAGGTTTATCAATTCGTGGATCGACAATGAACTTACTAGGGTTTTCTATCTATCTTAACGGATCTAATCTTAGCGTGAAGCACATATTGCATATAGGGTTGAACATACGTACACGTGAGGTGAATGTGAACATATTGTGTGTGTGAGATGAATGATCACAACCGACCTCCTTGAGATAACACGACCTTTGGTAGCATGAGCCCACCATCTCCTTTATTGCAATTCTGGCCTAAGTGATAACCTAACCTATCTCATACTCCGATAAGTGGATATGAACCCACAAAGTCTCGTAAGTCGATGCCTTTCCCTCCCACACTCACACACAGCACTAGGGGTAGTCAATTATCAAGAAAAGAGAACCCATAACGGAACATGGTTCCACAATACATGTTCCACCGGCCCTACTCCTCTCACATACTATCACTACACGAGGGATTCCAGTGACCGACTTCCCGCAAACCACTAAGATGTATCCGCAAGACTTGGACTAATCACCACGATTACATCTAATCATACGCTAGCTAGGCATATCAGATCAAACACGCATCTTAGAAGATCAAAGTAACAAGATAAGATTACATTGATTCACCATTCAATGTACTTGTGCCTTGACGTATCATGGCATGGCTCCGGAATCCAACCATGGCTTCACCACGCAGGGCCCACCATGGCGGCTAGGGTCTAGCCTAAGTCATCTCCTAGGCAACATCGAGGACGGTGGCCGTCGGCTTCCTCCGGTGTGTGTCCCTCGATTCGGCGGCTACTGTGAATGTCAACTCGTGTATGGTTTCTATAAGACATAAGTTTTAAATAGTCCGAGGGAACCCTAGCTCGAAGGGGAGGTCGAGGCGGTGCAAAGCCAGGCCAGGCTGGCCGGCTAGGATTAGATTAGATCTGTGATATGTCTGCTGGATTTCCTCCAATCCCAAAGTCATCCGAGTGTGTTCTTCAAGCCTTTGCCCCATGCACATCCTTGGTGGTCGGTCACGATCTCGGTCTTCATCCAAATGTGCTCATTTATAGCTCATAAACCTGTATAAACCAACATCTTCCAAAAACATGTGCATATGCGAAAATAGAGTTATTTCACATGCCATGTGGCGGGTTAGTATATGAATTAGTCCAAAAACTCCACCTAAATGGCACTAAAAGTGTGTCGCTAAGGAGCACCAACAGAGCCCCTCTCAAAGGGAATGCCCGTGCAAGGGCATAAACTCCCTGGTCGAGTAACTCCGTGGGTGACAACGGGACTTCTCCACGCACAAGTGGGTTTCCGCTCATCCCTCCACGGATACTCCTCGCCACCTTCACTTGGTAGAGCTTCGGCCAACTAGCGAAGGGCCACTCCTCCCTCTCACAAGCACCGGCGGCCACTCCACAAACTCAGTTGGAGGGTCTCGCAAGGCTAAATGCCCCGAATTTACAATACTTGGTGCGTGCAAGCACCGGTAAGAAAAGAGGTATGCAATCTCTCTAAACTCTAGGCTAAACACC
Organism: Digitaria exilis; assembly: GCA_015342445.1. NCBI lineage: Eukaryota > Viridiplantae > Streptophyta > Magnoliopsida > Poales > Poaceae > Digitaria > Digitaria exilis. The sequence continues at coordinate 79,402 of JACEFO010002018.1, read as the reverse complement.
TAATAGATGCGCTAAGCGGCATAGACTAGCGCTAATCACTTTGCTAATCGCCAAGATCTTCTAATTTGCACTTTGGTGGATTGAGCACTTAAGAATGAGTGGAACACTTACCTATAGCTTCTCCCAACTCAAGCACACTTCAAATGGCCGAGGCAACCCATATTTATAGCCCCAACCAAACGAACTAGCCGTTATATAGACGTTGCATATTTTCTGCGTACCGTCGACTAACTCGACGGGTCCCCGTCAAAATAGTCGTGGCCAACCAGAGCCAAACGCACTTCCGGCCTTCAATACCGTTGACTGATTCCATGGGCCTGTTCAACATTTTTGTTCGACTGATTCAACATTTTTGTTGTACTGATTCAACATTTCTTCTGTGCAGTTTCAACATTTTGCCTTCCGATCGCCTTTAGTACCGTCGATTGATTCTACGGGCACCTCGTCGAATAATTCATTGCTTTCCAGAGGCAAACACATGTTCCACCTTCAGCACCGTCAGCTGTTTCGACGGTTCTGCCTTCAACATTTGATTTGCACTAATTCAATATTTAGGTTTCACTGATTCAACATTTTGCGTCTTCTATTTCAACATTTCAGATGACTATCATTTGGATATTGATCACTTGGATGTTGAATATCATTTGGATGTCTTCCAAAGTTTCGTTGGGACCTAGTAATATCTACAAAGGTGCTTCTCAATAAACACATTGACCCCAATGGTTATGTTATCAATCAAACACCAAAATCACAAATAATGGCCTACAGTCATTTCTTTACATGGCTTCGGTGCATTTTTCCCAGAAGTTTGTTGCAGCTGAGACTACAGAAAACGAGGTGCATTCTGCTATGGTGGCCTGACTACCCATCGTCCACCCTGAGGTGCCCTCTGCTGCCCCTGTGGTGTCGCTGGTGGAACAAGACGGAACCTCTGAGTCTGACCACTAGAAGGAGGAGCATGAGCCTTCCTCTTCTTATTGGCCTTTTGAGCCAAGTTAGCATGCTCTTGTGCAATGGCTATAGTCACAAGGTCACCATAGGTAGCAACTCGAGTAATGGTGAGTTGCGCCTCGAGCTTGGTGTTAAGGCCACGACGGAACCTTTCCATTTTCTTGGCATCCGTGTTAGCATGATGATCCGCATATGACACTGACTATTGCAAACCTGAGCAAACTACAGAACTGAGCGAGTGCCTTGTTTCAGATTCAAGCATTCATTTAACTTCCTTTCTACAAGACCCTCTGGAATATGATGTTTCTTAAAGGGAGTCTTGAATTCATCCCAGTTCACCACATGACCTTAAGGAACTAAAGCATAGTTATTTTCCCACCATAGAAGTGCATAGCCGCGGAGTTGCTGAGCGGCAAAAATCACCTTGCGGTCTGCATAACATTGTGCAGTGAGGATGGAGAACTTGAATTCGATGGCCCGAATCCAAGCATATACTTCCAATGGTTCTTCAGCCCTTGAGAACATCGGAGGTTGAGTGCTCAAAAAGTCCTCGTAACGGGCCACTTGTGGCTGGGGTTCATGACGTCCTACTTGACGCTGTTGCTGTTGTATTTGTTATTGCTGGAGGTGACGCTAGAGGAACTATGGTCTACCAGTGAGCTGAAAACCGATAGTGGCAAGGCTTCATAACCATCATCTGGTCAAAATTGGTCAAGACTCCAAAAGAGGTAATAGTTTGTTATAAAATTTGTGACAACTTTCCTTTTTGGAGATTTTCAAGTTGTCTTATGAAATTAAGATTAATTTGTTGATCTTATAACAGAGAGAAATTTGGGTTAAATTTAGAGTTTCCTAAAATGTTTTAGAATTTTTACAATTTTCCCATGAATTTTTTGATAAAACTTCAAATAGGAAAGTTGTTAGGTTATAAATTTACTGAAACTTTCTTTTTTACCAATTTTTGAGATTTGTTGAACTTATAGGTTTTTGAGAGTGAAAACCGATTCAGCCGGCTTATGAAATTGTTAGTTATAGGGTTTTCCCATAAACCCTTTTTTATTTTTTTTTGGATCTTCTCTTTCTTCATTTAATTACTGAATTAGCACATAAACATTAGAGATGTTACACGTAGATACATAATCTATATAAATATTCGAAATATATGTAGACATATTTTGTGCCCGAAAACAGTAAAAAACAAATATGTTTGTTCGTGTGATACGCGTATCACATCCATTTTCATCCCTACTAGCTCCGGTGATTCCGGTATCGTCCGTGTCTTGAATTCCGCCGGGCCGATTAGCAATTCAGCACACCCGCATCACAGCCACGCCGGGCGCGGCCCCCATCCTGGCCTTTCCCTCCGTTACGCACCACCAGCAGCGAGTGAAGCATCCTAACCGCGACGAGCGAGCGGCTGCGCTTCCCCTTTGCCCCGCCGCTCCGCGCGTTACCACCACCCCGGATCCGGCTGATCCGCCACACGGCTGGAGTGCGACATCGGGATTCGGTCTCTTAGAGGTCGTTTGCGAAGGTGGACTCAGAGAGACGGCTTCGTTAGCTTCTCGCTTTCGTTGCCCGTGGAGCCTCAGCTGGCGATGTCGGAGGGCGGCCCCGGCAGCGCGCGGGAGAAGCTCCTGGAGGCGGCCTGCAACGCTGTCGCTGGTGGTTCTGCAGGTAGTTCTGTTCCCATCTCACCTCGGTCTCGGGCTTTCGGGTGTGGTTATTATGGTGGTTTGGGTTCTGATCATGGTTCATAAGGCATCGCCTAGGCGATAAGGCCCTCCAAGGTCCAAGGCGTGGACGCCTAGCCTCAGGAAGTGATAAAGGGAGGGAGAAGGGAGAACGAGGACGGAAACCGATCAGCGATGGGAAGATGCTGCGCCTGGGTAGCGCTGTGCGCCGTCCAACAGAGAGGAGTGGCGGCACCATATCTCCATCTGGGTGGCCGCAATAGAGAGGAGGAGCGGCGGCGCTGGTGCTGCATCTGGGTGGCCACGGCAGGGAGGAAGAGCGGCGGCACTGTTGCTCCATCTAGGGATGGCCGCAGCAGGAAGGAGAAGCGACGGCGCTGTGCCCCGTCTGGGTTCGCGACAGGAGGAGCGGGAGAGCGGCGGCTGGATGGACGAGAGATGTGTCGATGTAGGGTTAGAGGGGGGGGGGGGGGGGCATGAGTAGTTATATGGGCCGGTAGTGACTTGGTGGGCTGGGCCTTACATTCTCTCCTTGGTCTTTTTCTCATTTATACTGCTAACTGAGAAAAATTTATACTGCTAACTACAACTATACTGTTTATACCCTTAAAAACAACTATACTGTTTATATGCTATTTTTACATTGGTGTATGGCGTCGCCTCGCCTTGGCTCACCCAGGCGTCTCGAGGGGGTTAGAGTGCCACAACTCGCCTCAACACTTTAAGAACCATGGTTCTGATTTCTTCCATTTTTGGCATGGTGGGTGCTCGCAGGGGTGATCTCGGCAACGGTACTGTGTCCGCTGGATGTGATCAAGACGCGATTGCAGGTGTACGGCCTCCCTTCCAACCTCTCCTCTGGGGCGACACCACCTGGTAAGTTACCTCGGCTCATGCTTTCTGCCTGCTACTTTTGTCAGCTATGTAGTCCATCTCGTGCATTTTAGCTGCCTGGATTCATCAGAGATATGGGAAGTGAATGGTTTTGGGATTGCAGGAGGTGAGGTAGAAATTTTACAATTATATGCTGCATACATTTATTTACTGGCCTAAATTACCAATAGTTGTCTTCGTATAGTGTAGGTTTTTTTTCATATTTGCTCATGGCTTAAATCATAATCATAACACAAATCTTTGAAGAAGGTGTACGTAGCAAAATCATTTCCATCTTCTGTGGAATATCCCTGCTTCTGCTGCATTTTCTCTTGTAGTTTGTTTAATATTCTCAATTGGTTCGATAGAATATTGGCATTGAACCTAACTATTTATATGATGGTATGCTATACTGATATTACCATTTAGTAAGCTCTTAAAGACTTCAGTGCTGCATCCGAAATTCTAATTATGAACGTGGAGACCATGATGAAATATGTTTTCCCGTCTTGCTAAATTTTCCTTCCAATTATTCAAAGTGTCTTGGAAGAGGAAGCATATGACATGTCGAGACAGTTATATTAGCTTGACAGGCATTTGGTGTGATATTTATGTCTCTTGCTGTATTTTGATGATTAACATAGGCACCATGATAGATAAAAGTGAATACTCAAGAATAAATGGTTTAGCTAGCACGTTATTGTAACTTCTATAAATCCTACCAAACAGTGATCATTTGTCTTATGTTAAAATTGTTGACTTGTTATCTCCTTTCTTATGTTCATCTTTTTTTTTTCTGATTTATGTTCTTATGTTTATTAGGTAAGGTGATTATTTCTGGTTTTCAACAGATACTGAAAAATGAAGGCTTGCCGGGGTTGTACCGTGGTCTTTCACCAACAATTCTAGCATTGTTTCCAACTTGGGCTGTAAGGAATTGTTCATCTTACATCTTTATAAGCCCTACAGCAGAACTGTTTTATTGAAGCAATAGAATTTTGGCTTAGTAGTCCTTTAATGTTTTGTGTTTGCTTGAGCGACCAATGAGCTCTAATTGTAGCTCAGAGACTTTACTTTGTCGTTATCTGATATGATCGCCTAGATTTATTGTATATTTTGAGTTAAGGCTAAATTGGTGTTTGGTTGAGAAACCAATGAGCTCTAATTGTAGTTCAGAAACTTTACTTTGCCCTGATCTGATATGATCGGGATAGATTTATTGCATATGCTCCTTGAATATATTAAGGTATATTTGGCAGTTTAGATATACGTATCGTAGACTGCCATATGTATTTGGGGTGCCTTGCCCCCCCCCTCTCATATATACCGGCCGAGGCCTCAATGCAATACAACCATCCGTCATTAGTATCATGACTTGAGGGTTTCAGATCCTAGGCTAAACCTTTTGCTGCCTCTCGTCGTGCCCCTGTTTGTCGCGCGCCGTCAGTTGTCCCCCACAGCGCACTTCCTGCATGCCTGCTCGACGGCCTCCTAGCGCACCCCCGGGGAGATCACACATGTCGATCTCTGCCGGGGCAGCACCCTCTTCGATTTCCACCATGGATCTTGTTAGTCCGCAGCATTAGAGTATCAAGCAGCAACAGGTCATGGCATACCTCTCCATCCGCTGGCATGGTGGCAGCCATGGTCTCCTGTGATGCCCGCGCTCTCCCTTCTGCTCCCGTAGTGGCAGCACGGGCCTCCACACGGCGCATCCACTCGTAGTCGGCGGATTTCATGCTACGCCTTCGCTCCCCCCCACCCCATCCCCTTCTTCGCCCATTGCATGTTCCCTTCGGTAGGGTGACCTACATTGACAACGGTTTCTCCAGTCTCACCGTCTGCGGCGCTACCACTGTGAGTGTGGGGGAGTATTAAAGTATATTTGGTAGTTTAGATATACGTATCGTAGACTGGCATATGTATCTAGGGTGCCTTGCCCTCCAAGTCTGTGTAGTCTCATATATACCGGCCGAGGCCTCAATGCAATATCCTTCATTATTCTACCAATTCTATTATTCTAAAGTATTCCATAAGCAGGTAGAAGAGACACTCGTTTGGAATGTGATGGTCATTTCTCTTGTTTTCAGAACTTTCTTGCTGTTTCCTAGTTTGAGGTTTAGACATCCTAGTAGTCCATTTCAGCAAAATCATGATTGTGTGTATTGGAGCTGGTGCTTGGGGGGATATTCCTTTAAAAATTGATCAGATGATAGTTGATGTTTGGGCTATGCGCTTCAGTTATTTGAACTTTCCTTGTTAATTCTTAATTTTACATATGGTATATACTAAGTAGCAAAACAAGTAAACCTACCTTTTTGTGTACGCAGGTAACCTTTTCGGTTTACAATCATGTGAAGGGACTTCTTCAATCTAAAGGTTAAACAGTAGTGTGTTACATTCATAACCTTGTGTTTATATGTGAAATGTTGAAGAGCAGTGGGCAGAGATGTCAAGTAATTCTTTTGGTGGCAGATGTGCTTGAATGAGATTGTCTCTTTATCTCGGAATTTTGTTCAGTTAATCAAGCATATACTCTATTGCATAAACCTCATATATTGTTAATGATAAGTTTATAACACCAATTATTTATATGCAAAGAAAGATTTTAGCCCTGTCTGCCACCTACTTATTATAGCCAATTTATCTGGATACCATTAAAATGCTTCATTGCTACATACAAGTTCTAACTTTTTTCTGCAGCTGCAGTTGCCCGCTCGTGATGTGGCTTTTATGTGATTAATGCTATTAAACCGCAACTCAAGTTCAAGTTTAATCTATTGTTGTCATTATAAAATTGTTTGTACTGCAGATAAAGGAATCGATGCAGTAGCTCTATATCTACTACTAACAATACTTTTCATTACGCAGATGGTAATACCTGTGAACCATCAGTTCAAGCAAATGCTCTTGCTGCTTCATGTGCTGGAATTGCAACAGCTACTGCAACAAATCCACTATGGGTTGTGAAGACTAGGCTACAAGTATGCTATATTGTAAACTCTTTGTTTGTCTGTTTGTATGTCTGATATTTATCTTTGGATGATAAGTCTCACTTCTTGAGGTCTTTTGGTTTTACATACAGTTCCTTTCTACACAACATTGTTTAGTGCCTTCAAATGTCCTCCAAGTTGGAAAATACCATCCCATGTGTCATTGACATTTGCCTCGTACTGTCATTCCAACATCCAACAAATCAATAATCTGTACCTGTCACGGAGTCATAGTTTCAATGGAACCCTTGTTATTCTTTAAGTACTGACTGGGTCTTATATTGTTATCTTAAAAATGAAGGACACCTTAAATATTTTATTTTGAGACATGAGAAGGGTAAGACTAAGCACACAATAACAACAAGAAATCTGAATATGGTATGTCATGAACTCTGTAGAAAAGATTAAGTGTTTTGCTTTTTATAAAGAATGAAGTACAGTCCCTGAATATTTTAAGATTGCATGCAGCATATTATACATAAAATTGCATCACCTCATCTATATGGTTGCATTTCTATTCATTTTGTCACTCACCAAGGCAGTCTGGTGAGTAAACTGATCAGTTCGTCAGCTGGCTGGTCTGTTCAATTCAAACAGAGTCTAAAATGCTACTCTTTTCTTATCTTCGAGCAGTGTTTGAACTCATATTGATCTACATGTGCCAGTTTTAGCTTTGCATATATAACTTACAAGTAGAGATATTTTTTTTAAGCGCAGGAGAGCTGTTTTTCATTGCAATTTTTCACGCTTGCATTTCTATGTGACTATGGATCATGTATAACTGTTATATTCCATGTTTTCCATTGAAGACACAAGGGATGAGACCTGGAGTAGTGCCTTACCAGAGCATCTTATCTGCTTTGCAGCGGATCGCAAAAGAAGAAGGAATCCGTGGATTGTACAGGTAGATTTGCATCTAACTGCAATGTGCACATTGTACTAGTTCATTCTGTTTCTTAGTTTTCATTTAACTATCTATTGACCTAATATGCCTTGATTCATTTTTCCCTGACAATAGTGGTCTCCTGCCTTCTCTAGTTGGGGTTGCTCATGTAGCCATCCAGCTCCCAGTCTATGAAAAGGTGAAACTATACTTCGCTAAAAGAGGTAACAATATTTGCCACAGAAATATGGATGAAGATCATCCATCATCGACATGTAGAAGATTCACTGCACATTTCATTTTCAGACAATGCTACAGTTGATAATCTCGGCCCTACAGAAGTAGCTATGTGTTCATCAGGATCCAAAATAGCAGCCTCGATAATAACTTATCCACATGAGGTATGTTTATAGATACAGTGCATTTCCTAGTAGGGAATTCCTATTATCTTTCCATCAACATAGATTGTTCTCCATCATTTCGAATAGCTGAATACCATAATGCTACTCAAGCTGCTCACAGTGCATCTTGTAATATTGGTCATTTCTATTATTTGGTGATAACTTAGGGTTTAGCCGTCAGAGAGGATAAATTCATTCTTCCTGTCAGTTGACTCTTTGTTCTGGTGATGTCTAATAGGCACTTGAAAAGCTATCCTTTTCCCTCCCAGTTTTAAATATTTAGATGTTGACTTTTGTTGTCAGGTTATACGATCGAAATTGCAAGAACAAGTTCGTGATCGTCTTGGTGCTGTGCGGTACAGTGGTGTAACTGACTGTATCAAGCAAGTGTATAAGAAAGAGGGTTTTCCTGGTTTCTACCGAGGCTGTGCTACAAACTTGCTGAGAACCACCCCGAATGCTGTCATTACTTTTACCAGCTATGAGATGATCAATAGACTCCTGCACCAGCTTCTGGCCCCATAATCAACAGCTTAAGCAAGCGGAGTTCCCTTGAGATTGAAGTTCTGGCAGAGATGAACTCCAATGTAGCTGCGGGTGTAATGGGTGGTGGACATGGTTTGCATTGCCATTTTCCCATACTGAATTACTGATGACGTGGTGACTGTTAAACAGAGATTTTGGCGAGAGAGAACCGAAATATTCTGTTTTATCGCATTATAGAAACTGCTTAAGATGCATATGCTTCAAATGTTGATAGGAGCCCAATGTCTGCAAAAGATGCTAACCTGCTAATTTCGATTTTTATCGATTTAAGCTCTGAAAATGCCCGCTGCCCTGTTCTTACAGTTATAACATTGCATATGGAAGATTGCACCAAGTATTATAACTCTCCAAGACACTGACTCCTGCCAGTCTTATAAGCCGAATATGAATCTTTGCAATATAAGCTGCTGTTTAATGACATGATATTATTTGACTAGTGAAGAGCTTGATGCCATGTGTCCTTATGCTGGGTGTCTATCCGTGAGTGATTGGGAGGCCTTGCAGCCTGCTCACTTAGTTTTTTTTGGATTTTTTTAGACTATCAGATCTCAAATTAGTGGCTTAGATTTTCTCTATTTCTCTTCTCCCTCTTTCTCTTCTCTATCCCCTTCTTATCCACCACTTACCCCCACTCTAACCTCCCCTCTCTCCTTTCTTGGAGGTTGAAGAGAAAATAAGGTAGAGAGAGGAGAGAATTCGAGCCATGCATTTCATTGATCCGGTGGTCCAAATCACTCTTCCTTAACTTTTCATTCAAGTGAGGGATAGCTTTTCCCTTGGTTAACTTTGCACTCTTTCTTTTTAAGCCAGCAGGTTATCTGCTAGGTTATGTTGTGAAAGTCAAGAAATAAGACCGTAGTTATAACACATCATTGTCACCAACCCATAACAAAGAATGGATTGCAACAATAATCGAGGCTCTTTGGAGACCTCAGTATACACGCCACAACCACATCATCGCATAAAAAAGAACAGATCAGAACAACTATTACCGGTTTGATCAAAGGACCCGAAAGGCACATCACATGGATTAGAGGGCCCACCTGCATTCACAACTCATCCAAAACTTTAAAGGACCCGAAAGGCACATCACATGGATTAGAGGGCCCACCTGCGTGTCTTAACTGCCAGGCAGTTAATAACCGTCACAACTACCGACACAAGGAGGCAATCCAGAGCGTTGCTGCGTAAGACGGTGCCAGATGGCCACCATCCCTGGCCGATCGGCCAGGAATCGGCCGAACGGCCGGCCATCGACTCCGTTCCAGGTGCCCTTCTGAGGACGGTTGCATGGCGAGCTAACTTAACCGCCAAGATGCTCAACCGACCTGCTCAAGCTATAAAAGGAGGCCTCCACTTCACTTCTCAAGACACACCAAGGAGCTTCTCTGCCTTTCCATATTTTCTAGAGTAGGTTAGAGTTGGGAGTTAGAGTCGAGTCGAGCTTGCCTCGAGATTCCGGAGTCTCTCAGAGTTCGGGTAAAGTTCTTGTATCTTTTCTTTTGTACTTCGAATATTTTATCAATATAATTATCTTCTTTACTTTATCAGTTAAGCTTTTCTTACCTGCTTTCTTTAGTTTATCTAGGAGGGTAGTGTGATCTTTTCATATCATATCCTTTAGATTCAGCTAGAGTATAGTTAGTTTGTCAGGCCTTTACCTTACGGGTTTTCTCGCCCGGACTAGGGAATGTAATCATTTCCTAGGTTGAGGGGGAATTCTCATGAAGGCCTCACGAGAAATACTAGCATCGAGTCGAGATGTGGTGTCTGGCTAGGTGTTAGCTAGAAAGTGTGTTCCACCCCACAGAAGTAGAGTGGTAGGCGGCAAGTGGTGACAACCTTGTCTGTCCTTTGTGCGACCATCATGTTCAGGTGTTTTCATAGCAGTAGTTGCAGGTTGCCGTTAGGTCCCCCTTCTACCCCGTCTGCGATCTTTCCACTTCCAGCCACCGAAGTAAGCTCTAGTTTTCTGACAGCTAGGTAGAGTTCTAGTCTAGATCTTTAGAGGCTTTCTCATAAGTTTAGAAGTGTCTTAGGAATCTTTCTCGCTCGTTGTTCTCCCAACGTATTTCCTTTTCTCTAAGTGTAGAAGTCTCCTATGTCGCTGGTCATTGTGACCTTCTATCTAGCTTACGCAGAGTCGTCCCACCCCAGAAGAAGCTTACCGACAGTCGCAGTTGCTCAACTCCACCACCATATCCCATGGCTCCCACCGTTCCACCCAAGACCCTCCGTCAGTTCTCTGCTCCATCAAGCAGCAGCTTTCCGGGACTTGAGGACAATGAGAACCAAGGTGAAAATGGTTTCGAATTCAAGACTGGCCTCATCAACATGATCCAGGCTAGCCAGTTCTGTGGAAAGGCATTCGAGGATGCCAACGTTCAGCTTCAAACGTTCCTTGAAGTGAGTAGCACCATCAATCCCAAAGGTTACTATGGATGCTATTCGGTTGTGTTTGTTCCCGTTTTCGCTTCTTGGGAAGGCGAAACTGTGGTTCTACACCAGCAAGGCCTCCTTCAACAATAATTGGCAGACTTGCGCCAACGCATTTCTGAGTAAGTATTTTCCAGTGAGCAAAACCAATGCTCTCCGACGGAAGATATCAGGTTTCCAGTAGCAAGAAGATGAATCTGTCTCGGAAGCTTGGGAGCGTCTGCAGGAGTATCTTGCAGCATGCCCGCATCATGGCCTGGAAGAATGGCTGACCACTCAGACTTTCTTCCATGGGTTGAACCAGAGATCTCAAGAACACCTTGATGCAGCAGCAGGAGGATCATTCCTCTCGCTGGATGTAGCAGGCACGAAAGCGCTAATTGAGAAGATCGCCTCCAACCAATGTTGGAAGGGAGATAGGCAATCAGCTCGCACCAAAGGGGTCCATCAGATCGACTCCATCGACATGCTGGCCGCCAAAATGGACATTCTTATGAAGAAGTTGGAATCTCCTAATCAGGAGATGGCGCAAATTGCGGATTCTCGAATCACATGCGAGACATGTGGTGACACCGGACATTTGGGCAGCAGCTGCCCAAGCACTCAAGAGGAAGCGAACTTCATTGGGAATGAGAATCCCAATGCAGGCTTCCGCCCCCAGCAAGGTTGGAACTCCAAGCCCAACCTCCCCTTCGGCCAACAGCAAGGTAATTCTTTTCACAACTGTAATTCTTCTCCTACTTTGAGAGATATCTGGTATGGTCAAAAGCAAATCAATGATAGCATCAGTAAAAAGTTCCTTTCTACTGATAAAGTCTTAGAATCCATGGCCACCCAAATGGAGGGATTTAATTTTGTTGTTAACAGCCATGAGTTTTAATAAAATGTTGGAAACTCAAATTGCTCAATTGGTTGCATCTTGTCCTAACGCTAATGCGGGAAAACTTCCTGGGCAACCAGAAGTACCCCATAAGGAAAATGTTAGTGATGTCACCACGTGGACTGGAAAGTCCACGCGGGATCCATATCCACCTAAAGATGCAGGCACTCAGAGGGAAGCCGTAACCTCTAGGAATGCCAAGCCAGAAGCCGAAGAAGAGGAGGGCAAGGAACCAACCGAAGTTACCCAGGAAGAGACCAGTGAAGTCCCACGGGCTTCAAAGGACTACTATGACATGACTGCCTTACCGTTTCCGGAACAGAGAAGGAAGCCGGTGGCTAACGAACAATTCGGCAAGTTCGTCGAGGTAATTAAGAAGCTTTCTGTCAATATACCACTTCTTGACGCTATGCAGGTACCTACCTATGCGAAATACCTGAAGGACATTCTTGGAAACAAGAGGTCCTTGCCTACCAATGAGATGGTATGCCTAACGGAAGAGTGTAGCTCAGCTATACTCGATCCTCTCCGTGAGAAAAATAAGGATCCAGCACACCCCACTATCTTATGCTCGATCGGGAACCAACACTTCAACCGTACTTTGTGCGATTTGGGAGCAAGTGTCAGCGTCATGCCCAAGGTAATTTATGATAAACTTAACCATCATGTGCTTGCTCCTACTGCCATGTGTTTGCAGCTAGCGGATCAATCCATTCGCTACCCCCCGGGAATTGCGGAAGACATCCCAATCAAGATCTGGGACTTCTTCGTTCCTGTAGACTTCATCGTCCTCGACATGGAAGTTGACACCAAGATGCCACTTATATTGGGAAGGCCGTTCTTGAGCACTGCAAGAGCAAACATCGATGTTGGAGCCAGAGAAATCTTGCTCAACATCAATGGCGAGAAGGAGAAGTTCACCTTTAAACAAAAAAGGTTGAATAATGTGCCCAAGTCAAAGCAATCGAGCGGAAGCCGTCCAAGAAAGGACAAGGAAATCCATCACTCCCGACCATGGATGAAATAATCATGACGCTAGAGGCGTTACTATTATACAAAGCCACCAAAAGCCACAATCGGAAGCAAGCAACTCGAAGGATCCAACGCAATAAAGCTCTAGAGTCAGAGCGAATAGACAAGGTCGATCCACCTCCGACCACCCGAAAGGAATGGCGGAAGAAAGTACCACCTTCTGAACCATCAGGAAGTGAGGAATCACCTTCTGAACCATCAGGAGGCGATGATCAAGCTCAACAGCTAAAAAGTCCTGCTCAGGACGAGAAATACGAGCCCTCGCCATAAGGTACGTGGTAGTTATCCATTCTTGCATTCGCATATAGAATAGTTTACTTTTGTGCATTTAATTTCCCTTTTAATCAATCATGGCATATTTAAATTTTTACAAGTCTATTTTTTATGCATTATCTCCTTCTATTTACTGCATATAAAAAAAATGGCCAAGTCCTGGCCGGTCGGCCCCACCTGTTGGCCGTAGAGGTACTGTGCACATGCACGGGCAGCACTAACGTGCAGGGATCAAAGTCAGAAAGGTAATCAGTGCTAGTGCGACGCCAACGAGCCGTTCGGCTCCACTCCGGCCGGCCGACCGCTCTCAGCCGCTCATGTCCCATCGCCACCAATTGCGCTGCAGCATGGAGCAGGCCTACGCCTAGGCCATCGCCGTGGCCAAGCTGCCGCCGTTCAGTAGCCGGCCGGCCGGGCCCTGGCCGGTCGGTCGTCCACTGCCGCCGTCCTATAAAAGCCGGCTCCGTGGTCTCCTACAAGCACACCAAAGAGCAGGTGCACACTCATCTTCTCTGCTCTGCGCTCTTTTCCCTCACGTTTGATTTAATTTCCTTGCTAAGTTTGATTAGTCATTAATTAAGCTAAGTGCAAGAGGAAATAAATTCAAGAAAAATTCTGTGTGTGTTGCCCAAACACATACAACCAAAAATATTTTATTGCTTAGAATAATATTGGCTTTCAAAACGAGAACGTTCTATGGAGGTTAATCCCCACAAGGATGACTAACTACTAACCGCTAATCCCCTAATATATTTCCTCGGGTATTGTGATCACTAACATTGCAGCGAGCACCATGTTGAGTGGTGCAAGGAAGGCAGCTGGCAAGCTCAAGAAGAAGCTGACTCCATCAAGCTCACGCCGCTCGCACAGCTCCGCCTCTTCTCGGGACAATATGTCAGTGTACATGCCTGTCCGTCATAATGTCCTGTACAAAGAAGAAGAAGAAGAAGTCTCTACACCACCACAAGGTCCACTTCGTATTCGAGTCCTCACCACGATTGAACAAATCGTGCCACGGACCGAGTATGAGAGAGGTGCATTGGAGCTTTTGAAGAATTGCAACTTTGCACATGTCACCGTCTTCAACCCACTCCTCATCAAGACGAGCTTGGGACATGACATGGATCGCGCATTCAAGCATGCGGGTTGGGAGCACTTCCACATCATCACGGAACAAGGTTCGAGTCTTCTCACTATTGAATTTTTTATGAGTTTGAATATCAAAACTAACCCGAAAGAAACCATCATTCTTTTTTGATTTTTCAATGAGGATTTTATTTTGAACTCTCGCCAGTTCAGCAATGCTCTTGGTTTTCATCAACGTTGCATTTTGGACCCCCAATGTTTTGGAGAAGGATCACCATTATGAGCGAAACTCATGGTGGGACTCTATTTCTGATGATTCTTTCAGCCCCAAAAATAGCATTACATCCATACATAATCCTACTTTGCGGTTTTTGGCGAAATGGACTGCGATGGTTATTCATCCTCGTTCGGATTTGCGTCTTTGTCTTAATGCTGAATTGCCTTGTCTTTATGCTATGGCTAAAAATATAAAGTTTTCTCCCGTTTTGAGTAAGCTCAGTCATTGGCAAAGAATGGTGACTACAAAGTGCACCATTGACATTACTTCTCTGGGGACTCGTATCGCCAAGTATGTCGGTGCTTTAACAAATGCAGAAGTTACCTATTTGCCACTGACGCAAGAGTATCAAACCAAAATTGGTCTTGATCATTTTGTGCAAGGGCATTTGATGTGGGAAGGGCCGAACTATACTCTTTTTATGTGTTACCCCGGGTACGAGGAAGAGGTCAAGCTTCCATGCTCGAAACTTGGACTCTACTCGGTGAAAAAGCTTAAATTGCAGATGAGGAAGAAAGAACCAGCACGCCACAGTGTAGATGGGACACGTCCAACGACACGCAACAGGGCCTTACTGGCCAGCAGACCGAGGCAGAGCCTTCACAGATGCCATCATCTGGAGAACCTGGGACATCACAGATGCTTCCACCAAACCCGACTGCCAACATGACCTTTGAGCAGACGTATGACTACTACCAAGGAGGGTCAAGCCAGTATACAGGAGCCATGCCAGGCTACAGCCAGGATCCCGGGTACTACTACTCCGGAGGTATGGGTTCTTATGGTCCAGAGGCCGGTCAATCCACTTCAGCCCGGTACGACTACGAGAACCCGTTTACTCGGGAGATCTCGCAGATCAGCACCCAGCTGAGTGAGCTCTACCACCAGCAGCAGATGAACCAGGACATGGCGCACAACACGGATCTCACGCAGTAGAACTGGGCGATGGCGACGTCCATGCACTATGACATCTCGAACATCTTCCAGCATCTGGACCTCGACCCCAACCAGCAGAATCCCGACTAGTCCAATTACCGAGTTTCAGCGAAGCTTGGGGGAGGTGCCCCGTACCACAGGTAAGTTGTCTGTCGTTCCCTTATCATTTGAGTTCTTGAAATGCCATGCTATGTTTTTTTTTGTTTTGAATAAATTCTTGGACTTCGTCTCCTATGCTATGTTAAAAAAAATAATAAATATATTTATAACAATAATAAGAATAAAAAGGAAGAGAATTCTCCAAGTAATTTATACATGGGAATAATTGCAAGTTTTCATTTTGGACATGATGAGTAGTTGCTCTGTTTACGCTTTACACGTGCCTCGTACATAACCCTTTACTCTCTCAGTACTTGAGTTCATTGGCATGTGGTTATCCCCTATGATTTATTCTTGTGGGAGCATGAGCTTTAATTTCCAAGTCTAGTTGTTGGGAATATTGGTATGGTTTGAACTAGAGTAAGAATGCATGCTTAATAAGGAATCTCTCGGGAGTTTTTGAAAACTTTTCATGGATAAATGACCTACAGAGCCATATATGCAATATTTATTCTAGCCACCATATGCAATTTTGTGTTATTGTGAGACTTGTCGAACGGTGCGTTCACTTGAAGGAAGTGCTTGTTCTACCTATTCCTTCTCCTTTGCGTAACCATTGTCTGCTAGCCTCAAAAAATTGTCCAGTATGTTACTCACTCCGAGTATTGACATCCATTTCCGCTGGACAATACATCTCACCAATCAGCCCAAAATCTCCACAGTGTACCTATTTCATCCATGATCCATGTGAAAGGCTCCAATAAAAATACTCATGAATTCAGAAAGATAGCAAGGATCCAAGCACCTATCCTCTTCTCTAAAAAAAAGAGAGAGAAAGAGAGAGAAATGAAAGGAGCAAAAGATCCACAAAAATAGAGTACAATAAGAGCCAAATGATCACATAATTCCTATGTGTGAGTCCATTCTCTCCCTCTCCCCTAAACATTATATTCCAAGGATGGGAATTTGATGAGCACTTCTCGAGAATCATCATTCGACTTGTCAACAAAGGTAACCAAGGTATGCTTCTTATCTACCCCACCTAAAACTCCACATATCAGCCATAAGAGTAGGAGTTATGGTCGGCTTGACCAAGGTGAGGATTCATACACTTGAGTGACTCGAGAGTACCATCGGGGATATTTAACCATTTTTGTGAAAATTATTCCTCAAGAAGGAACCTGAACAGCTGCAGGAAACTCTAGTGATGATCTTTCAACTTTCCAACAACCTGTGACAAAGAAAGACAAACAATAAGCCCCATAGATGAGCAAAGGTATGGATTGACTATGTGCCAATTGATTCAATCTACTGTGTTAGAGTGTAGGTTTATGCACAGGGCACTTGTGAGGGGTATGCATTGATGCAACTCCTGATCCACCGAGCCTAAGTCTTAGCTTTGCTCGAGGATGAGCAAAGAGATAAGCTTGGGAGTGTGTTGACGACCATTATGACACCTTGTGACCGTCAACATTTCAGATATTAATCAGAGCTTTGCATAACATTCCATGTATATTTTACTTATATTTAATCAATTCCACAAGTTTCGGTGAAGTTGTGAATGTAGGGACACGTGGCAGAAAAGAGGACGAAAATGGGCAAAAAGCCTGGCGACCGGCCAAGTCCTGGCCGATCGGCCAGCCACCTCGGCCAATTGCCAAGTCACTGATCCAGGAGCAAACTAGCACACATGCAAAGCATCCAAGCCATTCATCCAATGACGGTTTGATCAAAGGACCTGAAAGGCACATCACATGTATTAGAGGGCCCACCTGCATGTCCTAACTGCCAGGTAGTTAAAAACCATCACAACAACCGACACCAGGAGGCAATCCAGAGCGTTGTTGCGTAAGACAGTGCCAGATGGGCACCATCCCTAGCCGATCGGCCAGGAACTGGCCGAATGGCCGGCCACCGACTCCATTCCAGGCGCCTTTCTGAGGACGGTTGCATGCCGAGCTAACTTAACCACCAAGATGTTCAACCGACCTGCTCAAGCTATAAAAGGAGGCCTCCACTTCACTTCTCAAGACACACCAAGAAGGAGCTTCTCTACCTTTCCATATTTTCTAGAGTAGGTTAGAGTTGGGAGTTAGAGTCGAGTCGAGCTTGCCTCGAGATTCTAGAGTCTCTCGGAGTTCGGGTGAAGTTCTTGTATCTTTTCTTTTATACTTCAAATATTTTATCAATATAGTTATCTTTGTTACTTTATCAGTTAAGCTTTTCTTACCTGCTTTCTTTAGTTTATCGAGGAGAGTAGTGTGATCTTTTCATATCATATCCTTTAGATTCAGCTAGAGTCTAGTTAGTTTGTCAGGCTTTTACCTTACGGGTTTTCTCGCCCGGACTAGTGAATTTAATCGTTTCCTAGGTTGAGGGGGATTTCTCATGAAGGCCTCATGAGAAATACTAGCATTGAGTCAAGACGTGGTGTTTGGCTAGGTGTTAGCTAGAAAGCGTGTTCCACCCCACGGAAGTAGAGTGGTAGGCGGCAAGTGGTGATAGCCTTGTCCGTCCTTTGTGCGACCACCACGTTCGGGTGTGTTCATAGCAGTAGTTGCAGGTTGCCGTTAGGTCCCCCATCTACCCCATCTACGACCTTTCCTCTTCCAGCGGCCGAAGTAAGCTCTAGTTTCCTAACAACTAGGTAGAGTTCTAGTCTAGATCTTTAGAGGCTTTCTGATAAGTTTAGAAGTGTCTTAGGAATATTTCTTGCTCATTGTTCTCCCAACGTCTTTCCTTTTCTCTAGGTGTAGAAGTCTCCTGTGTCGCTGGTCATTCTGACCTTCTATCTAGCATACCTTTTTAGATAAGCTAAGCTATCTTGGGCACCCTATATCATATCATGTGTTCCTAGTCTAATTCTTCAATATCACTTTAACCATAGTGCTTCCCCGTGGAAATTTACGATACCCTAGAATACTCCAAGGTGAAGTGCTACGTGGTCATTCTGTGCGCTTGCGGAATATTTTGTTCTAAAGGGCAAGAGTTTCCCACTGGCTTTCTAACGACACAATTTCAGTGACGTTAAGAAACACCAACAGCGACCGATTACTTACATAAGTGGGTTGAAGCAAATCCTTTGAAAATTGTGATGTTAGCAAATATATTTGATTTTGTTAAGAAGTGTGGGGGTCATGGATTATTGGGGGCCCATCGATACGATGTCAGTTGATGACGGTGGAAGATAATGGGAGTCAACGAGAATCGAGAACACTGGGATCGGCCAAGGGTTGGGCATCTCCGTCCCGCCCGACCCCGGTTCCCTTGTGATACGGAGGTTGGACCCCGATGCCTGGGACTACCATCCCGCCCAACCCCGCGGCCAAGCGGATGACCGCGATGCTGGGTTAAAGCCCAACCAAAGCCAGGCCCACTAAGGAAGGAAGCGTGCACCCAACGCTTCCTCCCCGACCGTCAACCGACAGCCCAGGTAGGCCTGACACATGAGAAAGTTGTGCTACAGCTCCGCATGTAGGGTAAAGGTGGCGGTGAGAGCTGCGTGACACTTGCAAACAAGAAGGAACCTGCCTTGAAGCTGCCTAGGAGCCTGACGAAGACGTGTGGCGACCAGTGAGGGGGTCGCCTGAACGCACAAAGCCAACAAGGAGCAACCACCGAGGGCGCCAGTCCACTAGGGTAGTTCTATAAATACCACTGTATGATGCCCTCCCCTTCGCCTATAAAAGGGGATGCTTCCCTCCTGCATGGGGGATTCCAATCTTTGGACTCTCGATCTCTAGAACACTTAGACCCCTACACGCATTTAACACCCAAGGCTTGAACCCACCTTCGTTGTAACTCGCCACCAAGAGAGCAATACAGTTTGAGGCCTTCCATACTGGACGTAGGGATTCCTCCCGAACTAGTATAAACCCCTTGTCTTGCGTCTCTTGAACCATTCTCCACCGTGACATGCGTGTTCCATGATCGACACTCACCGGCGTGAGGTACCCCATGTACCACCCGCCGACAAGGAGCATATCATATATCTCTTTGGTATCCCTCAGACCACTACAACCGATCAGGGTACTATGTTCACCTCAGAAAAATTTGAAGAATTTGCTGAGAGCATGGGGATTGTTGGCTCTCCTTAGCTACACACCTTTAGTGTTATTTAGGCAGATTTTTTGGAATAATTATTATACTAACCCGCCACTTGGCATATGAAATAACCTCATTTGCACATATGTGTTGTGTTTTGGAGCATATTGCATTTTTGCAGGAAATTAGCTAATTTGGAGCATTTATATTCAAAGCCCCAAACCAACTACAAGTCCGAAGGAATCAAACCTAGTGGAGGAAGCTCAACCGATTCACTAATGGACCATGTGGGCGTTCTTAGCCCAAATCATGGTCCTAAGAGTCCACGTTAAATAATCCATGGGCTTGGGAGACTTAAGTATGAAGGAATCAAAGATTTGGAAAGTTCTCCATGAGATCGAGTCAGACTCGGATTCATTCACGCAGCCTGGGACAGCATGGTATTTTTGTGCAGATTCAGAGATCAAAATGGCTTCAAATGACAAAATGTTGACTACCAAAGTTGACAACATAGTTGAGCTCTTCGATTTGAACCTATAGGTCACATTATTAGGAATATGAAGCTAGGAGATATTGCCTGGGAAATACATGATGCCTAGAAGAGTCCGAAACCAAACAGATTTCGGAATGATGCCGTTTTGGGGAACTTAACTTCATTTCCATGGAAAGTGATGAATACGAACGTTCTTAGAAATTTCTTCCCACACAATTAATAGTTTAAGTTTGCCTCATTTGGACTCCGGACATGGGAGATATGGCCTGTACAAAGAAGGGTTGTGAAATAGGAAAATCTAGGTGAGACTGATTTTATGGAAATCTAGTTTGCATGGCTCCTAAGCAAGGATCTCGTGGAAGGCAAGGGATATCAAGACCCAAGGCTCCCTTAGAGCATAAATGCAACCCCTTGGGCGTCCTATGAAAATCTATTAATCCATCCACCATGTAACCTTGACTTAATTAATGGTTCACTTCAATGATGGTTAAAAGATGCTTTTTAGCAACATGATTCGGGGACCTAGAGCATGTGCTTCATGCTTTGCTCTAATGTCTCCATAAGGTTTGGTCTAGGGAATTAGAGCATGTGCTTCGTGCTTTGTTCTAACATCTCTCTGTAAGGTTCGGTTCTTAAAGCGGCAACCCAGAAACTTGTTCGCCGCCGTTGGAACTATAATGGCTCTGGTCTTGGAAAATTAGCATGTACGTCTCTAACTCGCCAGTGGTTTTCCGAAAGGCGTATGTGGGGAGCATGGGTGAGAGTATAATTTGATCCATCGAGGACAAATTTATCCGTTGGCTATGTCTCGTTAGGCAAAGTCTTGTGATGTAAGTGTCCGATGTACGGCAGCTTCACACATTGCGATGATTGCGCTCTCGCTCCGGACGCCATTGACCCCCTCATGTTGCGCCCTGAGCGTACGTGAATCTCGATGCCTTGGGTTACGCTGCCTATGTTGAACCGAAACGACTACTGTGCTTGTTAGGGTGTTTTATGAAAGTCCTCGTAACATAAGTTCTTTTGGACTTATGTGACCGGCGGGTAAAGGGCAAAACCTCTGCAGAGTGTTGATCTATCATGATAGCCATGCTCACGGATACGAGCGGCCTGGATCCTTTTTTATTAGAAGATGATGTTAGAGGTTAATGTTGGAATATTCTATAATTACTTATATATTATTATTGGGTTTATAACCAGGTTTGCACTCATTCGTAGTAATTTTGATGATAATAAAATGAAACAACTGAAAGTGCTAATGCAGTTTAACCGTGTCAAACCTTTGTTCTTGCATAACCGATGTTATACTTGTTAAGTAAGATGGTTTACTTACACTTGCAACTATTCAACAAAATCCTGGATGGGTAACAGATGAATCATTGAATGATTAGACGCTTGCTGAGTTTCCGAAGGATCTACCGTACTTCTAGCTATGTTCAACCAGTCGGTGTCCATGTGGCTTTTGAGGCTCTTCCTAGTTAAGACGTTTAATAATATTAAGACTTCCACTGTATTATTTGTGTAAGACTATGTCTTGTGTTAAACTCTGATGTAAACTATTTTATTCGAGCATTGTGCGCTCTGTGATTAAATATTTGTAATCTATATGTGTTCTGTGGACATTCTGGACACACATATGGAAGCATTCGGATTTTTTGGAAATCTGGGTGTTACAGGAATCTGAAGAGTCAGACTCCACACTGAGTGACAACTGAGGTGGCACAATCCTTCGTCGAAGAATTCTTCCAATACCTTCCAGATTCGGTTCGAAATTTGGAGGTAGGTTGAAACCGATCATGCCCTGCATTTATTGCAAAGACAAAAGAAAGCAAAGGTAAGCCTGCTAAAATTAGTGGTGACAAAACTATAGTCTATTCAAATAAATCAACAATACATATAGCCAATTGCTTCCAAGGCAACGGAGCCAGAAATGCTTGTTGGTGTTTCTTAGGCTATAGAATTAGATTCGGTGTAGCATGTCACCATAGAATATTCCGGGGTATTGTATCTATTTGCTCATGGAAACAATTTGGTTAAAGGGTATTGAAGAAGTATGTGAATAGCCTCTACAGTGATGATCACGCACTAACTTTAGGTAAGAAAAACGGATGGCTGGATAATGGTCAAGTGAATGACTAGATAGAAGGACTGGAATGGCCACATGTTGATGGCGCTTAGCCGCGCCAATTAAGAACTGCAAGCACACGGGTCGGTTGTAGCTTTTCCCTTAGAGAATTCCCCAAGGTTATCAATCCGTGGAACAAGGAGGTTGCTACGCTTACCTAAGCACTAACTTTGTTGATTTAGAAGTGTTTCAAATGAAGTTTATGAATAAAAAACTAAACCTAACCTAATCTGAATTAAAGAGAAATTAATACAAATCAATGCTTCCTAAAGAGTAAAATATGGAGAGCATTTGCCCATAGGGTTTTAGGATCACTAAGTAATGCAACCGTCGAAATAAAGCACCAATCTAATCTATTGAGTTTCATAAGCCAATGCCTTTCCCTCGCACACTCGTCACACAGCACTAGGGGTAGTAAATCATCAAGCAAAGAGAACGATCTATGTACAAGATAGATTTATATCATAAAGAATGTCGACGATTACAAACCGAGTTCACCTTACAACCCCATGGACAAATGTAGGCTTTCACCCCATAAAACTAGTCAAGGCGATAGAGTTCATGGTGTAGAAGTCGACGGCAAAGGACGAGGCCCGATGTCCTTCGTCTTGCTCTTGAGTTGTCCTTCAATGATGGGTATTCAATCTCTTCCGTGGGCTCCCCCCTCAATGTCGGTGGCTTTCTGTCTTTTGTAGACCTCTCTAGCCGAAGGTTTCAGTAGGGCGGCGGTTAGGGTTGTCGAGGGAGACACGCATGCAAAAGTGGGCCACCATTGGGCCCTGGAATGGGCTAGGCTGGCCGGTTACGGCCTTAGTGGGCTAGCCAGCCTGGGCCTCTTTTGGCCCAGCTCGGCTTCGTCTTCCTCGTGTTGATTCTCCACTTCAATCCTTAGTCATGTCCTATTGTGACTTCGTGCCGAAACTCCTCCAAAAATGCCTTATTTCCTGCAAAACAATGATATGCTCCAAAATAGAAGGCACAATCGAAAACGGGGTTATTTCGGGTGCCAAGTGGCGGGTTAGTACATGGTTATTTCTGAGAATAGCGCTAAAACACCACTAAAAGTGCATAGGTTAGGAGTGCCAACACCAGACACAAGAGACTGACTAAAAAGCAAAGGAAAGTAGTTGGGAGAACCATGGGTGAAGGGGAACCTATGACACTTCTAAAGAATGAGAAGCCTCCCTAGTCCTAACCTAGAGTTATACTTAACTGTCGGGAATCTTAGCTTGCTTCAACGGCTAGAGTGGAAGGACCCAGACTAGGATGAGAAAGGGGTCCTCCGGGCTCAGCAGCTACTGTTATGAGAGCACCCAAATTTGGTGTACTACAAAGGACAGACAAGGCTGTCACCACTTGCCACCTACCACGGATGACAGAGCTAGAAATTCCCCTGAGGCCTTGACAGAGGAAAATCCCTTCACTTGAGGAGTTTATAAGCTCCTGGTCCAAGCGAGAAAGACCCGTGACCAAAGCTCCCAACAGAGCTAAATATACTCTAATACTAAACTAGGGGCGAGAAGGTAAACTTCCACTCTCTCAAGATCAATGATCACAAGGGATAAATAAAAGTGGAAAGTAGAGCTTACTCAAGACTATAGAAGATAAATGTATATATATTGAAATGATGTTCAGAAAATAAGTAAGAGATACAAGAGCTTTACCGAGACTTCGAGGCTTCCGGAACCCCGACACAAGCTCGACTCAACTCTAACTCCCAACTACAACCTAAGCTACAAAGTGGAAATGGAATGAACTCCTTGAAGTGTTTTCCTTTGATGTGTGTATTGAAATGAAGGGTGAAGGGTTGTATTTATAGGTCTAAGGCCGTTCTCCAGCTTAAAATTAATGCCATGTGGGTGAAGTAGCTCCCAAGCGAAGGAGGTAGCGTGAAGTTGCAGCAGGAGGCCGGCCGGCCCGGGATATCTTCCACCTGGTGCCACCTTTCTCGTGTGCAGTCTGGATGCTGCCTTGGGGTCGGTAATAACTGAATTCTACCAGAATGTTGAGCATTGTAAACCACCGGATCAAACCGACTTGTATCGCACATCTCTAGATCATTTGGAATGTGTTTTTGGACCCTTGGATCAGTGAGTGGCAGCGGGCGTCAGGGGGTGGCCGGCTGGCCGGGCACTTTCTCCATTATGCATAAAACTCGGGTAAACAAAGAATTAGGTAAAGACTAGGAACAACCTTAATGTGTAGCAATATTAGACACATGCATATGAACATATGATTAAATGGTGTATAGGTAACAAGTATTGTCCGTGTAATACTTGCCTTCCTCAATAAACTGCTGTTGTACCTGCTCCTCGGGAACGGGATCATCAGCGAACTCGAACGGCTCGTCAACTACTCACATCGATCACCACACAAGCATCCACACATACATGCAAACAAGGTATTCAATTATAACAGTACACCAAACATAAACAAATGATGAAAAGAAGGCTTTAGAAATATAGTACGCTTTACTACAAACAAATGAGCACGAAAATCACCCAAATCGGAGTTAAAACGAAGAAAAACGGGCTCTAGGGGCTGGCTGGTGAGAGTTTTAGGCTTCCAAGGGTGTTTTTGAAAGAAACTAGGGACTGAAAACATAATTTATTATAAAACCTCAAGGGCCTATGGGTAAAAATGACATCTAAGGACGACGGCCACTATTTTTCAAAAGTGCAGTGGCTAAAACAAAAGAAAAAGGACTAAACCATAAATAGTTTTGAATAGACCTGGACCTCGGGTTGATTTTGCCAAAAGGCAGGGGTTAATTTGCAAAAAGGCCACGGTGGTGGCTGAATGCTGATGTCACGGTCTACTGTGCCGTGAACTGACCGTAGACCGCGGTCCACGGGTCCACGGTGAACCGGGTTCAGGTTCGATCCGGACCGTCGGATCTGATCTGGACGGCTAGGTTTAGATGGGGGGGGGTTTGGTTGCCGGAGTGCGGCGGCGCACGGCCGGGACCACACCGGCAACGAGCTAAGACAGGGCTAGGGTACTCCAAATTTTGCCGCGATTGGTCCGGGAGAGAGAGGAGACAACGGGAATCTCGATTTGGGGGTTGTGGATGAAGATTGGGCGATGGTGGCAACGTGCGACGTTGAGCAGCGGCTCGGCCACTCCGGCGAGCTTGCATGGGCATTGCAGAGCAAGAGGGAGAGGGTTTAGGGGCTCAACGTGCTCCTCTGCTTACCCTGAGGCTCCGTGGTGTACTCTCGTCGACAATGGGGTGGCGGAGAGGGTGTTTGGCGGTGGCGGCGATGGAGCTCAATGGCGGCTAGGGTTTGGCGCGTAGGGTGTTCGTGGAGTAGGGGCGGTGGAGACTCCTTGGCGTGCGCGCCAAGCCCAGGTGGAAGGCGGCGCTGGCCCGTGTGCGAGATGGACTCGAGCTCGAGGTTGATCCGGGCTCCGTTGTCAGCGGTGGGAGGAGGGGGATGACGTGTGCGGTCAGCGCGTCAGTGGCTGGAGGTAGGAGGAGGAACTAACGTGTGGCCCCGGGATGTCAGCGCAGAGAGAGAGGGGGGAAGGGCTGCTGCGGCTGGGCTGGCAGGCCGGGCTGGGCTGTCTGCTAGGCCGCGTGGTGAAGAGAAAAGTGGAAGGGAGCTGGGCCGGCTGGGCTGTTTTGAGAGAAAAGTGAGGGAGGGAAAAAGGAAAGGTTTTTCTTTTATTCAAACACTTATTTGAATTCAAATTAAAATTTGAATTCAACAATAAAAAAGAACTGCACCAGCATGAAATGCATAATAAATATTTCTATACCCTATATTTTCTTTTAATTCTTCATAAATTTTATTTTTCCTATATTATTTATGAGCACGTAAATATAAAAAGCAATTTAATTTACTAAATTCAAAAGAGGCATTTTTAGGGTGTTACAAATCTACCCCCCTTAATATGAATCTTGTCCTTGAGATTCGGACGTGGATTGGAAGAGATGTGAAAATTCTGCCTTGACATCATCCTCTTTTTCCCATGTTGCTTCATCCTTTGTATGACGATTCCACTGAACCCTGCACATACGTATCACCTTGTTCCTGGTGACCCTCTCTGACTCCTCCAAGATCTTGACCGGATACTCTTCATAGATAAGGTCCTTTTGCACATTCAGCTCTTCTAACAGAATCTGTTCCTCTAGCACCCGTAAACACTTCTTCAGCTGAGACACATGGAACACATAATGCACTCCTGCCAATTTCTCCGGTAACTCTTGTTGATAAGCCACTTCACCTCTCTGTTCCAAAATCTTGAAAGGTCCAATGTAACGAGGTGCTAACTTTCCTCTGATGTTGAATCTTTTTATACCCCTCCTTGGTGACACCTTGAGATACACGGAGTTACCAATTTCAAAACTGAGATCTCTGCGTCTCACACCTGCATAACTTTTCTACTGTGTCTGAGCTGCTCTCAAGTTCTGCCTGATCAACTGCACTTGTTGTTCTGCCTGCTTCAAGATCTCAGGCCCAAATACTTTACCTTCACCAGTCTGATTCTGGAACAATGGTGTTCTGCACTTCCTATCATACAAAGCTCCAAACGGTGACATCTTGAGACTCTGTTGATAGCTGTTATTATACGAGAATTCTGCATAGCACAGACATTTCACCCAACTATTCCCATACTGTAATGCACATGCCCTCAACATATCTTGTTGTATCTGATTTGTCCTCTCAGTCTGACCCTGCGGATGGTAAGCTGAACTGAAATGAAGCTTCGTATCCATTGACTTGTGTAACTTGTGCCGGAAGTGTGATGTAAACTGACTGTCTCGATCTGACACTATGCTCTTTGGTACCCCATGCAAACATACAATCCGCTCCATGTACAACTCTGCTAGTCTAGTACCGGAATATGTAGTCTTCACAAGTATAAAGTGAGCCACCTTAGTCAATCGGTCAATAATCACCCATATGGAGTCGTAACCTTTCTGTGTGCAAGGCAGACCTGTTATGAAGTCCATACCCACTTCTTCCCATTTCCACTCTGGTATTCTCATAGGATGAAGCAAAATGCCGGTCTCTGATGTTCGGCCGTGACTCTTTGGCATACATCGCAAAGAGCTACGTACGTTGCGACATCTCACTTTAAACCATACCACCAAAATCTCTCCTTTATATCCAAGTACATCTTGGTACTTCTCGGGTGAATGGAGTACGTGGAATCGTGTGCCTCTTGTAAGATAACATCCTTGATATGCTGTTGATCTGCCTGTCACCAAACCAAATTGTCCCTTGATTGTCCAATCAGAATCCTGGCGCTTTACATGTCCCAATCTTCTTAACCAATTCCTTGCTTTCCTCATCCTCCAGTTGACCTTTTTGGATCTCCTGTTCCAATGTTGGCTCCACTTCTAGCTCAGTCATATTGGCTACCATACCCAAGTTCAAACGTTCAAACTCCCAATTAAGTTCCTCTGGTAGATTTGTACTCATAAGCACATTCACATAACTTTTCCTGCTCAACGCATCTGCTACCAAATTGGCCTTTCCTGGATGGTAATGAATCTTCACATCAAAATCATTGATCTTCTCTAGCCATCGGTGTTGCCTCATGTTCAACACGTACTTAAGGCTCTTGTGATCAGTATAGATATCACACTTGTGCCCAATCAAATAGTGTCTCCAGATCTTCAAAGCGTGAACCACAGCTACTAACTCAAAATCATGTGTCGGGTAATTCATCTCATGTCTCCTCAACTGTCCTAGATGCATATGCCACAACTCTGCCCTCCTGCATGACTACGCATCCCAATCCTTGACGAGACGCATCACAATAGACTGCTGAGAAATTCTTGGTGACATCGGGCAATACCAATACTGGTGCAGTGGCCAATCTTTCCTTCAACTCCTCAAAACTAGTTTGGCACTCCACTGTCCAAACAAACTTGGCATTCTTCTCCAATAATGACCTCAGGGGCTTGGCAAGGCATGCCTTGATCAGATCGGAGTTTCCTACCGATTCTGGAATAGAAGGGCCCGCATTTTCTGCCTCAAGAACATAGTGGGTAGGGGTATCTTGTGCCTGAGAAAAATCAGAGTTAACCACCCAAGGGACTTAGGGAAGAGATGGAGGTAAAGAAAAATGTAGTTACCTGCTTCAGATTGACTTCATCAAATTGAGTTAGTTGAAGAGGTTCCCTTGAATCGGTCGCTGTCATTCCGATAGAGATACTTTCCGATTGACCATGTTATGAAGAGTCCGATTTTAAAAGAAGGATTAATCAGATAAAAGAGATTACGATGGAGTAATGAATACCTTAGCAATGGTTTCTTGGGCTTGAATTGCCGATTCCGATTGAGGAAGATCTAGTTGGATGTCTCACAATTGAAGTCCTGATGCCGATGATTCTGGTATTTTATCCTATAGAGATACTTGCATAAGAAGGAAAAATGAGAACATGAAGAATGCAGGTACTTGCGTTTTCCCCTAACCACTGTAGTTGCGGTTTGAAGATTGGAAGATGTAGTTCCTTCTTGTTCAGCACTAGTAGTTGAAGGTATTGCTTGGCTGATCGATTTCTTCTTTTTAGAAGCATCGGTTTTCTTCATTTTGCTTTTGCTGGCCTGGGCTGCTGTTGGGTCCAATTTCTTCCTCCGACCAGTGGCAACATCATCGATTGATGGCGCAGAAGATCCGATATGAGGATTATCTGTTGATGGTAGATAATCAGTTGGAAGACCACTATTGTTAATCGAAGAAGGTGTGATTGATACATTCTACAGTCAGAAATATATGTTAGAGAAAGAAAGAATTGAAATTGAAAAAATGAAGATTGGAATAGAAAAGGAAAAATTTTACCTGGTCATCGATTTCAAAATCTGGATTGAGTAGCAGGCAATAGCTTTGCGCTGGATGGCAGAAAAGGTGATTCCTCCATTCTTGCCACCATATCTTGAAAGAAACTATGGTAAAGCTTGAGAATTTCCAGGAAGATAAGTCCATGGAATCTCTAGATGGCGATAGATTTTTCAGTCTATCATATGCCAGAGCCGATGGAATGATCCCTCTGGGTTTCACCAGATCGGCTAAATATAGTTTGATTGGTCCTTGACCAAATATGATTTGACGAGCAGCTATCTCTGGATGATAATACTCGAAGGATTGATGAGTTTTCCCCAAGAATATGTTTGCAGGAAGTGCCTGGGGAGTAATAATTTCCTTGAAGTTGTTTAGACTATCTTCATCAGAATCAATGATGTCAAATCGGAATTTGAAAGGAAGCTCGAAGTGATGATCGGCGTCTTCATAAACATGCCAAGGCATAGAATCTTCCTTAAGGCCATTGTAGAACCCTCGAAAATATTCGGCTGTGCGGGTGAAGGAAGCCGATCACCAGGGAAACTAGAGGCGGCCTCACCAAATGACATACATCATCGTTCATCAGATTCTCCTTCCTCAAGTTGATCGGTTCGAAAGACTTTGCTTATTACAGAGTTATTCAACAAGCTCTGCATATGCATGTTTAGCCAAAGATTGATAAACCACCATGGGCCTCCAAGATGTCTAATTTGTTGCTTTGTTCTCAATCGGATAGATACCTCATGAAGGAGGTTGTACACTAATCCAAGAAGGTGCTTTCTGATGGCAAAATTATTTCCTTGGGCCAGATACTCTGCTAACTGCTGGTAATGGATTGCTGGGCCCACTGACTTCCCACAAAATACAAAATGTTCTAGCCACATGTTGAGGAAGGTTGAATGTTCCCTCATGTCTATTGTTCCTTCTTTCTTGGAATATCGGTCAATGTACCCCTTCCAACCTCCGATTTGCCTGGTGTCGATTTTATGGGTGTCCTTGGCTGGGAGAGAAAAGAAGGTATCCGATTCTGATATGTTAAGACCAGTGAGCATCAAGACATCGGTCAGGGTGGGAGTCATAGGGTCATGGCCAAACAGGAAAGCATTCAAGGCGTCTCACAAAAAATATGAAGCGGCAGCCAACAAGGGTTCATTCCGATCCATCTCAGCTAAGGAGAGAGTGATGCATTGATGAATATCGTAGGTTTCCCATTCATCCCTCTTGGCTCTTGCAACCCTTTTGTACCAAGCTTTCCATCCAATAGGGAGGGTGGGCCAAGATCTAAAAGCATTGGTCCAGTCATGTTCTAAGCAGAAGGATTTGAAAGGGAGTCTCTGTGTTTCTTGATTAATGAAATCCGTTTGATCTGAAGAGCCAACCGGACCTAAAATAGTGAGATCGGGCTTGTCCTCTACTGGAATGATGATGCTATCGTGCAAAACCTAATGAAGGTTCTTACTTGAGTAAAAAATAAATCTAATATGGTTGAAATCTAGATCTAAAAGATGACGATTCTTTACCTCAGCGACTTCAGTGAGAGATGCCATGGAGGAGAAGCGTAGCAAGCTCGTCTTCTGGATGCTTGGAGGAGGGATGGCCCTGAATTCTCGAGGAGATCTAGGAGTTCTTGAAGAGGAGAAAGATGAAGCGGTGGCGGTTGCATGAAGAAGATGATGAGGAAGAAGAGGGGCCAGACTTATATAGGTTTTGCCAGGGGTGGAAAGAGAAAAAGTTTTGACCTAAAAGCTTAAGGATAAGGATTAAATAGTTCCGAGTTAAAATCAGAATTCTATCTCGAAACTAGGGGTCTTATGTTGACACCGGATTTTGACAGGCTTGCCTCGGTGTCAAGATGAGGCTGAGAATCGGAATCGGAATTGGGATCCGAGAAAGGAAGAAAGAAGGAGTTTGATTTGAATTAGAGTCGGAATCCGATTAGAAGGTCGACATAGTGAAAGAAGCGTGTTAAGACGGGATTCGAACCTGATTTGGGATCAATGAAAGCAAGTGATGACGTGAAGAGACCTGGGTGGAAAAGACCACCGGTTGAGCCTAAAGATGGACTGAAATAAAGAGTTGGTTGTCTCATAGAGTCCGTATTGTATAAGTTTGTAAATAGTCCTTTCTTTTTTGTCCAGTAATGTTACCATAATCGGCTAGGAGTTTAGTCATCAGGATATAAATAACAGCCCTACGTGGTCATGAAAGGTCTGTACACACCAACAACAAAAAAACCTTTACACATTATCACATCTATTTTCATACATTGTCGACGACTTCGTCTTCTTCTTTTTCGTGAGTTCTTTTGGGCACGTCAAGGGTGATCAGATCTCAAGGCTTGCCTGTAAGTACCGTATTGCTGAGTAAGATCTAGGCTTTGGCAACCAGCGCATCGATGTTGCTTCGTTTGGAGTTATTTGACAGTTATCGAATAAATATCTAGGCTTTAGTAACCGGCGCATCACTGTTACTTCGTTTAGGTTTTATTCAACCTTTATCCAGCTTAAAATTAGCTTTATTCGGCTTTTATCTACTATTCACATCGAATCTGTTATAGCCGTTTAGATCTATTCTAAGTGTTGCTCTGCTTAGCTTGGTAGGTTACGCTTTAGTAATCTTACCCTGCTTCGCATCGGATCGGCTAACCTAGCCGGTTCATTATCGTAGATCAGAATTCACTACCGATTCTATCCTCACTGCTAAATCAGAATCCCAGCCAATTTCACTGTGTTATCTAACATCCGATTTCCTTGTCAATCAACAGGTCAGATTGACTGACACACCCTGCATCCACGGTCACAACCGATTTCGTGTGCTAGCACGTGAAGGTCTTTCCCGATTTTTGCATCAACAGCATCATCGCGTTGCTCCCGAAGAAGCGCTTCATGGCTTCGAGAATTGCCGGTGGTGCCAATGATATCCACCAAGGGAGCCGCAGCATCAGCCACTTGCTGATAATGTTCACGAGCAACCTGGAGCGAACTGTTTAGAACCTCGGTCTCCTTCTCCAACCAAGACACGGTGTTCTTCAGTTCTAGTTCGGCCTTCTTTAAGTTGTCAACCTTAACTAGCAGTGTACTCGCCAACTCTTGGGACGCCCTGAGTTGGCAGTGTACTTCCAGAACCTTAGCTTCGGCTTCTTGGCGTCACTTGTGGTCTTCCTTGGTCTTGACCTTTAGTTTGTCTCTCTCAATCTCCATGGCTTCACATATGCCGTGGATCTCAGGGTTATTAACACTAACCAAAAGTCGCATAAAGACTGTTATGTTACCTGCCAACTTCTCTTTGTAGTCACACAGGTGACCCTTGACACGCGTCTCGGCCTTCTCAGTAGCAGTGGTGCGCTCGTTCATTACAACCTTGAAGGCCTCCATCTGGTCATGGCTCTTCTTGATCGCGGCGCGCTCCTCCCTCAGGCGATTCTCGAGGATGTCCTTCACCGCCTGATGCTCCACAAAACGTTGTAACAACATGGATTTCTGAGCGGACCTCTCTGCAATACCCTGGGAAGATGGGAGCATTCAGCACACATTAAAGCTCATCTCAGGATTTTATTTTTGACTAGAGGAAGGCGCTTACCTGGAATACTCAGAGGCACGACACGGCCAGCTCTTGGCCCTTCCTCAGTTCCACATGATCAAGCTCGCCGTCAAATAACCGGGTCTCCTCATTGTCGTCAACATAACCAAGTCAGAAATTATCCCCTACAGGGCGCACCTCCTCCTCCTGTGGCTGCATCACCCGAGGGATTTCCTCAACTTCATCTGCCGACACAAACCCGACTTCTTCGACTACGCCAACCACAAGCCCGGCATTCTCCTCGTCGTCGTGGCGTGGCTGACGTGAACTCCCATGGCCCATCAATTCAAGCGAAAAGGGGGGCTTTCGTGGCGCAGTCATCGGGCTTCTTCGACTAGCGGTAGTTGAAGGTCCGGCAGCAGAAGAGGTGCCATCAGCGGTATTTTCCTTGGGATCAGCCTCGGCGCACAAGGCCGCAGTAGGAGGTGGGTGTACTTCCGGAACAGCGGCAGCAATTTTGCTCTTGGTCTCCACAACGCTGTAAGCAATGCATCGTTTTGAGTCAAAATCTCAGTTAACGTACAACGGTAAAAGAACAGAACATCTTCAAGACATACCTGGGGGGTGGAGCTCGTCGGAGTTGTGGCCTTTTCAAACGATGCCCGTCGCCGGCTGGCGCCTCTTGCTCCGGCTTCATACCAGCTATGGGGGTAGGGCCATGCCTGCTCTCGCCCATGCCTTCGAGCTTGTCGGCCTCCTTTTGATGGGTAGGTCTCGGGGGCTGGTCGGGGCGCGCAGCCTCAGCAACAGGGGGCTTGCCCGGCGGGGAATTGTCAAGGATAACAACGGGCTTGGTGGCTCTAACACCCCAGGTGTTATGCTATGTTAAAAATTAATAATTTGGATCAAGGAGAGGGTTTTGTCAATGACCATGTCTTTTGGATTTTAGTGAAATTCAAAATTTAACTCATTTTGGGAAAAATTTTGGACAAACTCAAGAATATGTACTCAGGTGCTTGAAGATGGTTATTAGGAACCTAGATAAATGGTTTTGTTTTTACGGGATGATCTTTGGATGGAAAAAAAAAGAAAAGAAAGGAAGGGACAAGGGAGACACGCAAGAGTAGAAATGTAGAATAGAGAGGAGTCCATGCGTGCTGGGCAAGCCGGCTGTGCAGAGCTGTTGCCACCGAGTTGCTTGCCGGCGTGCTATTGACGCCAAGCTTGGCCACGCGTCAGGCAGGACAGGGTGCAGTTGATGGCTTTGCTTCCAAGCAAGGTTACGTGAGGTTTTGGATGAACACACATCGGCCGTCTTCGTCCGCGTGCCACCTTCTCGTCGGCACAGCAACGACGCCACCGTCGCCCTGTTCTTCTCCGAGCAAGCATCCCCGACCGAGTCTCGCCACCACTGCTCGCTTCTCCACCGCCCAGCTTCCTTCTCCAGCAGTCCACGGCGTCGCTCGACCACCACAACAGCTGAACGAAGCCGTCTTCTTCTCGAGCACCGGCCTGTCGCCGCCGCCGAGCAGAGCCACGGTGAGGACAGCCTCCCCGTGCTCTTTCTTCGCGTTCGTCTGCGCCAGGCTGCAATTGGGGACAACCTGGAGCCTCTTCTCGCGTTCCCTTGCCGAGCGCTTGGCTGGAGTAGCCGAATCGCTGCTGCCCAGCGCCGCCGTCAGCCATGGCCGCCGCCGCGCGTGGCCAGCACAATTCTGGCCGCCTCAACCTGTGCTTGCTCACGCTTTGGGATGCTAGGGGTCTAGTGTTGCTCTAGGGTTTGAGGAATGCAGTTGGGTCGCCGCTGTTTGGCCGGCCGGCGAGCCGTGCCTTTGCGTCGCCGCCTATGCTCTCGCCGGCTATCACCGGAACTTCAATCGAAGGGGCGAAGTGTGGGAGTGATTTCGCGGAGTCGAGGTGGTGTTGTAGATGCAAACACCGTCGCCGGAGACCTCACCGGTGGCGAGAAATCCGGCCTACCCGCCGGTGCGCTCACGATTTGGGGGCGGGGCACTGTGTGTGGCCTGGGCCCGCCAGTAAGTGAGAGCAGGAGAGAGGGGTTAGGTTAGGGCTGAGTGAGTTTAGTCTTTCCAGGGGGTTTTTGGTAAAAGGGTTTTCTTTATTTTGTTTTATTCCCTGTTTGTTTGTAAAAATTGTAGAAAATTGTATATTGGTTCAAAAAATTTCAAACTTAGGTTGAAATTTCTTTTTGAACTCCTTTACAAATAAAAATATCAAACCCTTTTCCATTTCATAGATACTTTATAACATTAATACCATGCTTTATTTATTCAAATAAAATTCCAAAAAATATTTAAATAAATTAGGAAAAAATTTCTTGTTTATGAGAGTATATTTAGGCCCTTGGCTTGCAACTTTATGGAGAAGGAAAATTATTTGTTAGTTTTATTTCTTTCTTTTGCATTGCATCAACTGACCTAGCAATTGTGCATAGAACTCGGAGTCCGAGGAAACCGACTACATCGAGATCGTCCCTGAATCTTCCCGAGAGTTCGAGGAAGTTGTAGTTGCAAAGCAAGGCTCGAAGATCCCTGCTGATCGAGTCAACTTCGAAGATTAGTAAGGCAAGCCCCGGTGCATATTAACCCTGGTTTTTATGATAAAATAAACATGTGTCCAAATGCTTTATTTAATGTGCACTATGTCTTGGAGTTGTATGACTACCGTTTATGCAGTTTGACTTCCTTGCTTAGAATATATATTGCCATGCTTAGTTATCATCTAGCATAAATAGGAACAATTTAATGCTTGAGCAATATAAGAAGTATTAGCTTTCATGCTTAAAGGTTCACATGAGATCAATAATGATTTGAAAAGCGGATGGTTGGATTGGCTCAAGAAAGGAGTCTTGATTTGAATCACCATTCAAGATAAGTTTGTTTAAGGACCGTTCGTTGTTTAACCTTGGTCAAGTATTGAACGTACTAGTCACATGCTGGCATATGGAACCAGTAAACCCAGTAACGTGGGTCACCTTGAGTTTGAATTGTGGTTCGCCCCGCTCGTAGTGGCAAGGTGGCGGGGTCATAGCGTGGAACCCGCATGGTAGCGGCCAGACGTGGGGTTTCATGCACGGGTGCGAACCCGGGCTTGGGCGAAGGTAGTTCAGGCTTTATCGTGACTTCTCGCGAAAGGTTGGCACATGCACTCCGACGTGTCGTGCGGCTAGGTCTCTCCTGCAGGGTGTAAATTCGGTCCGGATCGCCGCACTTCTCGGTTATGAATACCGCTTGACCTCGCTTATGCATCGTAGTAATTGAATGAAAGAAATGTTGTTCATAAAGAATCTTGCTGTATGAAATGCTTGTTGAACTTAGCAAAAAGAATTTTAATGCTTGAACCTAGAGAATATTAGGATCCACCATTAGTAAGCTTTTTCTACAAACAATCGAGTCGGCTAGTCCACATAAAGCCCTTGCATGCTCCTTGTGGTCTTTTCTATTTCGTTGCCGGGTACGTCTTGCTGAGTACCCTCGTACTCAACCGACTTATAATTGTGTAGAGGAAAGATCACCATCCAAGAGAAGGATGTTCAAGAAGAGCAAGAATGTGTCCTAGAGTCAGACGCATTCTTGTTTAAAGTACATTTGGTAATGAAATCATACAGCCAAGACTTGTTTTTGTTTTAAATTGTTCCTAGTTGGCTTAACTTTTATCAAAGTTTGTACCCTCTCGTCTATATAAATTTTGCTGCTACAAAATTACTTGTATAAAGGTGTGATGTTCAGTTGAGTTGCCTCTTCGTTGGGATCCTGAATGGATGGTCGAGATAACTGTTGTAAGTGGATGACTCGGGTACGTCCCGAGGACACCCGACGGACTACCGGGTTTAGCCCGTTTCACGTACGTTATCATAATCATCATTAAGTTGGTGATTAGGTGCAGTGAGCCGGGTTAACCTGGGCGGTTCCACCACAACTGGTATCAGAGCCATACGTTGAGGAATTAACGAGCATCATTACTTTCAAAACCTTTGAGACTTTATTTTATGCTGAAATAAAATTGTATAGTATAAGGTGGCTCTAGAACTAACTCTGTAAATTCTTGCAATTTCATATCTGTCAAAACTTACGATTATGTGACGATGCATCTACGCTCAGGTAAGAGAGCTAAAGTATTCGTTGTTCGGTTACGAGAAACCGATGCCACCCTTTCAACGTCAGATTGGGGTGCCCCTTAAGGTGATGGTACGGGGAGTGAATATGTCCATAAGAGCTTATGAACATCGGCCATCTAATGGTGAGGATGGACATCTTACCGTAGATGAAATTACGGTCGCGTCCCTCAAGACGTGGCTTCCTTGAGGACATCCCATATGGCAATGATACGGGGTGTAAGGCATCTGTCATGCGATGTTGGTCACGACCGTGTACCTAGGACACGTTTACCTAGGGGTGTCCCGTGAGGCGACTTGCACGGGAAGTGAATACGTCACTTGTGATGTATGAAGCGCTGTCTATGCAGCGTTAAACGCATAGGCACCACTTCTACTTGGAAGTGGTGATGTATGATTATATATCTGATCTTCTGCAGGTGCACTGACTTTTATTGTGTGCCGTAAGACTCATTTAACCATTTTATTTTGAGAGCGTATGATGCCACCAAATTTTCAAAGGTATGAGTGTAAACGTTGGCAAGGACATACGAAAAATGATGCATGTTAGCATCATGGCATGCTTCTTAAGAAAAGAAACTTTTGGGTTTGGTGAGTGCCTTTGAACCTAAACCTATATCGCCGTTAGATCTGAAGAGTAGTCTGTACCAAGGCTTTGTTTGACCAGAAGCAGGGCCAGGGCAACAAGATAGATGCAAGATTGTTTTTGGATAAGACTTGACACTCTGAAGTTGATATGGATGTTCTTCATGTTTGGCGTTGTACTTTTGACATGCAGCTATCCCAAAGCACCGAGTTTGATGGATGTATCTTTGTTGTTTTGTAGAATGAGCAACAATCAGAATGATGCTCTGGGAGCCTCTGGATCAGGTGCAGATGAGGATAAGTCATCAAATCCACCGTCACTGATGGATGCTTTTTCCAGCATTATCAATACGGAGGCGGAGAATACTCAACTGCTATAGCTGATTGCAAAGAGCTTAGATGTTACTAGTGGTTGCCAAGAGCCAGAAGTGGAAGTCAGCTATTCTAACTTTCTAGAGACTCACCCTCCAGTTTTCTCAAAGGTTGAGCACCCACTAGAGGCACATGAATGGCTTCTCACCTTGGAGCAGAAGTTCCGTGTGATTCCTCGATGCAAGGAAACTAAGAAGGCAGACTTCGCAGGCCTACAGTTGCAAGGTCCTGCCATTACTTGGTGGGCTGACTACCAGGCAAGGCAGCCGACATGTACTAAAATTACTTGGAGGAATTTTTGTGATGCCTTTCATGCTCACTTCATTCCTGCTAGTCTCTTGAGGATTAAGTTAGAAGAATTTTTGAAATTGGAGCAAGGAGATAAGAGTGTTCTTGAGTACACTAACATGTTTGAGCATCTGGCTCAATATGCCACTGAGTTTGTGGATACTGAAGCTAAGAAGAGAGACTACTTTTTGAGGGGCTTAAATGAAAGAATGCAAGTTAAGTTCTCTCGTAGTGATTTCCCGGATTTCAATGCTATAGTGAGCAGTGCAATCTTCACTGAAGAAAAGATGAAGGCTTTGAAGAATCTTTAAAAAGGAAGGCACTACCTATTGCAACTCAAGGCAATGCACCACAACATCTTCGCATGGTGTATCGAGCCCTAGCAACACTAGCTTACCGGCCACTACCACAACCTCAGCTTCATCAAAAACAGTGTGGGGCCAAGATGGCATATACTACTGAGCATAATCAGAATGCCAGTGCTTATTCAGCTCAATCATCTAAACCACAGTCTTGCTACAACTATGGGAAGACAGGGCATTTTGCCAGAGATTGTCCCCTCTCAAAGCAAGGTGGGAATCTAGCGCCAAAAGCAAGCCAAAGGTCTGGTAGGAAGTGTAGAAAGAAGTCTCTAAGCACCCGTACCGGTTGTATTCATTACATGAAGATAGATGAGAATCCAGAGGGAGAACCTGTATTTGTTGGAATGTTTCTATCAATGGTCATCCTGCAAGTGTTCTGTTTCATTCGGGTGCAACACATACCTTTATTAGTAAGGACTTTGTGTTGAAACGTCAGCTTGACATTCATACTTTGAGAAGTCGGTATGCTATACAAGCTACTGGAGCCACCCAAAATGCTAGTCAGAAAGCTCTGAATGTTGTACTAGGTTTGGTTGGGATTCAAGTTGAGGTTGAGCCTGTAGTACTAGATGATCAAAGCATAGATCTTATCTTGGGTATGAATTGGATAAAACAACATAAAGCCTCCTTGGACATAGAAAATCGAACTATCCATCTCAGACATTCAAATGATAACCCGATCGTAGTTCATCTCCCTGTCCTTGGGATAAAGGATAAGATGGTCAATAAAACTGAAGCAGTGAAACTTGAAACAAGCCCAGTGGTTTGTGAGTTTCTAAATGTTTTTCCTGATGATCTTCTAGGACTGCCACCAGATAGAGCAGTGGAGTTCACCATTGAACTAGAACTTGGCACAACGCCTATTTCAAGAAGGCCCTATCAAATGCTGCCTCATGAGTTAGCAGAGTTAAAGGTTCAGTTGCAAGAATTGCTAGACAAAGGGTTTATCAGACCAAGTGCATCACCTTGGGGTTGCCCAGCTTTGTTTGTCAAGAAGAAAGATCAAACCTTGAGGTTATGTGTAGACTACAGACCTCTCAATGTTGTGACTATCAAGAATAAGTACCCTTTGCCTCACATTGATCTTCTATTTGATCAGCTAGCTGGAGCTAAGGTCTTTTCCAAGATTGACCTTAGATCCGGGTATCATCAAATTAAGCTCAGGGCTTCAGATATACCCAAGACGGCATTTTCAACTCGATATGGGTTGTATGAGTATCTGGTAATGTCCTTTGGATTGACAAATGCC
This sequence comes from Digitaria exilis, assembly GCA_015342445.1. Taxonomy (NCBI): domain Eukaryota; kingdom Viridiplantae; phylum Streptophyta; class Magnoliopsida; order Poales; family Poaceae; genus Digitaria; species Digitaria exilis. The sequence goes on along the minus strand of JACEFO010002018.1, from coordinate 40,072 downwards.
CCAGCGCATTTCATGTATTTGATGAATTCAGTATTCATGCCAGAACTTGACAAGTTCATTGTGGTGTTTATTGATGACATTCTGGTTTTCTCCAAGAATGAAGAGGAGCATGTTGAACACTTGCGCATTGTATTGAACCGTCATCGAGAACACAAGTTATATGCTCAGTTTAGCAAATGTGAGTTTTGTCTGAAAGAAGTGAAATTTCTTGGGCATGTTTTTTCCGAAAATGGAGTTGCAGTGGATCCTGGAAAGGTTCAAGATATACTCAGTTGGAAACCACCAACTACAATTCATCAGGTCCGAAGTTTCCTTGGTTTGGCAGGATATTACTGTTGGTTTATTCCTAATTTTTCCAAGATTGCCAAACCAATCACTGAGTTACTGAAGAAGAAAACTAAGTTTAAATGGACATCGGAGTGTGAAGAAGCTTTTCAATTATTAAAGAAGCTCCTAACCACATGTCCTGTTTTAGCTCAGCCAGGTCTTGAGAAGCCTTTTGATATATATTGTGATGCATCTAGCATTGGATTGGGATGTGTGCTTATGCAAGAGGGAAGGGTAATTGCTTATGCTTCCCGTCAGCTGAAACGTCATGAAGAGCACTATCCAACTCATGACTTGGAGCTAGCTGCAGTGGTTCATGCATTGAAGATTTGGCGGCACTATCTCTTGGGAAGTTTGTGTTACTTTTACACAGACCACAAGAGTCTTAAGTACATCTTCACTCAGTCATAATTGAACATGAGGCAACGACGATGGTTGGAACTAATAAAGGATTATAATATCAAAGTTCATTACCATCCGGGTAAGGCAAATGTTGTAGCAGATGCACTGAGTCGGAAATCCCATTGTGCTTGTACATCAGCGCAGTCGTGTGATACTACTCTTTGTTATGAGCTTGAAAATTTGGGCATTGGTATGAGAATTCATGGAAGTGTGGCCAATATAAGTGTGCAGTCAACTTTACAAGAAGAAATTAAAGCAGCTTAGATGAAGGATCCATGCATTGGACATTTAAAGAGAAGAATTCAAGGAGAAACATTATGCTTTGAAGAAGATGATAAGGGTATCTTTTATTTCGAAAATATAATTGTGGTGCCAAAGGATTATGAGTTACGTAAGAAAATTCTCGATGAAGCTCACCCGTCAAGGTTATCAATTCATCCAGGAAGCAATAAGATGTACCAAGACTTGAAACAAAGGTTCTAGTGGACAAGGATGAAAGGGGAAATTACTAAATATGTGGCTGAATGTGATGTCTGTTGACGAGTCAAGGCGATTCATCAAAATTCTGCCGGATTGTTGCAACCACTGTCCATACCTCAATGGAAGTGGGAAGATATTACAATGGACTTCATTGTTGGATTGCCAAATACCTCCAAGGGTTATGACTCTATTTTGGTAATTGTCGATCGACTCACCAAGACTGCTCATTTCATTCCAGTAAAGACCACCTATCGTATCCAGAACTACGTGGAGTTATACATCTATCGGATTGTTTCATAGCATGGTATCCCCAAAACAATCACTTCAGATACAGGTTCCCAATTTGTCTCTCGCTTTTGGGAACATATGCAAAAAGCATTGGGTACCACGCTAATAAGAAGTTCGGCTTATCACCCCCAGACGGGTGGACAGACCGAGAGAGTTAATCAGATTTTGGAAGATATGTTGCGTGCTTGTCTAATCACTTTTTCTAAGAAGTGGGATGAATGCTTACCGTTCGCTCAGTTCTCCTACAATAATAGTTATCAAGCCAGCATTCAGATGGCTCCATTCGAAGCTTTGTATGGTCGACGGTGAAGAACACCATTGAACTGGTCTCAGGCAGGAGAAAGATTTGCTTATGGGCCTGACTTAGTGGTTGAGATGGAAGACAAGGTTCGCCAAATTCAAGCTCACTTGAAGATGGCCAAATCTCGACAAAAGAGTTATGCTGACCATCGAATGCAACCTATAAGATTTGATGTTGGAAGTTTTGTATATCTTCGGGTATCACCTATGAAGGGAATGCACCGTTTTGGAGTTAAAGGAAAATTAGCTCCACGGTACATTGGTCCATTTCAGATTCTTGAGCAAAGAGGGCATGTTGCCTATAAGCTGAAGCTGCCTGAATCCTTGTCATCAGTGCACGATGTGTTTCATGTGTCCCAGCTCAAGAAATGTTTAAGAGTACAAGAAGAAGTCCCTACCACAGAGGAACTTGAACCTGATCTCACGTATGAAGAAAGGCCAGTCAATATTTTGGATCAGAAAACAAGAGACACCCGAACGAAGAGTATTAAGTTTTAGAAGGTTCAATGGAGCAATCACACTGAAAGAGAAGCCACTTGGGAGCAAGAGAGCTACTTACAATCAAAATATCCTGAACTGTTTGAGTAAGCAGGTGAATGTAACAGATCTTTTGGATATGTAAATAATGTAATAAAAGATCAGACTTCCGTTACTTATGAGATGTCTTCAGAGCTATTTATATGACACATTATCCTTTCCATTGTACAAGTTAATTAATGGTCTCACTTGAAATCTCGGGATGAGATTCTTTTAAAGGGGAAGGGCTGTAACACCCCAGGTGTTAAGCTATGTTAATAATTAATAATTTGGATCAAGGAGAGGGTTATGTTAATGACCATGTCTTTTGGATTTGAGTGAAATTCAAAATTTAACTCAGTTGGGGAAAAATTTTGGACAAACTCAAGAATATGTACTCAGGTGCTTGAAGATGGTTATTAGGAACCTAGATCAATGGTTTTGTTTTTACAGGATGATCTTTGGATGGAAAAAAAAAAGAAAGGAACTGACATGTGAGACATGCAAGAGTGAGTCCATGCGTGCTGGGCAAGCCGGCCGTGCAGAGCTGCTGCCACCGAGCTGCTTCCCGGCATGCTATTGACGCCAAGCTTGGCCACGTGTCAGGGCAGGACAGGGTGCAGTTGATGGCTTAGCTTCCAAGCAAGGTTACGTGAGGTTTTAGATGAACAGACATCGGTTTGAAAATTTTGTTTCGAACTCCTTTAAAAATTGTAGAAAATTGTATATTGGTTCAAAAATTTTCAAACTTGGTTTGAAAATTTTGTTTCGAACTCCTTTTACAAATAAAAATATCAAACCGTTTTCCATTTCATAGATACTTTATAACATTAATACCAAGCTTTGTTTATTCAAATAAAATTCCAACAATTATATAAATAAATTAGGAAAAAAATTTCTTGTTTATGAGAGTATATTTAGGCCCTTGGCTTGCAACTTTATCGAGAAGGAAAATTATTTGTTAGTTTATTTCTTTCTTTTGCATTGCATCAACTGACCTAGCATTTGTGCATAGAACTCGGAGTCTGAGGAAATCGACTACAACGACCTCGTGCCTGAAGCTTCCCGGGAGTTCGAGGAAGTTGTAGTTGCAAAGCGAGGCTCGAAGATTCCTGCTGACCGAGTCAACTTCGAAGATTTGTAAGGCAAGCCTCGGTGCATATTAACCCTGGTTTTTATGATAAAATAAACATGTGTCCAAATGCTTTATTTAATGTGCACTATGTCTTGGAGTTGTATGACTACCATTTATGCAGTTTGACTTCCTTGTTTGGAATATATATTGCCATCTTTAAAAAGATCAAATTGATGCAAGCTTAGCCATGCTTAATTATCATCTAGCATAAATAGGAATAATTTAATGCTTGAGCAATATAAGGAGTATTAGCTTTCATGCTTAAAGGTTTACATGAGATCAACAATGATTTGAAAACCGGATGGTTGAATTGGCTTAAGAAAGGAGTCTGATTCGAATCACCATTCAGGATAAGTTTGTTTAAGGACCGTTCGTTGTTTAACCTTGGTCAAGTATTGAACGTAACTAGTCACATGCTGGCATATGGAACCAGTAAACTCGGTAACGTGGGTCGCCTTGAGTTTGAACTGTGGTTCGCCCCGCTCGAAGTGGCAAGGTGGCGGGGTCGTAGCCTGGAACCCTCATGGTAGCGACCAGACGTGGGGTTTCATGTGCGGGTGCGAACCCGGGCTTGGACGAAGGCAGTTCAGGCTTTATCGTGACTTCTCGCGAAAGGTTGCCATGTGCAGTCCGACGGGCCTTGCACGTGTCGTGCGGCTAGGTCTCTCCTGCAGGGTGTAAATTCGGTCCGGATCGCCGCACTTCTCGGTTATGAATACCACTTGACCTCGCTTATGCATCGTAGTAATTGAATGAAAGAAATGTTGTTCATAAAGAATCTTGCTGTATGAAATGCTTGTTGAACTTAGCAAAAAGAATTTTAATGCTTAAACCTAGAGAATATTAGGATCCACCATTAGTAAGCTTTTTCTGCAAACAGTCGAGTCAGCTAGTCCACATAAAGCCCTTGCATGCTCCTTGTGGTCTTTTCTATTTCGTTGACGGGTAAGTCTTGCTGAGTACCCTCGTACTCAACCGGCTTATGATTGTGTAGAGGAAAGATCACCATCCAAGAGAAGGATGTTCATGAAGAGCAAGAATGTGTCCTAGAGTTAGACGCATTCTTGTTTAAAGTACCTTTGGTAATGAAATCATACGGCCAAGACTTGTTTTTGTTTTAAATTCTTCCTAGTTGGCTTAACTTTCATCTAAGTTTGTAACCTCTCATCTATATAAATTTTGCTGCTACAAAATTACTTGTATAAAGGTGTGATGTTCAGTCGAGTTGCCTCTTCGTTGGGATCCTGAATGTATGGTCGAGATAACTGTTGTAAGTAGATGATTCGAGTACATCCCGGGGACACCTGATGGACTACTGGGTTTAGCCCGTTTCACGTACGTTATCATAATCATCATTAAGTTGGTGATTAGGCGCACGTGAGCCGGGTTAAGCTGGGCGGTTCCGCCACAGTGGCGCCGCATGCTGAGGTTTTCGCTCGGGCATGCCTGGGTTTCATCAGCTCTGCCACGGAGGCAGAACCTGAATCCGCAGCCGGGTGGGTGGCCTTCTTCTTGCCCTTGAGGTCCTTAGCGTGCACATCTTCATTGGAAACGCTCTAGTCAGAATCCCACCAATCATCTTTCAAGTAAGCAGCAGATGAAAAAGAACGAGTTGGAGCCAGCTCCTCTTGGCCTACCTTGGAAGTGTCCTTCAGCAAAGGCGTGTTCCTGGGGTCATTCTTGTCAAGTGGGACTGGACTAAAAAAGGCAGTGTTCCAATCCTGTCCAACAAGATACACAGTGTTACAAGTAAATGCCATGATGGAAATCAAACAGCTCAGCAACAGGAAAACATTAAAATACCAGTACACCTACCTCTGATGGCGGATTGGCAGCACTAAATTCAGGAATTCTCGGAGGGATGTCTGTCACCTCCTGAAGATATCTCCTCACAAACACCATAGCTTCTTCATCACTGAGGGGTTCTGGTTGGCTCCGGTCGGGAACGTTTTTTTTGCCAAGATACTGATATTCGGCGTTCTGCCTTATCTTCAAAGGCTGAATGCGCCGCTGCAAGAAATTCAGATAAATTCCGGCTCCAGTCAAACCGGCTTCCCTCAGTTCACAAATTTTCTCTAATAGGACATCAATCTGGTCCGTGGCACTCTCTTTGAAGATCTGATTCCAACAGTTTTGCTTCCACAACAGATCTGGTTTCCTGTCAGGCAATGATGGCGCATGGTTGGCCACATAGAACCACTCTTGCTCCCAGTTGCGGTGGGTGTACTTGGTCCTATACGGGATGTACTTCTCCTGCATCCCTTCCTTAAACTGCAGCACGGCCCCACTAATGTATTTGGGATCCTCATCCTTGGGGATGCTCTTCAACCGAAACAGATTCAGGAACAATTCAAAATGGGGATCAATCCCCAGAAAGGCTTCACACAGGTGAACAAAAATCGACAGGTGCAGATACGAGTTCAGACTCAAATGGGCCGCTTGGATCCCATAATAATTCAACACCCCTCGAAAGAATTCGTGGGTGGGCTGACCAAATCCAACCTCGATGTAGCGGTAGAATACGGTTACCTCGTCGGTGTCCTCGGACGGAAACACCGATTCCTCCGCAGGGATGTTCCATCCACTGATGACTTCTGCGGGAAGGAACCCTAGCCGCATCAACTCTTGAAGGTATCCGGTCTCGATGGTGGATAGCTGCCAAGATTCTTCATTGGCCGGCGCCTCTTTCTTGCTTCGTGTGGCGGGGGCGGTGGCGGATTCCTCCTTCTTGGTGTGGGTGGAGGCTGTGGGTTTCTCCTTCCAGCCTGTACCGCACGACGCCCGGCTACCTCCGGCCATAATCACTGACGGCGATTCGATCCTCGAAGACTGCGGTGGGAGGTGGGAAGGTGCTCGCAATGCTTCACAAGACTCGGGGGCTGCGCTTTGGATCTAGGTTTTGATTCGAAGTAAACAATTGCCGGGAAGGTGAACCATCAAAATAAAGGGGCCTCTCAACAGCACATCGGCGGTGGCACTCTCGTAATTACGGGTTTGTTCGGTATCTGAAGGGATTTCGTCCGTTTTTCAGGCCGAAAATTCTTGGATTGGTTACTTTTAAATACCCTTTCTTGCCCTTTTCGATCCAAATTCCAACAAAGGCTCGGGGGCTGCGGATAATTACCAATTACTTTCCGAAATTTTTGAATTCAATTAATCCTCAAAGTGAATTTAAAAAGTGTGGATTGTGAGTTTCAAAAGAACTCCGATCCGAGTGAAATTAAAGCTCTTCGATAGTTTCGTGTAATGAACCACAGATTCCTTTTGTCAAAGCAAAATGAGGCTCAGGGGCTACCCAATTGGTACACCTGCTCGGTGTAATCCAATTAGATGCTTCAAATGTTTACTTTGAGCACATCAAGGCCTTTGCACGACCAAGCCTGGATTAGAGAAGTACTCCAAAGAATCCGCCAAAGAAACTGACCAAGCTAGAACAAGACTTGAAGGCTAAAGAAGGTTTCTCTGATCAAGGCTAGGCCATGCTGCAGTCGATGACATGCTCGGGGGCTTGACGGGTGTACTACTTGACAGGTACAATCCCGTCCGGATTGCCCGGGAAGGTAGGCCTACCCTTAAGAAGGCCTATACCTGCCTGGGGCCACCAAGAGAACACCAACCAGGTTATCCTCCAGGTCAGTGCGATTACTTAGCGCCCATGATTAAGATCCATCATATGTAGCGATAAGATCCACAAGATCCCGAAGGTTTAGTGAAGTTAGGATTTTACTTGTAAAGCAATCCTTATCTTTCTCCCCCTAGGTTGTAACCCTACCCCCTCGGTGTATATAAGGGGTGGTAGGGACCCCCTCCATCTCCTCTTATTTCTCCACATAATACACAAAAACCTTATACAGGACGCAGGGTTTTACTCACCTCGAGGCCCGAACCTGTCTACATCATGCGTCCTGTAGCCATCCTATTCTTGAGCATAGGCGACTTCCCTACTCTCAATTAGATCTACACTGCATGGGCTACCCCTCTCGCAGGATCGCCGGTCTAAAACACTGACAGGTCCCGGAGGACTTTTTCCTTACCAACCGGTACTAAATTGACATTAGTACCGGGTTTTAAGCACCCGGTACATGGAAGGTAGACGAATGAGCCCATTTCTTGTAGTGTTAGTTACAGTGTTTTTCTAAAGGTATAGTGTTTTTATGCAATCCGAACACACTCTACAGTGATTTTTTATACAATCGCACATGCTTGCTACTACGGTGTGTTTTGGCACGATTACCGTAACTACTCACTGCTATAGTGCCGCTGGTTCTAAAAGTGAAAGAACTTGCAGGAGTACCGTATATCGGTGCAAAGAACAGAACTCAGCAAGAGTATTATTTTTGCTCAGATCAGGAAAAACAGACGAGAAGAATAAAAACAGTACAATAGAAATTAAAAACAAGGGACGGACGATTAGGACATGTACTCCTACCACTTCACTCAAACTCATTAACAGGAGTAATATATACGCGCATACCATTAGCATTAAGAAATGCAAATTAAGAACACTTGGTACAATGCCTGTTTTGGACCTCATTAAGTAGTGATGTATGTTAGCATACAATACAGTTACTACATATATGGCAGGACATGATACAACAAAACGCGACCTGAACTTCTAAGTATTAATGATCTAATTAATAAACCTGGGAAGTACACGACCCAGATTCCATGCATGCTAGGAGCGAGGCGTCTGCATCCCCCGTTAATTATGTTGGCCTTGCAATTAATGCCAAATTAAAGCTCACTAAACGAGGCAAGCCAGGGCTTCGTAGCTGCCCCTGGAGGTGCCCTTGGCGTTGGTGCAGACCGCGATAGTCTTGTTGTTCTTGCCGGCGTACTTAACGTTGACGTCGAGGAGACGGACGCCGCTGCACGGCTGCGTCTCGGAGCAGAGGAGGCTGACGGCCTCGGGCGTGGACGAGGTGCCGGTGATGTTGCGGAACGTCACGTCCTTGACGGAGACGTGGGAGGAGTTGGCACGCTTGCCGGGGCACACCTTCTGGGGGCAGTAGTACTGGTCGATAATTATGGGGTTCGCCACCTCCTCCATCTGTATGTTCTCGAAGGTTAGGTTGGACGCCGTCAGCACCGACTCGGCGTCCTCATACGACTTGATGCGCACGCCGTTGGTGGTGTGCTTCAGCACGCAGTCCCGCACCGTCACGTCCGTCACGTCCTTCTCGTCCTTATAGCGGCCGAGGCAGCCGACGCTGATGCCCTGGCCAGGGCCGCAGACGATGTTGGTCACCATCACGCCCGAGCTCCCGGGGCCGATGGAGACGCAGTCGTCGCCGGTGCCGATGCTCGCGTTGGTGATGCTAACCTTGGAGGAGCCCCCGACATGGACGCCGTCCGTGTTCTCGACGTCCGCGGGCGCGGTGATGCTCACGTCCTTCACGGTCACGTCCTTGGACGTGTCGATGTTGATGTGGAAGAACTTTGAGTTGAGGAGCCTGATGCCGGATACAGTGGCGTTGGTCACGTAGTATAGCACCAGTGTCTGCAACACGCACGCAAACACACGAGTCATGGATATGTATGAATTAATTAATAAATAGCTAGACAGGGTGTGCATCATATGCATGTATCGACTTAATATATATGTATGTAGTACATACGTTGGGCAGCGCTTTGCAGTCCGTCTTGCTCTTGGTATAAACGCCAGTGCCCTGCCCGTCGAGCGTGCCCGGGCCGGTGATGACGATGTTCTCGACGTGGGACAGCTCGATCCAGCTCGCCGTGTACTTGGCAAGGTCGTTGGATCCCAGCAGGGTGCCGTCGAGCTGGATGGTGATGGCGGCCTTGCATGGCCCGGTGAAGTTGAGAGGGCCGACAAGGTATTCGCCCTTAGGAATGAGCACCGTGGCGCTCCCGGTCGCTCTGCATGCCGACGTCCATGCATCCTGCAGCGCCTGATCAACGAGGTCCATCATCACCATCAGCAAGATCGAGCAGCAAGTAATATCTAACGCGCCTATCAGATTGACTCCATTCCGCGACCATACCATCACTTGCCCTTTGTTTACCTTTGTGGAGTCCGTCTTGCCGTCGTTGGTCGCGCCAAGAGCGGTGATGTCGAATGCCCCTTCGCCTCCACTCGCTTCCGCGGCGCCATCCGGAGCAGCGGCATCTCCCGGCGTGGGGGATGCCGCCGCCGCGTTGCCCTTCTTTGCTCCGGCCCTTTCCTTTGCGCACACGGCGCATGCGACCGTCAGGATGAGGAACACCCTGAGAGCATTGTTTGTGGAACCCATTTCTCGTACGTTCTGGTGGTCAGTTCTTTTGGCTGCTGGGGAGATGGGTGTTCTGGAAGATATTCTGCGGGGGAGAGAGAAAAGCACCATTTGCATGTACAAGGAATGGTCATCAAGCCTTTGCTATTTTGAGGCAATGGATGAACGAGGCTGTCCCGTCCTATTGTTTGTAGACGGGTTCTTGACCAATCCTTCACTTTTCCATTGTCCCAACGAGATTCTTTTTATTTTATCTATTTTTAATATTATTTTAACATTAACCGGACTAGAACCTCATTTGCACCGGGTGACCGGTTTGGCCGCTCCATGGCCTATGATCCATTAGGAATTCATATGCTGCCGCGCCATTACATGTGGCGCGGCAAGCGCGTCATGCTAGCGTCCCGGTGTAAGCACGTACTACTAGAAAATCGAGCATTCATCTCTAACACGTTAGTACCGGTTTGAGCCGGTACTAACGTGCAAAATAAGAATACATCGACGTGACGCGGTCAATTTAGTACCGGCGGGAGACACCATCCGGTACTAAATAGTGCCACCTGCATAAGAGGGCAAGGGCTAGATTCCTCGGGGTTAATTTAGTACCAGTTGGTGGCTGCAGCCGGTATAAAATGCACACCATTAATATATGATAGAGCCACTATCTACTACAAAATATTTAGCACCGGCTGGTGGCTCCATCCGGTATAGGATGGATTTTTTGTACCGGCTGGACACTTCCACCGCTACAAAATAGCCTCGTACTTGCCTAATTTTTCTACAATCGGCAACCAGAGGTCTATTTATTTCTCTTCCTCTCTACTAGTCCTTATCTCTTCTCTCCCTTTCATCTTCTTCCTCCTTCCAGCCGGCGGCGATCCTGCAGCGCGTGCAGGGGCCTCGAGCAGCCGGCCCTCGTAGGTGCGGGCGGGCCTGCGCACGCGGCCGCGTGTGCTCGGGGCGGTTGGCTTGGCCAGCGCGCAGGGGGCTCCAATGCTGCAGGCACGCATGAGCAGGTGAGCAGGAGCGGCAGTCCGCACATGCGCGTGAGAGCAGAAAGGTACGTGTTTCGATTTTGCTTGTGCACAAGAGCTTGATTTCACGTGAGTCCTGCAGGGCTGCAGTCCGCATGGGAGCTTGATTTTGCTTGTAGTTGGTGCGCCTCTTGATTTCACGGGAGTGCTTGTAGTTTCCTGCAGCCCGACGGTATCCATCTCTATGCCTATCTCTATTCATCTCTATGCATCTCTTGATTCTTTATTTCCTTATCTTTTGTTGTGCCTGTCACTATCAGAAACCACTTGCTCCTACTGGCGGAGCGGAGGGAGCAGCAGAGGTTCAGGAACGCAGAGGAGTCGATGGAGCTTGAGTGAATGGAAGATGAATTTTCATTCATGACCTCTTGGGTCTGTTCTTTCTTTTATTTTTCTGTGATTGGGTGGGAGGTGAATCCCTTTTGAAATTGTGTAATTTGGAGCCGTGATGTCAAGATTTGAGTTCGTTGTTAGCTGAATGTGACTCCTTTTATCTCAAACTGATGTCATTTTCTATGTTGTATTCTTGAATAATGGTATGTTAAAACCAAAAAAAAAAAAGAAACGAACAGGGGAGAAAAAAATAGAAGTGGAGGAAAAAAAATAGAGCGACATTTAAGTACCGTCTGGTAATATCAGCCGCTACTAAATGTCATGGGCCTAGGGGCATCCCAGCCACACCGCGTGACCGCCCGTTAGTACCGGCTGGTGTTACCGGAAGCAACAGCCAGTACTAATGGGCTGCCTATTAGTATCGGAAGCTCGGTACCGGTCGCATAACCGGTACTAACGTGGCTTTTGGCCCGGTACTAAAGGTTGATTCTCTAGCAGTGACGGCACTAACTGGGCCAGGCCCTGCCGCACCAACGGTGCAGCAGGCCTGCCTGCAACAAGAGCTATGTAAACATCGTATGGGCCCTTCCTCCGTTTTTCCTTCCAATCCAAGACGAGCTCAGCTTGTCGCCATGGACTCCCGCATGCCCCATTAACTCCAAAATCTAACCGTTTTGGGCTGGAAAAGTTAGGGAAATCCACTACTACAAAACTGATTTTAGGGTACACTTCAAAATGGATCTCCAAGACAGACGAGACATAGGACTGCCTCTGTTAGTCATGGTCGGGCTGGTGGCCGTCCAACGCCTCTATTAATGCATTAACGGGGGTTGACGTTATAACATAACTTCCTATGTTAAGGTTTCATTAACAAAGGCGGATGTTGTAACCGTCCACCTTCATTAATCCATTAACGGAGGCTGACGCCTAAGTTAGCCACCTCAGTTAATACACCATTAATAGAGATCTTTAATGCTCCCCATATATACAACATTCCCTCCCCCTCTTCCCCTAGCTCCTCCTCCACTTTTTTGTGTTTTCAGTTCAAAACAAACATAAAATGTGGCCATTTTAGAGGGGGAGTTTTGCCCTTGGATTTGGTGAAGGGAGGAGATCTAACTCTCATCTAGATCTAAATGTAGGATAGAGAAACGGATCTAGAGCTACTCTCTAACTTAGAACTTCACTCTTTCACATGATTTAGATTTCGGTCATGGATAGGAGAAAGTGGATGTACAATTTACCTAAGGTTGGCAACGATCTTTCTTTTCTATAGCATGTGAGATAATTTGTTACCGTTGCGAAAAGGAATCGTCATAGTATGGGTCAGGACCATGCCATTTCTCGGTGTAATAACTAGAAGAACAAACTTGTCCATGGAAGACAACGTGGTGCAATCTCACTTGATCCAGCATGGTTTCATAAAGGATTACACAATATGGATGTACCACGGCAAACCAGATCCTAGTGTCACCGGTGCAGCTGAACAAACTATGTCGACGATCTCGACGGTGCATGAAGAAGGACAATAGACTTCATCATCAAATGTGAATCATGAATACATCAGCATTTAGGATCTTCTCAAAGACAGGGGAGACATGGGAGATCACGACTAAGGTGGTAAATGCAGCACCCGGCAAAGATAAAGGAAATAATTTATTCTATAAATATCATTGTAGCCGGCCAGACCACATTGTATGACAAGTTGTGCTATATGTTTTAATGTGGTTCTATTATCATCACTAGTGAACTTAATAGATTCAGAAATCCTAAACCCTTATGGAAAATTCACACACTCATAAGTTAAAGGGTAAGGCTTTTGATATGCTCTTTTTGTGGCTCCAGGATCTCTGCCAAAAGTTTGTGTCAACATCTCAAACATCTCCTCTCTCAAACCTTCTACATCAGCCCTAGGCCGATTAGAAGCTAAATTGGGGACACCAAAACATTTGATTCGACCTTGAATGTGGCAACGAATCATTACATAAAGGGACATATCCACTCATAGGGGGCTCGCTAAACATAACGGTATGAGGAATCATTGCAATAGTAATACCCATTGTGCTATATGTAGCAAGAGCCTATATTTGATTTGACCTTGAATGTAGCAACGAATCATTAGACAAAAGAACATATCAACTGATAGGGGGCTCGCTAGACACAACGGTATGAGGAATCATTGCAATTGTAATACCCAATGTGCTTCCTACACCAAGCGAAGCACCAATGATAGTATGGCTATGTATATAGTTTTCTGGCGAAGCATCAATGGGAATTTTAGGTATATTCAGATTAGCAAAATTATCCAGATTCTCATTGTTTTTGTGGCGGACCACTCCGAAATTATTCCAAGTTAACTACCCCACAAACCACTAACAAGTAGTCAGGCACTTAATCCGGAATAAGCTGGAACGTCGTCGGATTATACCCAATTAACCACGTTATTCTTTCGATCGAAACAACATGCACGCCCACACGAAGGTGAGTCCCAGAGATTAAAACATTCCACAAGTTCAAATTCACATAAATAGTCTTAGCAGTTATTACAAACCAAGTCTGAAATTGAAATAAAGTTTGAGAGTTCAGCAACGGAAATAAACTAATCGACGATACATAGCAACACCATAATGAAGCCGTCCATGGTGCTACTCCTCACGATCCTCGGACGAGGATGGAACCCACTCGACGTGCCAGCCAGGAGGAATCTGGGCAGGCCAAGTAGCACTAGCAATGTCCTCTGCAACATGCATACCTGAAATAAAAGCCACAAGCAAGACTTAGTATACTAATACTCAGCAAGGCTTACCCGTCGAGTGAAAACTACATCACCGACTTCTAGACATGAGAGGCTTTTGGCTGGTGGGTTTGTTTTGCCAGAAAGCAACTAAGAGTGGATCCTTATTTTCATGATTTTAGCATCAAATTCTAATAGTTTTAACCATTCTAGATTAGCAACCTTTCTAAGCATACAAGTGGTGCAATACAATTTAGTACATACAACAAGTTCATCATCCTCATAGTTTCACTTGTTACTCAATGCAGCACAGCGGTCAAGCAGTCTCATTAACCGCGAGAAGCGGACAGTTCGAACCGAATTTCACTACCTGGCCAGGGAAACCCAACACACACGGATAATGCTTGCTATAAAAGGCACAAGCACTTCCCAACCTTTCCCATCAATCCACAATTCGGCGCCGGGTCCACTCCCTTAGGGCAAAGGTTTACCGCTTCACTCACGGCATCACGCATATACCAACATGTGTACGGCAAGGGAAATACATTTCATAGGAGAGATGGCTATCGGTCCTAGCTGTATCAATCTGGTATCGGGCTTACCGATTCCCATAGGTCGGCATGTGCGTGGTACGTTCAAAAAGTTGACACACAGATACCACATGTTACGACCTTAATCCAATTATCATACACGGACGGGAGATCTACACATACCATCCCGCCCGTCTATCCTTATGATTCCAACATAAGTAAAGACAAGCAACTCCTATATCTCGCGAGTGACAGGAAATCACTCGACTTGTAACGGTCCTAAAGCATTGTGCTAACGACCCTATCATACTAGTATTGCAAGACATAGGTACTAGAATTATGCAACTAGGGTATTTAAACAACTCCTTGAAACGTAAATACACAAGCATAAATAATTCATAGTTGCATAGTTTAAGAGTTAGGTTATGCTCCGGGGCTTGCCTTCTTGAGATAAGCCGGTGTCAGACTCCAGGTCAATCACGACGACGTTGGCACCACCTTCGGGAGCTTCTTCTTCGTTGGCAGGGACGAGATTGTACGTGCCGTCAGCGAGAGCGCCTTCAACATGAGATGCACAAGTATTAAGAGTTGCTGCTAGTTTTAAGTATAAAGGTTAAGACACTTAAAGGCCATATTCACCTAGACACCAGAGTATACCATTCTTTTCTTCACAAAATTAGAGAAGGTGTGTGGTGTAAGTTTTATGCCTTTATGATGGTGATTGTGTACACATATAAAACATTTCAAAATATTATTTCTATGCAGGTGTTTAGCTGTGGAATTTTAAACTTCACATGCACCCTATTGGCTTCAATTATCAAAAGTGATCTATTTCTTTTTATAAAACTCAAATCACTCTAGTTTCTTCTCATTTTTGTTTCTCTGTTTCTGTTCATCCTTTTTATCCACAAACTTTATGACAGCTACTCGAGTATAAGGGCTAAGCTCACTCCAAAATTTAGCGAAAACCGAGCTATACAAAAAATATTAAAAATAGTACAAGTTACTGCTCAAAGAATCAAGATTAAATCATATAAAATCAAAATTACTTCCAAAACAGAAGATTTCACTACCAGAGATAGTCATGAACAAAATAAAGTCCTTGGCCAAGTGGTAGCTGAAAATATCACTTGGACAACCCTAAATAAATTCCTAACTGAAAACCACTACCTATTTATTTGATAGCCTAAACAGGGTCTAAAATTAAGTTTAGCATTTTTCTTACATGTGGCGACACGGTTCTAGACCTCTGGTGAAAGTTGGTGATTTTTTACTGCATGAAATATTTTCAATAAATGCAGAACTGAGCTAGCACAGAAATCATCAAATAATTCCTAACTGAAGCTACAGGCCATATATTTAGGTCTCCTTTGGACACAAAGCTTCTACAGACCACACAAGCAACATATCCAAAGTTCAGCTACAAAGGAGCTCAGGATTTGAAATGGTGCACAAAAATCCAAAAACTGAGTTTGAATTTTAATTCAAAACCCATTCATCAAAAGTGTATCCATGCAAACATGAGATTGGAGTTTACAACCTCACGAGTCTAGGGAGTATTTTTTTTGAATTTTTATGGTTTGTCTAAGAGTTTTAATGGATTTTACAAGTTCGCAGCTTTTAGCCCTAGATCTGAAATTCGACTATTACATGTAGGCCGTCGGTTTTTGCATTAGGGACCCTAAAAGGAATTTGCGATTCGCAATCGGGTCCTTGGGTGAACTGGGAGCACGACGGGCTCGATTCCAGCGAGGGGAGGCCGGGGTTGGCCGGGGTGAGGGCACGGGAGCGACGAGGGACTCACCAGAGACCGGTTTTGTGCACGAGGAGTGGTCGGTGGTGACCGCAGGTGGCCGGCGGCGTAGCAGTGGTGGTGAGGCCGCCTCTGCTCCGTCTCCGACGAGGATGGCGACTGTGGCTGTGATAGGAGGGGCTGGGGAGGTGCAGCAGGTGTCAGTGAAGGCGCTGGTGCACTTGGATGGCCACGAGGACTGCTGGAGGTGGGAGCTCGACGTGGAGGCAAGCTCCGGCGGCCATGGAAGCTCGAGCTCTGTATGCTGCCGCGAGGAAGAAGAAAAGGAGGAGGAGGGGAGATTTTCTGGGGCTCTGGTGTCCCTCATAGAGTTCGAGGGGAGGCAAGGCTTCGGGTCAAAGCAAAGGAGGGGGAGCAGCGCCAGCGGGATGGTCGACGGGGTGACGCCGCGTGGTGCGCATGGGCTGCCGCAGAGCTTCGACGTTTTGGGCGGCAGCGTGTGGCGCGCGTGGGCAGGGCGAGAGGGGCGGCGCAGCTGGCTTGTAGGGGTTGTAGACTTCGCCCAGAAGTGTCCTCTCGCCATTGGTTTGGCTTGTAGCGGCGTCAGGAATCGCCGGCCACGAGGGCGGCGCGATGGAACGGCGATGAGCAGATCGCGTCGGGCGCGCGTGGCGAGGCTGCTCAGGCGCTGGCATCGCGGGAAAAGACCGGACGGGGGGTCAGGAGCATGCACGAGGACCGGGGACACGATCTCCGGTGGTTGGCCGTGCTGGTCAAGGCAGCAGGGCTCGCCGGCCATGTGGCGGCGTTCCCGGCGTTCGCGGGCAGAGGCCATGATGGCCACTGCGTGAGCGCTGAGGTGTGGCTTCGGTTCAAGCGAAAATACTCCAAATTTTTGAACTGAAGTCCAAAAACTGCAAATACGAAAGTTGGAGATTGAAAGGTGGGACACGACTTTCATTTTGGGCAAACTCAAAATTCTGAACATTTCGAGCTCAAATAAGCTAGGTTTGAAAAGGATGTCTGCTTGGTTTTTGAGGTTTTCGAGGATATTAACAACAAAATTTGAAATAGTTTGAAAAAGAAATTTGGCCTGATTTGGGATGACAAACAATTTTGCTTTTTGGAGATTTTTAAGTTCAGTAGTAAAATTTGGAGATTTGGGCGGGGCTTCAAATCAGCCCTTCTATGTTGGATTTTTGAATTTCAAATTCAAACCTAGGGTGGAGATTTGAGTCTTTAGCCTTGATTTTTGGATAACGGTTGTACACGTGGTTAGACCGGCTGGGCCCTGAAGCTGTTCTGGCAATGTGTCAGGCGGTCTGACCGCCTGTCCCAATGTGTCAGGCGGTCTAACCGCCGGTCACAGGCGGTCTGACCGCCTGTCCCCGAGTCCAAGTAGAATCAGATTTTTGCACGTTTTTAGATCTATACAAGGACATCCTTGCGGGGCAAGACCTCCCCACCCTATAAATATAAAGGGTCGTGGCCGATTGAGGACTGCTACCCCAATCGTACAAACCATTGTTCTACTTTTTATCTCCAAACCCTAACTTTTCCATCCCCTTTGCTTTCCTTCTTCGTCTCTACGGTGTTTTAGGACGTTCTAAGTGGCCTTGCCGACCTTAGAACAACCCTAGGTTCGCAGCCTCTGACGGGGTCCCTACCGAGGTTGTGATCGTAGGCTTTCGCGGCGCATTTGCTACAGGCGGTCTGACCGGCTGCATCCAGAAGCTTCGGCGAGGAGAATCTTGACAACCGCGCGATCTAACGCTCTCGTGTGTTGACCAAAAGTGCATCAACATATTTTGGCGACTCCGCTGGGGAAAGAAATCTGGTTTTTGAAGACCGATCTACTATCCCTATCACTATGGGCTTCGACGTTGGAGAAGACAACATCGTGACAGCCTCACTTGAAGATCTTAGTGTTGAAGACCATGAGAGGTGTATGGCGCTTCAGAAGCATCTCGAGGCAGAGTTTTTGAAGACGTTTCGCAAAGGTCGTGAAGAGCGTTCGGCAAAAAGTGTTCGAGACTTTGTAATGCCTTCCTTCAAGATGAGTAAGGAGCAATTGAGGTAATTGACAATGTTAGAATTTCTGCACCTCACCCTACTACATCTGCTCCTGTGGCTTCGGGTTTTTCGGATCAAGATGCATTGATTGAACAATTATTAGAACGACTCAAAAAACTAGAGTGTAAATCTATAGATACTCGTGAATTACCTGAACATAATATCTTTTATGGCATGCCACCTAATTACTTTGCTGGATAGACCCCACCACCACCTAACATGCTCAGACCAAAAACGGTTAATGCAGATGGGTCGGTGGCGGCTGGTTTTACAGCCGGTCAGACCGCTAGCGCGGCTGGTCAGACTGTGGCTACAGGCGGTCAGACCGTGGCTACAGGCGGTCAGACCGCTTGTTCTGGTGGACAGACAAATTCAACTAATGCTATGGTATTCATGTCGCAGCAACCTTTGTTGTTGTCTACTGTTTCAAACTCGGTCTTTGCTGCCGTGCTGGTCCAGTAGCTACAGCAGGCGCTACATATTCCACGACTATGCATACTGCAAATTCGGGTGGTATTCCCGATGATGTTTTCAATGCACATAGAGATATGCAGAATAGGCAATCACCTCACTTGAATTATATGAATTCTATGCAATCTTCGGCTCAACAAAACCCCCAATGGGCCGAATTTACTAGATTAAGGGATGAATTGTCTGATGTGATGAGAAATAAGATAGATGTTAACTTTGGTAATACTAGAGTATATCAGAAACCTTATCATTCTAGCTTTGACACTGTTCCTTTTCTCAATGGGTGGCGCTGGCCTGATTTTGTAAAGTTTAGTGGAGATGATGAGCGTACCACTTGGGAACATGTTAGTCAATACGTAGCTCAACTAGGGGAGGCTGGAAACTATGAAGCATTTAGAGTACGTTTGTTTTCATTGTCACTTACTGGTACTGCTTTTGCCTGGTTTTCTTCATTTGCCCCTGGTTCTATTACGAGTTGGAATCAACTAGAGCGTAAGTTTCATGATCATTTTTAAAGTGGCAATCAGGAGATGAAATTAGCAGATTTGGCATCGGTTAGACAGGGTCGGGATGAAACTGTATCTCAATTTATGAGAAGGTTTAAAGACATTAAAATCCGTTGCTTTAATTTGTCTATTTCTGAGGTTGATCTTGCTGGCTTATGCTTTGGAGGTTTGAAATCCTCCATTAGAGAAAAGATTGACAACTGTGATTATTATTCGGTTGCACAAGTGCATATTAGAGCTGAAGTAGCTTAAGGCCGAATGAATAAAGAAAAAGAGAACTTTAAAACACGTCGGTCTAATGTTCATATAGTTGATTATGAATCCGATGATTCGACCGACGATGATAATGATGTTTATTTAGCAGAATTTGTATGGCCTGCTAATAAGAAAACTGTGTCATGCTCATCTCTTAAGGCGATTCATAAGAATCGGCAAGAAGACATAAAGTTTACTTTTGATGTGTCCAAATGTGATCGTATATTTGATGAACTGCACAAATTTGGTTACATCAAGATTTCGCATGTCATACCACCTACGGAAGAATTGAGGAAGCGTGCTTATTGTAAGTTTCATAATTCTTTTTCGCATGCTACTAATGATTGCAATGTCTTCCGTCGACAGGTTCAATCGGCTATTAATGAGAGCCGTTTGAAGTTTCATGAGATGCAAATTGATGAGACTCATTTTCCGGTCAACACCATGGAGTTGCAGCAGCCCAAGGTCTTGGTTCGCCCACACGAAGCCAAATCTACTAAAGGGAAGAACGTGGTGATTGGAGAGGAGAGATCGTCTTCAAAAGAGTCGGTTAGAGAAGTGACTTATGAGAAGACGGCTGATGGAAAAGAATCGTTCAAGGTCACTGTGAAGTCCTCTGGACAAGGGGGGCAAGGATCGGTCGCTGTTTTTGGACGACGGGCGCCCGGGTCTGGTCTGCTACAAGCGGTCAGACCGGCTACGCCAGGTGATCAGACCGCCTGTCCCCATGGACGCCCAAAGATGTTGATTCCGAAGCATCCAGAAGTTGGTACTTGGAAGATGAACGTGACAAAGGAGCAGGGTGTTCAGAAGCCTAAAGTCACATTTGATATGCTTTACAACAAGTACACCAAACAAAAGGCCGTTCCGAGCGATCGGCCGTTAAAAACAAGAATGAGATCACCGATTCAGCATGATAGGATTCCTTCGCCACCTCGCATGAATTTGGATCCGGTGTGGGATAACAATGGAGTGATGTGGGTGCCATATCATTCAACAATGCAGCCTTCGTTTCATCCTGGCTGGGAAGGTCCGAGAAGGCGTATTCAGGACAGGATTGTGTATCCCAAACATGACCAATCGGCTTTCCGCCAATCTGGTCCAGGATGCTGGACACAGGCGGTCAGACCGCCTGTTACAGGCGGTCAGACCGCCTGTTACAGGCGGTCAGACCGCCTGTCAGGGTCAACTACCAAGGGTTCCTCCGAAGCAGGTTTATCGACCTAAGAAGAAGGAAGAGTTGCAGAGCGTGGATGTGGACTCAGAGAGAACTACTGAGTTCGATATTATTCAAGTTGGGACTATGAATGTCCCTACTGAAAAAAGTTTGGCTACAAAGCCGACTTCGAGTGGAAAGACTGTGGAAGATTAGGGATCCAGCGCTAGCAAGACTCATCAGCGTTTGCTTCCGAAGTGGTGTCCCGAAGGATTGACTCGAACACAAAAGAGGAAGCTTCAGAGACTTCGTTTTTGGGAGAGGCAGGAGCAAGAATTGGAGAAACAGAGAGATGAGTTCTTCAATCAGATCAAGCCTGTGATTCCTCAAAAGAAAGAGTGGAAGCCGAAGGAAGGCCAACAGGCGGTCAAACCAGCTGTACTAGCGGTCTAGACCGCCTGTCATTCAGGACCGACGGCCTAGGCGGTCAGACTGCCTGTACAGGCGGTCAGACCAGGTGACGCAGAAACGCCTGGTGTTTCTTCTTCCAGTTCTTCGGCTCGTGATGGCAAGCCAACATCGGTTCCCACTGCTGAGGACGATGAAGAACTTGTTGATTACAATTCTTCTCCGGAGCGCATGAATGTTGATGCGAATGTGGTTCATATGTCTATGAATGGAGATATGCTTTCGGAGGAGGAGGTTGCTCATCTCGATTTTGGTCCCAAGGAGGCTATATTCCAGAAGCCTAAAGTTGAAGACAATCACTTGAAGGCTTTATATCTGAAGGGACATATCAATGGGAAGCCAATCTCGCAGATGTTGGTCGATGGAGGGGCTATTGTGAATTTAATGCCCTATTCTTTGTACAAGAAGCTTGGTGGTTCAGATTCGGAGCTGATCAAGACTAACTTGACCGTCAGCGGCAACGGTGGAGGAGAGCCTATTGGTGCCAAGGGGGTGAGTTCTATGGAGCTTACTATTGGGAGCAAGACCTTGGCCACTGCTTTCTTTGTCGTTGAGACTCAAGGTAACTTCAGTTTAATCTTGGGTCGTGATTGGATTCATGCAAACCAATGCATTCCTTCTACTTTGCATCAATGTTTAATTCAATGGGTAGATGATGATGTAGAAGTTGTGCATGGTGATACTTCTGCTTGTGTTGCTTTAGCTGATAGCTCTTTGGTTGGCATTCATGATGATGTTAGATGTTTGTCAGGCTTAGATCTTTCTGAATTTGAGTTTATCAGTTGTACTAAGAATGGCTTCATCCCTACTGTCATAAAGCCGATGAACAATCGGCTAAATCATCTCATATGATTTAATGGATAATCGAAAGTGGTTGCAGCAGAGACTTGAACACTATCGGTCGAATCAGAACGATATGTGTGAAGCCATTGAAGATTTCGATGATATAAGCAAGCTAGGATGTGGTTTTACGTCGGCTGATCCTCTTGAGGAGGTAGACATTGGTGATGGTTCTTTGCCCAGGCCGACGTTTGTAAATAAGAATTTAGATCCTATTTTTAAATCTGAATTAATAAAGTTATTAAAGGAGTATGTCGATTGCTTTGCTTGGAGTTATCATGAAATGCCTAGTTTAAGCCGAGAGCTTGTTGAGCATCGGTTGCCTATTAAGTCTGGTTTTAGGCCTTATAAACAACCAACTATGTGTTTTAATCCTGAAATTTCTGACTGAGTTAAAGAGGAAATAAATCGGTTATTAGAAGCAAAGTTTATTAGACCTTGTCGATATGCTGAATGGATTTCTAATATTGTACCCATAGAAAAGAAAGGAACGGGTAAGATTAGAGTGTGTATTGATTTTAGAAATCTTAATCTTAGAGTGTGTATTGATTTTAGAAATCTAATATCCTATGCCAATAACCGATATGCTTATCGATGCTGCGTCTAGACATAGAATGATTAGCTTTCTTGATGGTAATGCTGGTTACAATCAAATATTTATGGCCAAAGAGGATATATCCAAAACGGCTTTTGTATTCCAGGCTTTGTTGGTTTATTTGAGTGGATTGTTATGACTTTTGCTTTAAAGAATGCCGGTGCTACTTATCAAAGAGCAATGAATTTGATCTTCCATGATTTGCTTGGTATTATCTTGGAGCTTTATATTGATGATATTGTTGTCAAATCGGCTGGAAGTGTTTCTCATTTGGCCGATTTGAGACTTTCATTTGAAAGAATGCGTCGGTATGGTTTAAAGATGAATCCACTCAAATGTGCTTTCGGTGTGTCGGCTGGGAAGTTTTTGGGCTTCATAGTTCATGAGAATGGAATAGAGATTGATCCAAAGAAGGCCAACACTATTGGCAAGTTGCAGGCGCCTAGTTCTAAGAAGGAGTTGCAGATGTTCTTGGGCAAGGTGAATTACTTGAGAAGATTTATTTGCAATTTGTCGGGAAAAGTGAATGCTTTTACTCCTTTGCTTCGGTTGAAAGATGATGTTGAATTTACTTGGGGGGCAAAACAGCAAGAGGCATTTGAAGAGATCAAGCATTATTTATCTTTGCCTATGGTTCTTCGAGCACCTATGAGAGGGGTTCCTTTTAAATTATATATCGCGACCGAAGAAAGTGTTATTGGGGCTATTTTGATCCAAGAGACCGAAGGGAAGGAATATGTTATTCCATATGCAAGTAGAAGATTATTAGACGCGGAAACAAGGTATACTTTCATTGAAAAGTTGTGCTTATCATTATATAATGCTTGTACAAAGTTGAGGCATTATTTGTTATTGAATACTTGCATAATTGCTAGTCAAGCCGACATAATTAAATACATATTGCATAGACCTATATTAAGTGGTACAATCGGCAAATGGGCTTATGCTTTGATCGAATATGATTTAGTCTTTGAGCCATTGAAATCTATGAAAGGACAAATCGTTGCCGATTTTATTGTTGAACATAGGATTAATGAACATCTTGATTTAAATGTCGGCCATATTACTTTTACTCCATGGAAATTGCATTTTGATGGATCGGTTTGCAAAAGTGGTTGCGGAGTTGGTGTTATTCTTATATCACCGAATGGTGTTGTTTTTGAAGCTCTTAACCGATTAGATCATAAATGCACTAACAACCAAACCGAATATGAGGCTTTATTATTCGGGTTGGAAATTTTACATGATATGGGAGTAAAACATGTGGAAGCATATGGTGATTCTCTTTTGGTAGTACAGCAAGTATCTAAGGTTTGTCAATGCTTAGATGGATTTTTGAATGCTTATCTTGATAAGTGTTTAGACATTATATCTTGCTTTGATGAATTTGTCATTTATCATGTACCAAGGGAAGAGAATCCTAGAGCTAATGCATTGGCACAGCAAGCATCAGGCTATAATGTTCAGAAAAGAAATTTTCATGAAAAGAGACCGGTGTTTCATGAAGCCGACATTTCTGCTCTGGAACAGGCGGTTCGACCGCTACCGAATCGTACAAACCATTGTTCTACTTTTTATCACCAAACCCTAACTTTTCCAATCCCTTTGCTTTCCTTCTTCGTCTCTACGGCGTTTTAGGACGTTCTAAGTGGCCTTGCCGACCTTAGAACAACCCTAGGTTCGCAGCCTCCGACGGGGTCCCTCCCGAGGTTGTGATCGTAGGCTTTCGTGGCGCATCTGCTATGACATCTCTGATGTCAACATAATTAAAAGTGCACCTAAAACCTATGCAAAAAGGGAATTATGGGTTGAAATTCCAAAATCCATCAGAAATTCAAATTTAAATTCCAAAAACAAGGGTTGTTTGGCACCAACTGAAAACTCAAGATTTTTGTACTAAGCTTGAAAATCTCCAAAAATAAAAGTTGTTTGTCATCACAAATAAACCCTAGTCACTGTTTGGAACTTTTGAAAATTTTGCAGTTTAGTCCCTCAAAAACTCGAATTACTATTCTGGGCACCTTTTTGTTTTTGGGTTGTTTGAGCTCGAAAAACTTGGAATTTCAGGTTCACCCCAAAAAGAAAGTTGTGTCCCATCTTTCAAACTCCAACTTTTATTTTCACACTTTTTCAAGTTCAGTTCAAAGTTTTGGAGAAAATTCGAAATGGAAAACAGAGCTCCACGGGACGCCAACAGTGCCCTGGCGCGCTCCTGCGCTGGCCGGAGCTCGGCCGCCACGTGGCCAGCGAGCAGCGCAGGCGGCGCCGAGCTGGCCGAGCAACGGCGGACGCTGGCGGTTGTCGCCTAGCACTTGTCCGGCCCCTCCCGAGCCATCACTTCGCCGCCGTCGAGTCGCCTCGCCTCGCGCCGCGGGACGCCATCATGCCGGTCACGCGCCGCCGTGGCCGCACGCGCGCTCGCGCCGCGCTGAGCGCTCTGCAGGCCGCGATTCCGCCCCGCTACGCTCCAGCACGCCCTGTAGACGATCCTACAGCAGCACGCAACGATCTCCCTCGCCTACCGAGCCGCTCGCGCTCTGTCCAAGCTCCCAGAGCATCAATGGCGCGTCGCGTCGGCCTTTACTCCGCGCGCACGCTCCCGAGGCCGCACGACCCCGCTCTAGCGTGCCCAAGCCTCCCACCGAGCACTCACACCCCTCCACTCACTCGTTCACTGCTCCAGTTCGCCTCCTCGCGCTCGCTCGGTCATCTTCTTCCTCGCGCCGCGCGAACCGAGCCGAGCTTCGCCGAGAAATTCACCTTCCACACTCCACCATTCCCAAATTCTTCGCGCACGAAGCTAGACCTCTACCCTAGCTCCAAATCCCCCCACTTCCCCCGAGCTATTGTCGCTTCTCCGGCGAGAAATCAAGATTTCCCCCAAATCGCGGTTTTCGGCCGTCGGAGCACCCGCACGTCGAGACCCCACACCGAGCCGTCCCCGAGGTCAACCGAGCACGCCATTAGCTTCCTCGTGCTCCACTGGTGCTCTAGGACCCTTCAAACCCCGACGAACGCCCCCGACCTCACCGGCGTAGCAGTCGCGGCGGCCGCACCGCCACCGCTCGTCGCCGGCGAAACTCCGAGCTTCCCCGGCCTCCCAACCGTCCCCAACCGACTCGTGGTGAGCCCATGATGCTTTTCCCCCACTTCCCCGAGCCTAGTTCGCCGCCGTTTGGCCGGCGCAACTCCGGCGAGAGTCGAGGGCATAACTTCATCGTCTTCGTTTTTCTAGGGTCCTCTGCGCAAAAAACCAGGGACTTGTTCGTAAGGTTTTGAAAGTTCTAGGGTTCCCTGCGTAAAAAGATTCTTAAACCTAGATCTAATTTTCCCGAATCTTGTAAAATCCGTTAAAAATCGTACAAAAATCAGAAAAATGCACAAAAATACTCCCTGGATTCGTGAGATTGTAAACTCCAATCTATTTTCGGCATGTGTGTACTTTTGATGAACCGTTTTTGAATTAAAATTCAAACTGTGAAAATTGAAACTTGTGCACCATTTCAAATCCAGAGCTCCGCTAGGGTTGAGCTTTGGATATGTTGTTTGTAGTGACTTTGGACAGCTTGTGTCCAAAGGGGACCTAAAAATGTGTAGTGTAGCTCCAGTTATGAATTAAAATATGTTTCCTGTCTTTTTGCAGTATAGAAATCATTAAAAATAATCTGTGCAGTGAAAAATCACCATTTTGCTCCAGAGGGCTAGAAACTTGTTAGCACACCTGTTAAAAATGAAAAACTTAATTTTTGCTCTGTTTAGACTAGCAAATAAATTAATATGTGTTTTTGAATAGAAATTTATTGAGGACTGTCCAAGGGTTATTTTGAGCCACCAATTGGCCAGAGCCCTCCGCATACTTATGACTAGCTCTGGTAGGAAGATTTTCTGAATTGGATGTATTTTCAATTTTATATGAATTTATTTCATTTCTGCAGACAGCTGATTGATATATTTTTAATAAATTATGTGTAGCTCAGATTTAGCTAAATTTTGGAGTGAGCTTAGCTCTTATACTCCAGTAGCTGTCATAAAGTTTATAGATAAAAATGATGAGCAGAAAAGGAGAAACGAAAATGAGAAGTAATCTAGATGGAAATTGTTTTTTTATAAAAGAATAAACCTTTTTGTTAGTTAGTTAAAATAAAATAGATGGAATCTGAAATTCCAGAACAGCACCCTAAATTGTGAAGTAATAAATAGAATTCTTTTATATATGTACACAATCACCATCGAAGTCAAATAAAACTTTTCCCACACCTCCACTCTGTTCTCGTGAAGAAACTAGTAGTGCTTAAGCATGTCTAGGTGAATATGGCCTTCAAGGCCTTAATACTTAGGGTCAATAGGCAGCCACCTTAAAATATGCATCTCATGTAGAAGGCGCTATCCCAGACGGCAACTACCACCTCATCCCCGCTGACGAGGAAGAAGTCCCGGAGGAAGGTGCCGGTGCAGGATCGACCGACCCGGAGGCTAACCCCCAGCTTGAGCAAGAAGGCAAGCCCCGGAGCCTAACCTAACCTTTACCAATTATGCATCTATGAATTTACTATGCTTGTGCATTTACGTTCAAGGAGTTGATTGAATACCTTAGCTGCACTTTTCCTAGTACCTATGACTTGCAACACTAGTATGAAAGGATCGATAGGGCATTGCTTTAGGTCCGTTACAAGTCGAGTGATTTCCTGTCACTCGCGAGACATAGGAATTGCTTGTCTTTACTTATGTTGGAATCATAAGGATTGACGGGCGGGATGATAGATGTAGATCTCCCGTCCGTGTATGATAATGGATTTAAGGTCGAAATGTGTGGAAAGAGTTGTCAAGTTTTTGAACGTACCACATACATGCCGATATATGGGAGTCGGTAAGCCCGGTACCAGATTGAAGCAGCTAGGGCCGATAGCCATCTCTCCTTGGAAACTTTGTTTTCCCCTGCCGTACACTTGTGGATATATGCGTGAGACTGTGAGTGAAGCAGTAAACCTTTATCCTAAGGAAATGGACCCGGTTCCGAATTGTGGATCGATGGGAAAGGTTGGGAAACGCTTGTACCTTTTATAGCAAGCATAGTATCCGTGTATGTTGGGTTTTCCTTGGCCAGGTAGCAAAATTCGGTTCGAACTGTCCGCTTCTCGCGGTTAATGAGACTGCTTGACCGCCTTGCTACATTGAGTAACAAGTGAAACTTTGAGATTAATAAACTTGTTCTATGAAATAAATTGTATTGCACCACTTGTATGCTTAGAGAGGATGCTAATCTAGAATGGTTAAATGTACTAGAATATGATGCTAAAACTTGAAAGCAAGGATCTACCTTTAGTTGCTTTTTGGCAAACAAACCCACCAGCCAAAAGCCTCTCATTGTCTAGATGTCAGTGATGTAGTTTTCACCCGACGGGTAAGCCTTGCTGAGTATTAGTATACTCAGCCTTGCTTGTGGCATTGATTTACAGGTACACCGTTGGATGTTGATGCTTTGACTTGGCCTACCCAGGTTCCACCTGGCTGGCACATCGAATGGGTTCCGTCCTCTGCCGAGGATCGGGAGGAGTAGCATCGTGGCAGGCTTCAGCACGGTGTTATTTGTATCGTCGTTAGATTATCTTCCGCTGCAATGAACTTTTATTTCCGCTGCAAGACTTTAATACTCTGATTTAAATTTGAACTCGGTTTGTAATAACTTTGAGATTCTATTATGTATGTCATTTGTGGAATGTTGTAATCTCTGGAACTCACCTTCGTGTGGGCGTGCTGTTGTTTCGATCGAGAAAAGAACGTGGTTAATCGGGTTTAATCCGACGGCGCTCCAGCTTATTCCGGATTAAGTGCCTGACTACTTGAGTAGTGGTCCCGAGGTACTTAACTTGGAATAATTTCGGAGTGGTCCGCTACAGCTGGCGTCAGAGCCGAAACAGCGCACCGGAGAGAGCAACAAACCTCTAATAAACATCTTTGAATAAAACTTGCCAACTCGTGCTTCCGACGCGCTTTGCGAAGGAAGGTTATTAATAGGACCGTTAAGGATGTTACTTAGAGCGTGAAGCCTATGTGGGTTAAGGGATCACGATATGATAGGTGGCAAATAGTATATTATACTGACTTCCAGCACATTTCCTTCTGTCATTTACTTTACGCAATGGTGGGCGCAAGGTACGGCGATTGCTGTAACGTACCACGGCACTATATGAAAATATAGTGGCGGCACATAGTCAATACGCCATCACGGCGTATGAAACTAGAATAGCATGGTGGGCGCAAGGTACGGCGATCGCTGTAGCGTACCACGGCATCATATGCAAATATGATGGCGGCACAAAGTCAATACGTTCATGAAATAGCGTATGAAATTGTCAATATGTTGCTTTGGTGACATATGAACATTGGCCGATCAATGTTAAACGTTCGGGTGCCACCTCTATAGAAGGTGGTAATGAATGGAGACGCTTTCGTGAGTGCTGGCACGAAAGGTTGATTATACATGCTCTGGAATGGAATTTTCTGCAGGTACCCTAACCGCGAATCCGTATATTGTAACAGTTAGAAAAGTCGGCTAGATAATATAGGGAGAGACGAATATTGCCTAGCCACCGGCACTAACTTCGTAGGCCAAAGGTTTATTGGCACGTGTGTTGGTGAGAACGAATAGGCCGCGCATGCATGCATTTTACTGAATTAATGTCGAATTTAACACATGGCCAAATCGAACCGCCGTCAAAGGAATTGAAATCACAACCCAAAAATCCTGCTGAGAACAATCTGTTTGCACCCTTAATTCGAAACTGAAAACGTTGTCGAACGAAAAAGTGTTCAACACGAAAGTTGTCATAAATATTATGAAGTAAATGCTGGAGAAATTTCAACGAAAATGGTTCAGTAAAATTGGAGTTATGCTAAAAATGGTAACCCCCTGTCTGCTGGAAATTTCTGGGGACAGTGAGATAAAAATTTAATTTTTACACCATCTTAACGACAGTTTCTGCTCAAACCTCCAACATGAAACTTGTTAGGAATTACTTAAACAATGTTCTGGCCAAATTTGGGAATTTTGGAGCTTGTAGATTTCTAGTTTTGTAATTTTTAACACCCTGCACAGAATCTGTTCTTATTCTTTGGCGCTACCCGGTGCTCACCCTTGCCCCCTTTTTCCTTTTGGTTCAGATGGACGCCCTCGCTGACCTGGCTAGCTACCCCAACGACGTGTCTTTCTCTGATTGCTTGGGATGGGAAGGCTTCCCTAGCATCTTGTGGTCGGTTCTACAGGCACTTGGCTACCCTACACCGCCGCAGTATGAGAGAATCCTCATCCGAGACCGTGGTGTGACTCGTTCCCGTGTGCGTTTGGTGGTACACCGTCACCGCCGTGTCCTAGTTCCCCCACCTGGACGGTGGAAGTTCATGGACACCACATGGAGACGACTTGTGAGCTAGCTGCCTTGAATGGCATCAGTTCTTTTTGTGCTCAGAACCAGAGCTTGGTAGAGCACCAGTTGCTTGGGCTGTTTCCACCAACTCAGCCGGATGATCCCCACTGGATGAGGCGCTACCTTAGCTCTCCTTTGAGGATGGCGGAGAACCCCGTCGCAGCAGCCGCTTTGATGATGAGGTGGATACGGGCGTATCACCGTTTGCAGGCACTTCTTGGACGGTCGCAGAGCGAGATGCTCAACATTGCTATGGACATGTCCGCTCGCGCCCGTGACATAGGGGTTGAGAGGACCTCTTTGTCCATTGAGGTGACCACTAGAGATGCCATGATTGCTGACTTGGAGAGG
Organism: Digitaria exilis; assembly: GCA_015342445.1. Classification (NCBI taxonomy): domain Eukaryota; kingdom Viridiplantae; phylum Streptophyta; class Magnoliopsida; order Poales; family Poaceae; genus Digitaria; species Digitaria exilis. The sequence continues at coordinate 9,868 of JACEFO010002018.1, read as the reverse complement.
CAATTGAATGACCTCCAGATTGCACACAACAACACCCAGAATGAGTTAGCACAAACTAGAGATGAGCTTGAGGAGGTACATGGTACCTTGGAGCATGCAAATGCTATGCTTGCCGCCCATGACGCTCAGCACCTTCTTGAGCAAGAAGGAGGGGATGGAGAAGGAGAGGCCCCCGATTCCGACATCGACACCGAGGATGACATGCCGCCCCTTCCAGCTCCACCTTCTCCTATGGGCAGCGAGGCTACCGCTAACAACTTAGATGATTTTTAGAGTGGTAGTAGCAAGTTTACTCCTCCGCTAGGCCTAAATGTTGGCTTCATGTTGTAATAGGCTAGATGGAGTTGAGCTCCCCCTTCTATCTTTTGGTGGCAATGTAATTTAATGATGTGGATGTGTGACCAAAACTTGATGAGGTTGTAATAGCTGTGTTGAAAACATTCTCCAGCTAAGCTTGTTTTAATTATTGATGGGTTTTCCATTCATTTCTGGGCTGTGATGTGAACTACAAAGTTGTTTGGAATTTTTCAAACAAAATGACCACCAAATTGCAAACTCATTGGTTAAGCGAAATAAAAATGGCAACCAAAACACTACAGCTCGGCCTGCTGAAAAACAGCAAACGCAGAGAACTAAAGATTGAATTTTTCGGCTTGGTTCCAGTCCGAATTTGATTCTGAGCCCAACATGAAAGTTGTAGAGCATGAAATTTTCGAGCTACTGACCGAAATGGAGCATTTGACTTGTTTCCTGTTGGGAGATATAATTTTTCTTCCGAACTGCGTGCTGACTTGTCATTCTGCGCAGTACACTTCAATATATTGTCACGTTCTATCTTGTCATTCATTATGCAAGCTTATGAAATATGGCTAATACAAGTACCTACTGCCGATGGCAATCACCCACAGCGGTCACGACGCTAGTGGCTCCAACGCTAACCAGCAGGGGCCAGAGGGGCAGCAACAGCCACCGCCACCTCCTCCACCGCAGCAACCTCCGACGTGGCAGCAGCTATATGCCACGCAGACGGAGATTCTCCGGAACCTGCAGCATCAGCAGCAAATGATGCAGCAGCAGATGCTTCAGCAGGGAGGTCAACGGGCCCCTCAGCCTCAGGTGGCTAGATATGAGGATTTTCTGGCAACGCACCCGCCGATATTCTCACGAGCTGATGAGCCCTTGGAGGCCGACACCTGGATTCGAGCCATCGAGTCCAAGTTCACCATCCTGGCGACGCCTTGCACCTCCAACCGCAAGGTCGTGTTCGCGGCGCAGCAGCTCCGCGGCCCAGCTCTCCTATGGTGGGAGAACTACCTGGCCCTGCAGCAGGAGGGTCATGTGGTTGAGTGGGATGAGTTCAAGGCTGCATTCAAGGCTCATCACATTCCGACCGGTCTGGTAGAGCGGAAATTGAATGAATTTTTGGCGCTGACCCAGGGTACCCGCACAGTGCTGCAGTACGCCCAGGCCTTCAATGGTCTGTGCCCATACGCGGGTCATCACGCCGACTCAGACGAGAAGAAGTTAGAGAGGTTCCGACGTGGCCTGAACACCAAGTTGAAGGCACAGTTGGCCACCACCCGTGCTGCCACGTACGGCGATCTTGTGAACCTTGCCATTGCCCAGGAAGACGCCAATATGGTGCACAAGGCGGAGAAAAAGAGGAAGACTCCCGCTGGACCGTCGAGCGCGCAGCCACAGAGGTTCCGCTTGGTTCCCCCAGCTGCACCGCAGGGACAGTCCAGGGCACCTCAAGGAGGTGGATGGGTTGCTAGGCCGCCACAGCCTAACGCGCCCCGTTTCCCTCCACCGCCGCCGCAGCAGCAGGCGCCAAGGCAGAATGCACAGCAGCCAGCTCGCCCTGGAGCCGGCTATCAGTGCTTCAAGTGTGGAAGTAAAGATCACTTTATCAAGGATTGCCCGCAGAACAAGCAGCAGAACCAGCGCCCAGGAAATCAGCAAGGCAAGGGCAAGCAGCAGCAGCGCGTGCAGGTTCGGCAAGGACGGCTCAACTACACCACTTTGGCCGACCTACCCGAGGGAGCCCCAGACATGACTGGTACCTTCCCTATCTGCACTCAACCTGCTGTGGTATTGTTTGATTCCGGGGCAACACATAGTTTTATAAGCACAAGGTTTCATGTGAAATGCGGACTAAAATCGTACCATACCAAATCATCTTATGTGATATCAACTGCGGGAGGTAAAATTGCATCCAACCAAGTCACTCGAAAGGTTCCAATCAGGCTGGGAAGTAAAACATTTCCTACTGATTTAATTCTGCTTGGTATGGAAGGAATCGACATTGTGTTAGGAGCCATTTGGATGACTCAACATAAGGTTGTCCTAGATGTTGCGGAACGAGTTGTTGAAATAAACTCGCCTACGCATGGCCCGAGTGTGCTATATCTACCACAACGGACTTGCGTCGACGCGTGTGCTTATACAATGGTAGAAACCCAACTAAAGGACATTCCGGTGGTATGTGAGTATGCCGATGTATTTCCGGATGACTTACCTGGGATGCCGCCGGATAGGGACATTGAATTTGTGATTGAACTTCAACCTGGCACAGCACCTATATCAAAGAGACCATATAGAATGCCACCCAATGAATTGGCTGAATTAAAAATTCAACTCCAAGAACTGCTAGACAAGGGTTTCATTCGTCCCAGTGTATCGCCCTGGGGATGTCCCGCTATCTTTGTGAAGAAGAAGGACCATTCCTTGAGGTTGTGTATTGATTACCGGCCTCTCAATGCGGTGACTATTAAGAACAAGTACCCACTCCCCGTATTGACATCTTGTTTGACCAACTAGCTGGCGCCAGAGTGTTCTCCAAGATTGACCTTCGCTCTGGCTATCACCAAATCAAAATCAGGCCTTGTGACATTCCAAAGACTGCCTTTTCTACACGTTACGGGCTTTATGAATTCTTGGTTATGTCTTTTGGACTCACCAATGCCCCAGCCTACTTCATGTACCTCATGAATTCGGTCTTCATGTCAGAGCTAGACAAGTTTGTGGTGGTTTTCATTGACGACATTCTTATATATTCTAAGAATGAGGAAGGGCATGCTGAGCACCTTCGCATTGTTCTTCAAAGGTTGAGAGATCATCAGCTCTACGCCAAGTTCTCCAAGTGTGAATTCTGGTTAGAGAGCGTGAAGTTTTTAGGTCACACGGTTTCCAAGGATGGTATATCCGTGGATCCAACCAAAGTGCAAGAGGTGCTAGATTGGCAACCACCTACCTCTGTCCACGAGATTCGGAGTTTTCTGGGTTTAGCCGGTTATTACCGCCGTTTTATTCCGGACTTCTCTCGGATTGCGAAGCCCATGACCGAACTCTTAAAGAAGGGAGTCAAATTTGAGTGGAATGACAAATGTGATGAAGCTTTCCACACCTTGCGAAGACATTTAACTTCAGCCCCAGTTTTGGCTCAGCCCGATTGCACCAAGCCCTATGATGTGTATTGCGATGCATCAGGCACCGGACTTGGCTGTGTCCTCATGCAAGAGAATCGAGTCATTGCTTATGCTTCTCGAGCACTTCGGCCTCATGAGCAGAACTACCCACGCATGATCTCGAGTTAGCAGCGGTTATTCATGCTCTCAAGATGTGGAGACACTATTTGATGGGTGTTCCATGCAACATATACACAGACCACAAGAGCCTCAAATATGTTTTCACCCAGGCACATTTGAATATGAGGCAACGAAGATGGTTGGAGTTAGCAAAGGACTATGACCTTAGTGTGCATTATCACCCCGGGAAGGCTAATGTAGTTGCGGATGCACTAAGCCGCAAGGCTCATTGTGATTGTCTTTCCGTGGAGTCCTACGCTGACACCCTGTGTCATGAAATGGCAAAGCTCAATTTAGAGATTGTTCCACACGGGTACTTCAGCCATATTGCAGTTGAACCAACCTTGCACGATCAGATTGTTGTAGCCCAATTGAACGACGCGAGCATTAAAATCCTTAAAAGGAAATTGTCAAAGGAGAAGGTGAAAGAGAAGTACAAGTGTTTCCGGCTAGATGGGCAGGGAGTAATGTGGTTTGGACATCGCCTCGTGGTGCCCAAAAAACGGAACTCCGGAGGAAGATTATGGATGAAGCACATCTCTCTAAATTTTCTATCCATCCCGGCAGCACCAAAATGTACCAAGATTTGAAACAAAACTTTTGGTGGACTTGAATGAAGCGAGAAATTGCCACGTATGTGTCGGAATGTGACACATGCCAGCGGGTTAAGGCTAGCCACTTGAAGGTAGCAGGCACGCTTCAACCTCTACCTATTCCCTCCTGGAAGTGGGAAGATATAAGCATGGATTTCATTGTTGGACTTCCTAGAACCCCTCAGGGGCACGACTCCATTTGGGTAATTGTGGATCGTCTTACCAAGACCGCGCACTTCATTCCGGTCAATACCATTTATGCCGCTAAGAAGTACGCGGAGATTTATTTGGAGCGGATCGTTTGTCTACATGGAGTACCCAAGACGATAATTTCAGATCGTGGGTGCTCCGTTCGTAGCACGCTTTTGGGAACAATTGCAATTATCCCTAGGCACAAAGCTGATCCGTAGTTCAGCATATCACCCACAGACCGATGGGCAGACGGAAAGGGTAAATCAAATACTTGAGGATATGCTTCGAGCTTGTGTTATTCATTATGGGAAGAATTGGGAGAAATGTCTATCTCTGGCCGAATTCTCCTATAACAAACAGCTACCAAGCGAGTCTTAAAATGGCACCTTTCGAAGCCTTATATGGTAGAAGATGTTGGACCCCGTTGTGTTGGTCCCAGGCAGGCGAGAGATATACTTATGGCCCTGACCTCGTGAAGGAAGCAGATGAAAAGGTTAGGATCATTCGTGAAAATTTGAGAACCGCCCAGTCACGGCAAAAGAGTTACTACGATCAACGGCGGAAGCGACTTCAGTTTGAAGTTGGGTGATCACGTGTATCTTAAGGTCTCCCCGACCAAGGGTGTGCAAAGATTTGGATTAAAAGGAAAGCTTGCACCTCGTTATATCGGCCCATATGAAATTATTCAACAATGCGGACCAGTGGCCTATCAAGTGAAGCTTCCCGAGAAGCTCTTAGGCGTACACGATGTGTTTCATGTTTCCCAACTCAAGAGGTGTCTTCGTATTCCGACCGAAGCTATTGAACAAGAGGAACTCTCGGTTGAACCGGATCTCTCTTATGATGAGCATCCCGTTAAGGTCCTCGACGAGAAAGAAAGACAAACACGAAGGAAGGGAGTTAAAATGTACAAAATTCAGTGGAGTCATCACTCCGAAGATGAAGCCACATGGGAAACCGAGGACTATCTTAGGAAGAACTTCCCTGACATTCTTTCATAAGCCGAGGTATTTCTTTTCCCTCTTTATCCCTATGTTTAGTCGAATCTCGGGACGAGATTCCTTTTAAGGGGGGTAGGCTGTGACATCTCTGATGTCAACATAATTAAAAGTGCACCTAAAACCTATGCAAAAAGGGAATTATGGGTTTGAAATTCAAAAATCCATCAGAAATTCAAATTTAAATTCCAAAAACAAGGGTTGTTTGGCACCAACTGAAAACTCAAGATTTTTGTACTAAACTTGAAAATCTCCAAAATAAAAGTTGTTTGTCATCACAAATAAACCCTAGTCACTGTTTGGAACTTTTGAAAATTGTGCAGTTTAGTCCCTCAAAAACTCGAATTACCGTTCTGGGCACCTTTTTGTTTTTGGGTTGTTTGAGCTCGAAAAACTTGGAATTTTAGGTTCACCCCAAAAGAAAGTTGTGTCCCATCTTCCAGAATCCAACTTTTATTTTCACACTTTTTCAAGTTCAGTTCAAATTTTTGGAGAAAATTCGAAATGGAAAACGGAGCTCCACAGGACGCCACAGTGGCCCTGGCGCGCTCCTGCGCTGGCCGGAGCTCGCCGCCACGTGGCCGGCGAGCGGTGCAGGCGGCGCCGAGCTGGCCGAGCTGCGGCGGACGCTGGCGCTTGTCGCCTAGCACTTGTCCGGCCCCTCCCGAGCCATCACTTCGCCGCCGTCGAGTCGCCTCGCCTCGCGCCGCGGGACGCCATCATGCCGGTCGCGCGCCGCCGTGGCCGCACGCGCGCTCGCGCCGCGCTGAGCGCTCTGCAGGACGCGATTCCGCCCCGCTACGCTCCAACACGCCTGTAGACGATCCTACAGCAGCACGCAACGATCTCCTCGCCTACCGAGCCGCTCGCGCTCTGTCCAACCTCCCAGAGCATCAATGGCGCGTCGCGTCGGCCTTTACTCCGTGCGCACGCTCCCGAGCCGCACGACCCCGCTCTAGCGTGCCCAAGCCTCCCACCGAGCACTCACACCCCTCCACTCACTCGCTCACTGCTCCAGTTCGCCTCCTCGCGCTCGCTCGGTCATCTTCTTCCTCGCGCCGCGCGAACCGAGCCGAGCTTCGCCGAGATATTCACCTTCCACACTCCACCATTCCCAAATTCTTCGCGCAAGAAGCTAGACCTCTACCCTTCCAAATCCCCCCACTTCCCCCGAGCTATTGTCGCTTCTCCGGCGAGAAATCAAGATTTCCCCCAAATCGCGATTTTCGGCCGCCGGAGCACCCGCACGTCGAGACCCCACTCCGAGCCGTCCCCGAGGTCAACCGAGCACGCCATTAGCTTCCTCGTGCTCCACTGGTGCTCTAGGACCTTCAAACCCCGACGAACGCCCCCGACCTCACCGGCGTAGCAGTCGCGGCGGCCGCACAGCCACCGCTCGTCGCCGGCGAAACTCCGAGCTTCCCCGGCCTCCCTACCGTCCCCAACCGACTCGTGGTGAGCCCATGATGCTTTTCCCCCACTTCCCCGAGCCTAGTTCGCCGCCGTTTGGCCGGCGCAACTCCGGCGAGAGCCGAGGGCATAACTTCATCGTCTTCGTTTTTCTAGGGTCCTCTGCGCAAAAAACCAGGGACTTGTTCGTAAGGTTTTGAAAGTTCTAGGGTTCCCGGCGTAAAAAGATTCTTAAACCTAGATCTAATTTTCCCGAATCTTGTAAAATCCGTTAAAAATCGTACAAAACTCAGAAAAAATGCACAAAATACTCCCTGGATTCGTGAGATTGTAAACTCCAATCTTCTTTAGGCATGTGTGTACTTTTGATGAACCGTTTTTGAATTAAAATTCAAACTGTGAAATTGAAACTTGTGCACCATTTCAAATCCAGAGCTCCGCTAGGGTTGATCTTTGGATATGTTGTTTGTAGTGACTTTGGACAGCTTGTGTCCAAAGGGGACCTAAAAATGTGCAGTGTAGCTCCAGTTATGAATTAAAATGTGTTTCCTGTCTTTTTGCAGTACAGAAATCATTAAAAATAATCTGTGCAGTGAAAATCACCATTTTGCTCCAGAGGGCTAGAAACTTGTTAGCACACCTGTTAAAACGAAAAACTTAATTTTTGCTCTGTTTAGACTAGCAAATAAATTAATATGTGTTTTTGGATAGAAATTTATTGAGGACTGTCCAAGGGTTATTTTGAGCCACCAATTGGCCAGAGCCCTCCTCATACTTATGACTAGCTCTGGTAGGAAGATTTTCTGAATTGGATGTATTTTCAATTTTATATGAATTTATTTCATTTCTGCAGACAGCTGATTGATATATTTTTAATAAATTATGTGTAGCTCAGATTTAGCTAAATTTTGGAGTGAGCTTAGCTCTTATACTCCAGTAGCTGTCATAAAGTTTATAGATAAAATGAATGAGCAGAAAAGGAGAAACAAAAATGAGAGTAAATCTAGATGGAAATTGATTTTTATAAAAGAATAAACCTTTTTTGTAGTTAGTTTATAATAAAATAGATGGAATCTGAATTCCAGAACAAGCACCCTAAATTGTGAAGTATAAGTATGCATTTCTTTATATATGTACACAATCACCATCGAAGTCATAAAACTTTTTCCACACCCCACTCTGTTCTCTGTGAAGTAAACTAGTAGTGCTTAAAGCATGTCTAGGTGAATATGGGCCTTCAAGGCCTTAATCTTAGACAATAGGCAGCCACCTTAGAAGTCGTATGCATCTCATGTAGAAAGGCGCTATCTCCGGACGGCAACTTACCATCTCATCCCCGCTGACGAGGAAGAAGTCCCCAGGAGGAGGTGCCGAGACGTGCAGGATCGACCGAACCCGGAGGCTAACCCCCCAGCTTCAGAGCAAGAAGGCAAGCCCCGGAGCATAAACCTAACCTTTAACAAATTATGCATCTATGAATTTACTATGCTTGTGCATTTACGTTCAAGGAGTTGATTTGAATACCTTAGCTGCACTTTTCTAGTACCCTATGACTTGCAACACTGAGTATGAAAGGATCGATAGGGCGTCATTGCTTTAGGTCCGTTACAAGTCGAGTGATTTCCTGTGTCACCTCCGAGACATAGGAATTGCTTGTCTTTACTTATGTTGGAATCATAAGAATTGACGGGCGGGATGATAGATGTAGATCTCCCGTCCGTGTATGATAATGGATTTAGGTCGAAATGTGTTGGAAAGAGTTGTCAAATTTTTGAACGTACCACATACATGCCGATATATGGGATCGGTAAGCCGCGGTACCAGATTTGAAGCAGCTAGGGCGATAGCCATCTCTCCTTGGAAACTTTGTTTTCCCCTGCCGTACACTTGTGGATATATGCGTGAGACTGTGAGTGAAGCAGTAAACCTTTATCCTAAGGAAATGGACCCGGTTCCGAATTGTGGATCGATGGGAAAGGTTGGGAAACGCTTGTACCTTTATAGCAAGCATAGTATCCGTGTATGTTGGGTTTTCCCTGGCCAGGTAGCAAAATTCGGTTCGAACTGTCCGCTTCTCGCGTTAATGAGACTGCTTGACCGCCTTGCTACATTGAGTAACAAGTGGAACTTTGAGATTGATGAACTTGTTCTATGAATAAATTGTATTGCACCACTTGTATGCTTAGAGAGGATGCTAATCTAGAATGGTAAATTTACTAGAATATGATGCTAAAACTTGAAAGCAAGGACTTACTCTTTAGTTGCTTTTTGGCAAACAAACCCACCAGCACAAAAGCCTCTCATTGTCTAGATGTCGTGATGTAGTTTTCACCCGACGGGTAAGCCTTGCTGAGTATTAGTATACTCAGCCTTGGCTTGTGGCATTGATTTACAGGTACACCCGTTGGATGTCGATGCTTTGACTTGGCCTACCCAGGTTTTCACCTGGATGGCACATCGAATGGGTTTCGTGACTCTGCGAGGATCGGGAGGAGTAGCATCGTGGCAGGGCTTCAGCACGGTGTTATTGGTATCGTCGTTAAGATATCTTCCGCTGCAATGAAACTTTTATTCCGCTGCAAGACTTTGTACTCTGATTTAAATTTGAACTTTGGTTTGTATAATAACTTGAGATACTATTATGTATGTTCATTTTGTAGGGAATGTCTGTAATCTCTGGAACTCACCTTCGTGTGTGGCGTGCTGTTGTTTTGATCGAGAAAAGAAACGTGGTTAATCGGGTTTTAATCCGACGGCGTCCAAGCTTATCCGGATTAAAGTGCCCTGACTACTTGAGTAGTGGTCCGAGGTAACTCTAACTTTGGAATAATTCGGAGTGGTCCCTACATTCTGCTACAGGCGGCTGACCGGCCCCTACAGGCGGTCGACCGGCCTGCATCCAGAGCTCTTGGGCGAGGAGAATCTTGACAACCACGCAAGCCGATCTATGCGCTCTCGTTGTTGACCCAAAGTGCGTCAACTAACGGTCATAAAAAGGAAAAGTGTTTGGTTTTTGTTTTGCCTTGACAATTTCCTCACTATGCATTTCTTGTTCCGTGGTAGATTTAGCTTTTGTAGCTCAACCCGT
>JACEFO010002017.1:0-49803 GCA_015342445.1 Digitaria exilis | reverse complement strand
AACATCAGTTCATGATATGATTTAGATCCACAGGCAGCCTTAAATCAAGTTTCACAATCATAAAAAATTAAATCTTAATTAACCCTCAACCTGCTTGAAGTCGAATTTGCCATAATAAAAATATTTTCCATATAATTTAAGATCTCAACCCCTGCTGATACAACTACGTGAAAACTCAAATAGGTACGCGGCAATGGTAACGGGCCCAAGAGGCGCGTACAAAGAATTAACAATCGTAACGGTCGTGGAAACAACGGTTGTTACCATAAGCCTGGTAGGCTCGCCCCCGCCTAGCATGACAACGCCGTTACCAAATGGAGACTTGTAGTAACGTACATATTCAGGGTCCGTTACTAATTGAGTATGTAACGGGTTTTTAAACACAATCGTTACTATAATGCACTTATTCTGTGACAGTCTCTTTAAGTTTGTTACATTACAGATACGGCAGTGATCGTGCCCACTGGTGGCTACTAGTAATGAGTGATATGTGTGTCGATATGATAACCCGTTACTAATGGTCGCTACTTGGTAACTTTCGATAGGTGTCCATACGGTTGCCCGTTACCCAATCGGAGATGCTTTGTTCAGTTAAAAAGTACTTTTCAACTTTTCTATTTAATTCCCGCTCACATAACATGCTTTTCAGAAAATTCCTTTTCCAACATTCCTATTCATTCCCTTCACAGAACATGCTTTCCGGAAAAAGTTTTTCTTTTCCTTTTTAAACTAAGCACAGATGTACATACATTCACATCATTGTGCATTCACAGGATTTATCAGCATCCATATTCAATTATGCAAATCACTGATGCATTCACAGGACATCCATATTCAATTACAAACATTATCATCGGCATCCAGATAAATTTTATGCACAACACCAAAGATAAATTTAAGTTCAGCACCATGCACGAAGATAAGTTTAGCAACAAACAGATAAAATTAAAGTTTAACAAAAGAAAGACAACGTCATAGTCCGTCGTCGGCGGAGGATCAAGCATCACTTGCTGGCGCCGGTGTCGTCGTCGACATCCTCCTCTAGCACCGGGACGACGATGGTCTCATTCTCCCCTAGTTTTTTGTAAGTACTCATGAACAAGCCGATCGTGCCCCCGCTCGATCTCGATGGAGTGCTTGAGGACACCCGATGGGTGTCTTTCCCCACAGCAGGGCAGATCGGGCAGCGGTACCAACTCTTCCAGCTGCTGGAGGTTCGGTAGGTGATCCACAAGGGCTTTTCTTGTGGTGGAGGAATGCTTGAGGAGCCGGCGCTGGCGACGACATCGCCGGGGTCCGGCTGGAGCACTAGAGGAGCAAGTGGCAGCGCTGAGGCTGCTGGTCGTCGTGGCGGCGCTTGGGCAACGGAGAACGCAAACCGCCGCTAGAACTCTGTACGTGACATATCGGGAACAATGATGTTTAGAGATTAGAACAATAAACAGAACATGGAGGGGCTCCAAACTTACAGACGAGGAGATGCGAAATAGGGGGAGCTGTGGCGATGCACGCTTCTACCCCTTTGGGTCCATGGTGCAGTGACGATCTAGACGAGGCGGAGCATAGCGCAATGGACAAAGAAGTTGTCGAGCACGGAGGATGACTACCGGAACGATGGAAAGCACTGTAGAGGAGAAGTGCGCTCCGGGTTTTATATTGGAGAGTGGGGAAGTGCCGGTGGCGGAAGATCAAGCGGTTGACGAGTGGGGAAGACGAAGCGGTTCCTATACGGAGCACTGAAGACAAAGTGGTTGCACGCGCGGATGAATAAAGATGAAAGGTGGCCCAAAGGAGACGAAGCGGCAAACGAGAAGATGACAGGTGGGCCTAAAAGGATACGAAGCGACAGCGAGCGACTAATCAATTCTTGGGTAACACCTACTTGTAACGGATGTTATTTAAAGCCTGTCACTAAAGTCGGATATCGGTAATGGAGGTTATTTAAAGCCCGTTACAAACATGACACGTAAGGCAGAAGTAAACACCGCTACAAATAGTGACACGTGAGCCAGAGAGCCATTTCACCGACAGCCCAACCTCCAGCTGCGCGCGCCCGCGCCCGCGCCCGCCCCGAATATTCCTGTACCTGCCTGACGGCTTCCGCAGTCCCACCACGTACGCCTCCCGCTGTGGGCGCTGTCTCCCCGAACCCATTGACTGCCTGTCAACATTACATTCGCCGGACGTAAATACCCTCCTGCGTGCTGGCCACGGTGGTTGTGTCATCACGTGTGTATGCTGCACCGGCTCCCGCACCTGGTTGTGTCAACGTCACCGTGGCTGTTTTCCTCGTGTGAACACAAAATGACCAGCTAATAGTTTTTCTTTAATTTGGAGTATACTCGAGCATGAACACAAAACGACGAGACACAACAAGACAGAACGTGGCTTTGTCAATTGTCCAACAGTATGGCTAGCTATTTTTTTCTATTGGGTACGAGCGTGATGGTGAGCAACGCCTGTGCCATGTAGGGTGAGTTCTATAGCCACACAGTGAGCATACCTTGACATATTTTTGTATAGTTTTCTTTTTACAAAACTACGGTGTTTATTCCTAGTGTATTTATAGTTTTGTTATTTTTCTCATTGTAACTGGAGGACAGCACGCTGAATTGCAATTATGTTGTCGTGTGCATGTCTTCCTGGTGTTGCAGTTATTGCCCCGGTTGCAATTGGAGCACTCGACCAGTAGCAATTGATCCTGTTGTAACTAGATCAGTGCTTTAGTTGCAGTTTACGGTATAACCAGAGGGCCTTTCGAGTTCCTAGTATAACCGGAGGGCCTGACCAGTTGCAATTGCTTCCGTTATAACTATATTAGTGTCCTACTTGTAATTGTGATGGTTTTTTCTACTGTTGTTGTAACTCGGTTATTTCATGGTTGCAATCAAAGTATTCGACCGCTTGCAATTTGTCCAAATGACTATATTGGTGCTCTAGCTGCAGCTGTGGTGTCATGTGTTTGTCTACCTAGTTTCGTTGTAACTCAATTACTGTCTCAGTTGCAGTTAGAGGGCCGAACTAGTAGCAATTGTGAAAGTGCATTTGACCCCTAGTGGTTTCGGTGTTGATAACAACCACAATTTGGAGGTTTCATATTTTTATTGAGATATGTGCAAGTGGTAATGAAGTGAGAAAAGAAAATATATAAAGGAGGTCCCCAATTCAAATTATATGGTGTGAAGCTCGTATGGAGGATTTAAATTGAATTTATTCTTTGAATTTGAGTATAGGAAACACCGTACTATCAAGAGGGACGTGTTTGATGAATCAAGGATATCAAAGTGCTATATTGAGATGAAAACTAACCTTGAGAGAACAAAACGGACAATTCAGGGAAAACCGGAAGATTCGATTTCCTTAATCGGAAGATCCGAAATGGTACTGAGTAGAAAATTGCAAAACCGGAAGATCCGATTTTGTGAATCGGAAGATCCGAAATGGTACTGAGTAAAATTTGGCAAAATCGAAAGTTCCGATTTTATGAATCGGAAGTTCCGGTATTGACTGGAGACTTAGGTTTTTCTTAGCTAACCTAGCCTATCCGGAAGATCCGAGTAGTACTCGGAAGATCCGGTTTGCCCGATTCTGAACATAAACGGTTAGATTTTGAGGTTCCCTATATATACCCCCTCACTCTCTCCCTTCACTTCGCTCGACCAAACCAGTATAGAACACACTCCAAAAGGCTCTCTCCTCCTCCCCACTCCCCTTCAAGCTTGCCCTAGCCAAGATTCACTTGGGGATTGATTGAGAGAGAAGATTTGTGGTTTGGGTGTTGACTTTGAGTGAGGGAAGCACTTGTTCATCTCAAGAAGTACTTGAAGCATCCTTGGCTTGTGATTTGTGTTTGTTACTCTTGGAGCTTGCTCCTAGGGGGTTAGAGATCACCAAGTGCAGCACCTAGCTTGTGGGAGCGTCTTGGAGGATTGTATCACCCGTTCCTTGTGTGGAACCATCTAGTAAGTGACTCAATCTTGATCTTTGTGGTCGATTGAGGGAGGAAACGAGTTGAAAGAGACTCTACCCTTTGTGGGTGCCTCAACGGAGACGTAGCTCCCTTGGGAGTGAACTCCGGGAACAAATCTCGTGTCTCTTTGTGTTGCTTACTTTACTTTGGTTCATATATTGTCATATTTGCTATATATTGCCTGATCTATCTTTATAGAGGTTTCCGCTGTATTTGATCATAATATATAGCTCTTAGAGTACCTTTGTGAACTTTCTATTCAAGTGGAATTGCGAATAACTTGTTAGATTTTGAATCTCGAGCAAAGGTTATTTTCCACATCGGATCATCCGTGTAAGTCTCGGAACATCCGATTATCGGATCTTCCTAGAGGTACTCGGAAGATCCGGTTTCACTGACAACTTGTGAAGAAAGAATTTTAGGTATCAGAACCGAGGCTCTTGTCAAGGCTTAACCGCTCAAGAGAATCAAGATGTCGGGGATTGAAGGTGAAGAAAATGTGGACATCACCACTTCTCAAACTCCACCCATCAATCCACCTCCTCAAGATGATGAAGATAAAGCTTCCTTCAAGTCAACAAGAAGTAAAAGATCAAAGAAGGATCCATCACCCCCACCAAGTGAAAGCTCAAGCTCAAGTTTGGACTCTAGCTCGGATGAGAGTTCGGATGACGACTCAAAGGCTAAGAAGATAGAAAAGTTGAAAAAGAAGCTAAAGAAGCTAGAGGAGGATGAGAAGAAAGACAACAAGAAGAAGAAGCAGAAATCAAGGGAGTTTACTCATGTTCCACTTGACTACAATGATATATCTTCTTTCAATCTATTAATCTTGGCAAGGCACCATATTTTGATGGATCAAACTACTCAAAATGGGCCTATGACATGAAATTGCATCTCTTCGGGCTTCACCCCTCTCTTTGGGAGATTGTGTGTGTAGGTGTGAAGAAGCCCAAGAAAGGAAAGATGACTCCGGAGCTTGCACAAGACTACTACCGCAACGCTCAGGCCAGAAGAATCATCACCAACTCCTTGTCCCCTCAAGAATTCAACAAGATACAACATGTTGAAGTGGCAAAAGATATTTGGGATATTCTTAGGGAGTCACATGAGGAACATTCATGATCAAGGAAGGCAAAATTGATTTGCTAGATGCTCAACTTGAAGATTTTGTCATGCTTGATAATGAGACTACTCAACAATGTTTGATAGACTCATGGGATGATCAACACCATTAGAGCACTTGGAAGTGAAGAGTGGAGTGACTATCGGGCAAGAAAAAGATTATTGAGGGCATTCACTCCAAGGGACTTTCATCTTGCTCAAATGATTAGAAGGGATGAGAAGTTCAAGAAGATGACGCCGGTTCGCCTTCTTAGCGAGTTGCTTCAACATAAACTTGCCGAGAAGGAAGCAAAAGCGACTCTAAGTAAGAAGAACAAGAAGGACATTGCATTGAAGGCAAGAGAAGAAGGTGAAGAAAAAGCATAGGAATCCAAAGCCAAGAAGGAAGATACAAGGAAGAAGATGAGAGCACCGATGAAGAAATTGCTTTGCTTATCAAGAACTTTAGAGGCTTCCTCAAAAAGAGAAATTTCAAAAAAGAAAGTGGAAGCAAGGACACTAGAAGAAGCAAGAGAGACCATGCTACCAATGCGGTGAGTATGGACACTTCATTGCCGAGTGTCCCAACAAGAAGGAAGATGGCAAACACAAGAAGGAGGACAAGAGAGAAGAGAACAAGAGAAGCTATGACAACAAGAAGACCTATGATCATAAAAAGAAATGCTCAAGACTAGCTCATCTTGGTATGGAATGGCTATCAAGTGATGAAGAGTTAGAAGATGAGAACGTAGCAACACTTGCCATCCATAAATCAAGATCTTCATTAAGCCGTATCTTCACCAACTTGTTCGATAGTGATGATGAAGACCATGCCCCTCTTTGCCTTATGGCTAAGGCACTAAGGTGACATCCAAATCCACTTCATCTACTCCTCCTTGTAATGACATAGAAAATGAATCTAGTGATGAGGATGAAATGGTGAAGGAAAACATGATAAAACGTTTTGGGAAGAAAGGTTATAAAGAAATTAAAAATCTAGTTAAGAATCTAAATAAAAGGGATGAACTCCTTGTAAAACAAGAAGACTTATTCATCCTTGAGAAGGAGAAAAACCGTGTTTTAGAAGAAGCTCTTGCTAAGGAGAAAGGAAAGGTAGAGAAGTTAGAAGTAGACTTGTCTATTGCTAATGACTCTAAAGAAAGGATGTCAAAGGATCTCACCTTGGCAAATGAATCTCTTGCTATCTTAAAGAGCAAAAATGGTGAACTTCAAGAAAGCTTATCATGCTTAGAGATCAAATACAAAGATTTTGAAGTAAACTATAATGCTCTTTGGGAGAGTACCTCTTTTTCATCCAAGGCAAACCTTGATTCTAATGCTTCTACTAGTGAAGGGTGTTCAAAATGTTATAAAATTGATGTGAATGCTTATCTCACTAACGTTGCCACTAACGTTGCCAAGCTAGAGGAGCTCTTGAAAACAAAGGACAATGAGATCAAAAGATTGACCATGCAAGTGAGAGAAGGGTTAGAAGGTAAGTCAAAGGTAAAACATGATGATAGTAGGCATCATAGCATCAAGGATGGTCTTGGACTCAAGAGAGGTGGCAAAACCAATGGTAAGCAAGTGACAAATGGTTATGAAGGTCCCATGTTCATCAAAGGGACTAAACTTGGTGATTTGATGAATATTGCTCATGGTGTCCGAAAGAGTGATGTTGGTAAGAGTCACTCAAACAAGATAAAGGGTGAAAAGAAAGGTAAAGGTAAAGAGAAGGTGAAGAGTGAGACACATGAGCCTTCTCCATCATACACGAGTGACTATATGGTAACCATGGACAAGAATGGTAAATTTGTGGTTAAATATGTTGGTGTCTACATAAAGAAATCCATTTTGAGGAATGTGTGGGTACCTAGGATGTACTCGGCTAACCTTGAAGGACCCAAATCTTTTTGGGTACCTAAATCTCGAGCTTAAACTTGTTTTGTAGGTCTACTCCTCCGACGGCATGGGATGGTTGCTTGATAGTGGATGCACAAATCATATGACCGGGGAGAAAGATATGTTCACATCATTTGAGCCAAGTATTGAACCACAGATATGATTGTATTTGGTGATAATAGTAAGGGGGAGGTACTTGGTCTTGGTAAGACTGCCATCTCAAATGATCATTCAATTACCAATGTCTTTCTAGTTGAATCTTTAGGATACAATTTGTTCTCCGTTTCTCAACTTTGTGAAAAGGGCTACAATTGTCTCTTTACTCATGAGGGTGTGACCGTCTTTAGAAGGGAGGATTCCTCTATTGCATTTACGGGTCGCTTGAAGGGCAAACTTTATTTGGTTGATTTTACAATTGATAAAGTGACACCCGAGATTTGTTTAGTGGCAAAATCTAGCATGGGTTGGCTATGGCACCGCCATCTAGCTCATGATGGGATGAGGAACTTGGTCAAACTTCAAAAGGGTGGGCACATCCTAGGACTAACCGATGTTGTGTTTGAGAAAGATAGGTTGTGTAGTGCATGCCAAGCCAGAAAGCAAGTTGGAGCTCCACACCCCGTCAAGAACGTGATGACTACAACAAGGCCTTTCAAGCTCCTACATATGGACTTATTTGGTTCCGTTGCATACATTAGCATTGGTGGTAACAAATATGGTCTTGTCATTGTTGATGATTATTCTCGCTTCTCTTGAGTTTTTTTTTGCAAGATAAAAGTGAAGTGCAAGGTGTTGTGAAGAAATTCATCAAGAGAGCTCAAAATGAATTTGGAGTGAAAGTCAAGAACATTAGAAGTGACAATGGCACCGAGTTCAAGAATACCAATATTGAAGAATTTCTTGATGAAGAGGGAATCAAGCATGAGTTCTCCGCTCCCTATACCCCTCAACAAAATGGTATAGTGGAGAGTTAGAATAGAACTCTTATTGAAGCCGCTAGAACCATGCTTGATGAATACAAGACTTCGGATCAATTTTGGGCGGAGGCAATTAACACCGCTTGTCATGCCATCAACCGACTCTATCTTCACAAGATTCTTGGCAAAACGGCATATGAGCTCCTAACCGGTAACAAACCTAAGGTGCACTACTTTAGAGTTTTTGGGTGCAAGTGTTTTATACTTAACAAGAAACCCAAAAGCTCAAAGTTTGTACCAAAGGTAGATGAAGGTTTTATTCTTGGTTATGGTACTAACGAGCATGCCTATCGTGTTTTCAACAAAACCACCGGTTGTGTTGAAATCTCGGTGGATGTGAAATTTGATGAAACCAACGGCTCTACGGAAGAGCAAGTTAATCCAAATCTTGGAGAGGAAGAAGAACCTCCAAATGAAGCTATCATGAGAATGGACATTGGTGAAGTTAGACCAAGAGAGAAGGAAGCTCAAGTGCAAGAAAATAAACAATCATCATCTACAAGAGTTGAACCACCTAGCACTCATGAAGGTCAAGAGCAAGATTAAGTTCAAGTAGATGACCAAGCTCAAAGCCTAAGTCAAGAAAGTCATGAAGAAGGTGGTGATCAAGTAAATGGAAATCAAAATGAAGATGATGATGAGGATGAGCAACCCTTCCAAAGACAATCAAAAGTTGCTGATCCAAGAGTTCACCAAAGAGTCCAAAAAGATCATTCCATCAAGAATATTTTTGGCAGCATAAGAAAGGGGTAACCACTCGCTCTCGCTTGCAAAGTTTTTGTGGATTTTACTCCTTTGTATCTTCTTTGGAACCTCTTAAGGTAGAACAAGCACTTTGAGATCCGGATTGGGTTCTAGCCATGCAAGATGAATTGAACAACTTCACAAGAAGTGAAGTATGAGAGTTGGTGGAAAGACCGAAGAAAAATGTGATTGGCACCAAGTGGGTCTTCCGCAACAAGCAAGATGAATATGGTATACTGAAAAGAAACAAAGCAAGGTTAGTTGCACAAGGTTTCACCAAAATTGAAGGTTTGGATTTTGGTGAAACCTATGCACCGGTAGCTAGGCTTGAGTCAATTCGAATATTATTAGCCTATGCTTCTCACCATGATTTCAAGCTTTATCAAATGGACGTGAAGAGTGCATTTTTGAATGGCCCCCTCTCTGAGTTGGTATATGTGGAACAACCAACAGGCTTTGAAGATCCCAAATTTCCTAACCATGTGTACAAGCTCAATAAGGCGCTCTATGGGCTTAAGCAAGCTCCTAGAGCATGGTATGAATGCCTTAAAGATTTTCTTCTCAACAATGGCTTTGAAATAGGTAAAGCCGATTCTACACTCTTCACAAGAAAATTGATAATGCTATATTTGTTTGTCAAATTTATGTTGATGATATTATATTTGGCTCAACCGATAAGAAATTTTGTGATGAATTTAGTAGGATCATGACCAAGAGGTTTGAGATGTCCATGATGGGTGAATTAAAGTTCTTCCTTGGATTTCAAATCAAACAATTGAAGGAAGAAACTTTTCTTAGTCAAACAAAGTACACAAGTGATATGCTCAAGAAATTTGACATGGCTAATGCCAAGCCCATCAAGACTCCAATGGCATTGAATGGACATCTTGATCTTGATTCAAAAGGTAAATCCGTTGATCAAAAGGTATATCGCTCTATGATCAGTTCATTGCTTTACCTTTGTGCATCTAGGCCCGATATTATGCTTAGTGTGTGCATGTGTGCTAGATTTCAAGCCAATCCTAAGGAGTGTCATTTGAAGGCTGTTAAGAGAATTTTTAGGTATTTAGTTCATACCCCTAACCTTGTCTTGTGGTATACCAAAGGCTCCAATTTCTGTCTACTTGGCTATTCCGATTTGGATTATGCCGGTTGCAAAGTGGATAGAAAAAGTACAACAGGGACATGCCAATTCCTTGGGCGGTCCTTAGTGTCATGGAGTTTCAAGAAACAAAATTTGGTTGCTTTATCCACCGCGGAAGCGGAATACGTGACGGCGGGTGCTTGTTGTGCACAATTATTATGGATGAGGCAAACCTTGAGTGACTATGGATGCAACTTTACCAAAATTCCACTCCTATGTGACAATGAGAGCTCCATCAACCTAGCCAAGAACCCCATCAGCCACTCAAGAACTAAACACATAGACATAAGACATCGTTTCTTAAGAGACCATGAGCTTAGGGGAGACATACACATACGTCATGTGAGCACAAAAAGAAACCTAGCGGATATATTTACCAAACCACTTGATGAGCGAAGGTTTTGTTATCTAAGGAATGAGTTAAATATCTTGGATTCTCATAACTTGGATTGAAATTTAACACACACCCTTGATATGTTGCCTAGATAGGAATAAAATGGTTTATTTGTGTGAATTTTTCAAAATGTTGGATTTTGTGATCGTTGGATCATATCTTGGCTCTCAAAGATCATAGCTATGTATTGTTGTTTGTCACTGATCTTTATGAGTCAAGAATCTTACATGTCCATATCTTAGACCATCTCAATATCCAAAAATCAAAATCCCTTGAAAAATCCTTTTTGGGTTTTCCTCTGTGGAACCAGAAGATCCGGTTCGTCTCTGGTGGAAATCGGATCTTCCGGCTCCCACCCAGAAGTTCCGGTTTCATCGGGCGGAGCCTTATATACTCATTTCATCCCCCTCAAGAACCCTAACTCCACTCTATTCTTCTCCACCGCCGGCGCCCCCTTCCTCTCTCTTCCTCCGGTGGCGATTTTCAAGTTCCACCACCAAAACTCACATCCAATCCGTGGATTTGGTGCTCCTCACTTCGGAAAACCCGAATCCATCCTCCGGTTGTTCAAAAACGCGCAGGAAAATCCAATGGTAATTCATTCAAAATCTCCCGCCCTCTCAAGTTTCATATATGCAGTTTTTGGATGGTTTCTATGGAAGATATTAGGTCTATGACATCTCTAGAACTAATGTCTAGCTTTTGAATGGATTGGATATCGCATATTTTATGGATTCAAACCTAGGGTTCATATTCAAAATCCATAGACACGATCTCTCAATGTAGTGGATGCATGTTGATATACTCTTGGATTTAGGTTCCTGCTATGTCCTAGAACCCATATCTATGATCTCATAAACTTTGGTGGGCTAAACTCGAGATTCATCAATTTTTGGATTGAACCTGTGTAAACCAGAAGTTCTGGGTCCGACCCGGATGATCTGACCCCCGGATCATTTAGCTCCCCCCCCGGATCATTGCTTCTGAATCGGTTCAAGCCTTTAAATATTGTTTCTTTCTCTAAGACCATTGTCTTTCTGTTCTAACAGATGGGTTGTACCAAAAGGTCTGCTTCAAAGGAATCTTTTCCTCTTGCCCCGCCTGACTCCGGTGATGAGCCAGAGGAATTGTCTGAAGAGGAGTTTCAGGCCGATGAAGACACTCAGGGCAATGGGAAAGGCAAGAGGACCAAGGAGCAAGTTGCTCCTGCTCGGTCAAAGCCCACTGCATCCACTGGTGGCAGACGTGGTGGCCATGGCAGTGGCAGGGGGAGTGGTAGTGGCAGAGGTGGAGGCAGAGGCAACAATGAGGACCTTGATCTCAGCTACCTCGAGTCCATAGTGGCAAAGTTGACAATGCCACATCGTCAGGCCTGTGATCCTCGCTTGGTGGATTACAAGAAAGGCAGGACCGAGTTGGATATGTGCACCACTCGGTATGGCACTAATCCAAGCATGGTGGCTAAGGGCTTTCGGGTCGATCCATGGTTCTGGCTTCCATTCCAGGCTGATTGGTATGAAAGCGTTATCATGAGCAAAGCCCTTGCTACCACAAAGATGAAGTACATTGATTGGGCTTACTTGAGATCCTTGGATCTATCTATCAAAGATGTAGTGGATCAAGTTTATGCAGCATGTCGGAAGAAGAAGCTAGACAGGTTCATGGCTTTTTGGTGTGACTGGAATGAAGAGATAGTGGCACAATTCTATGCCACATTGTATATTGATAAAGAGGAGTCTGAGATGCATTTCACCATAGAAGGGAAGAGGTTCATGCTCAAGTATGAGCAGTTTGGTGAGTTGCTTTGTTTTGAGAGATCTGATAGAGAGAACACACTTCGACTGCACACTTCTGGTGTCATAGAGAGCAACCGCTTGGCTTTCATGTATGATGCAGCTTATGGCCCTGAGTGTGTGTATGGTCAAGTCTAGGGTCTCATACCTTTCTACAAGCTTCTTAATCAGCTGTTCAGATTCACCTTGACACATAGAGCTGGAGACACAGACAATATCTCCAACTATGCCAGTAACATTCTCTTTCAGATGGATCCTCACCGCCATGGCTTTTCTATGACAGACTTCCGGTGGAATGAGATTGCCAACTTCTCTCATGACTCCAAGAGCGGCCGTCACTATGCAGACTACATTTTCCATGTGATCAAGAATTTGACTGGCCTCAACATCATGACTGACAAGACTCATCTTCCTTACAAGCCACCAAAGGGAAAACTTGAGCAGCTTCTGGAGATTGGTTCTCACAGGCTTAGGGAAACTCCTAGAGGTGATCCAGGTGCCTCCTCTTCTCAAGGACCATCTTCTCAATTTGAAGTTCCCACTCCGTCAGCCATGCCAAAGAAGAAGAAGAGCACTCTTGGCTTCATTGCTTATGGCCTCTTTGCATGTTTCAAAGTTGCTAAGCACAACTCCGACACTATGCACAGGCAGCAGCTTCAGCTTGATCGGATTGAAAGGAGGCAACAGAAGCTCCTTAATCGCTATGACATCCAGCGCACACCTTCTCCTCCACCTCAAGAAAGAGTTTCTCCTCCTCCTCCTCCTACTTTTGAGAACCCCTGGTGCTATGAGTGGGCTCCTCCACACGGATATCCACACGCTCCTGACTCTTAGTGCTACACCTTCAACTCCGGCGCTCAAGACGACGACGACGATGATGATGATGATATCGAGGAAGATTTGGGCGGCCGTGAGATAGGAGCTGGCACTAGTGGAGCTCATGGTGCACAAGGCAACGAGGACGATGATGCAACAGAGGACGACAGTGAGTAGCTCCCCTTTGTGATGCTTGATGCCAAAGGGGGAGTGAATTTGGCGTTTTTTTGGGTGTTTGGAGACCCCCCATATATCTTTTTATCTTTTCATTTTTCGTTCTATGTGTGGACATGTAAGAAAACTATGTGATGGTTGGTTTGTGGTGTGGTGTGTTGCTTGAAACATTTGAATCATTTAGTTTGTAAGACTTTATTATGTTTGGCTTGTGAAACTTAAATTTGTTAGACTTATTTGATGTGTGGTTTGTGTTATCATATTTGGTAATGTGTGATGCTAAGGATGTTCTAATTTTATTTCTCACTTTGAAGAGTGATTATGTTGCCATATGCATCACGGATTTATATCTCACACTATGCACATGTATTTATGCTTCAAATTGATATGTGAAAGTTCTCACAAAATATGTGCAAAGGCATTTGAGGCCGTTTGATGGTAAGCACATATTTAGGGGGAGCTTTCTCACATGGATTTCGAAAATGAAATGAAACTATCTATCTATTATCAATCACCAAAAAGGGGGAGATTGAAAGTGCATTTGACCCCCTAGTGGTTTCGGTGTTGATAACAACCACAATTTAGAGGTTTCATACTTTTATTGAGATATGTGCAGGTGGTAAATGAAATGAGAAAAAGAAAATATATAAAGGAGGTCCCCAATTCAAATTATATGGTGTGAAGCTCATATGGAATTTTTAAATTGAATTTATTCTTTGAATTTGAGTATAGGAAACACCGTACTATCAAGAGGGACGTGTTTGATGAATCAAGGATGTCAAAGTGCTATATTGAGATGAACATTAACCTTGAGAGAACAAAACGGGCAATTTAGGGAAAACCGGAAGATCCGATTTCCTTAATCGGAAGATCCGAAATGGTACTGAGTAGAAAATTGCAAAACTGAAAGATCCAATTTTGTAAATTGGAAGATCCGAAATGGTACTGAGTAAAATTTGGCAAAATCGGAAGTTCCGGTATTGACTGGAGACTTAGGTTTTTCTCAGCTAACCTAGCCTATCCGGAAGATCCGAGTAGTACTCGGAAGATCCGGTTTGCCCGATTCTGAACATAACAGTTAGATTTTGAGGTTGCCTATATATACCCCCTCACTCTCTCCCTTCACCTCGCTCGACCAAACTAGTATAGAACACACTCCAAAAGGCTCTCTCCTCCTCGCAACTCCCCTTCAAGCTTGCCCTAGCCAAGATTCACTTGGGGATTGATTGAGATAGAAGATTTGTGGTTTGGGTGTTGACTTGAGTGAGGGAGGCACTTGTTCATCTCAAGAAGCACTTGAAGCATCCTTTGCTTGTGATTTGCGTTTGTTACTCTTGGAGCTTGCTCCTAGATGGTTAGTGGTCACCAAGTGCAGCACCTAGCTTGTGGGAGCGCCTTGGAGGATTGTATCACGCGTTCCTTGTGTGGAACCATCTAGTAAGTGACTCAATCTTGATCTTTGTGGTCGATTGAGGAAGGAAACGAGTTGAAAGAGACTCTACCCTTTGTGGGTGCCTCAACGGAGACGTAGCTCCCTTGGGAGTGAACTCCGGGAACAAATCTCCTGTCTCTTTGTGTTTCTTACTTTACTTTGGTTCATATATTCTCATATTTGCTATATATTGCCCGATCTAGCTCTATAGAGGTTTCCGCTGTATTTGATCATAATATATTGCTCTTAGAGTACCTTTGTGAACTTTCTATTCAAGTGGAATTGCGAATAACTTGTTAGATTTTGAATCTCGAGGAAAGGTTATTTTCCACATCGGATCATCCGTGTAAGTCTTGGAACATCCGATTATCGGATCTTCCTAGAGGTACTCGGAAGATCTGGATTCACTGACAACTTGTGAAGAAAGAATTTTTAGGTTTTTATTAAGTACGCCTATTCACACCCTCCCGCCTACCCCTCTAGACATCTACAAGATCCTCTCAAATTGGCCTTGTTGTAACTAGATTAGTGCTCAGTTGTAATTTGGTGTGTGATTTGCATGCCTGAAAGGATCAAGATGCCTAAGAGGGGGGGGTGAATTAGACTTCTACAAAAATTTAAGTGATAAAACAATCCTATGCAATAAGCCAATTCACCCCATGTGCCTACAGGTGGTTTGTCTTTAGCTAGTGTTGAAAGGAATTAAGCAACCTAGTTCCAATCCTACTCTATCATGGCAATTCTAGGAATATAAATGCGGAAAGTAAACTTGCTCAAAGTAAAGAGAAGAGTAGGAAGCCGATTTTTCCCGAGGTATCGAGGAGTCGGCAACTCCCCCCTAGTCCTCGTTGGAGGACCCGTGCAAGGGTATAGCTCCCCCTTGATCCGCGCAACCATCAAGTGCTCTCGTAGGGGATATCCATTTCCCACTCCGGGATGGTGGATTCCAAACCGTGTACACCTTCTTGGGGCTTCACACAATCTCCACGTGAGCTCCCAAGATCAACACCACCAAGCCTTCTAGGTGATGCCGAATCACCAGAGTAACAAGCGGAAGATCTTCACTTGACCTAGACTAGACCAAGAGCTAGATGGATGCACACTTGCTACTCCCAAGCACTAAAGAGAGTCCTTAATCTTCTCAAGATCAAGAACACCAATGAATCCAAGTGCCTCTCTTGCACTCAAACACTCCCCAACAGCAGCTGGATGAACAGTGAAAACGTTTGGCAAGAGAGTCTCCAAGTAGGAGGAGAGTGGCTATAAATAGCCCACTCAAAAGCTCCTAGTCATTAGTGCTGACGCAGAGGGACCGACTGATTCGGTGCCCTCCAAAGATGGCCACCGAAACAGTCGGTGCCTCCTTTGATTTGAACTTCCAACGGCTAGCCTGTGACCACCGACTGATTCGGTGGAGACCCACAGTGCAGCACCGAAACAGTCGGTGCGCACCAGTAACGAACTGGTATTTCTAGCCACAATGACCGACTGATTCGGTGCTGCCCACCGAATTAGTCGGTCCCCCTTGGGACATGGGCTAGAGCAGCATCTTGAGGGTCACCGACTCATTCGGTGGGTCTTCATGGGGTACACCGAACCAATCGGTCCCCCTCCATTTTCACTCAGTATCTAACAGCCATTTTCAGCCAGAATGACCGACTAATTCGGTGCTGCCCACCGAAACAGTCGGTCCCCTCTGGGACTTAGCATGTTAAGAGACCGAAGGCACCGAATGATTCGGTGAGCCCTGCTGACAGGGACCGAATGAGTCGGTGCCTCTGTTTGCCTCGCAGAGCAAACAGAGCATCGACTAATTCGGTCACTGCCCCAGTGAGCACCGAAATAGCCGGTCCCTACTGTGTAAAACTGCTTCAAACTTCTTAAGGCTCAAACTGGTCCAATTCAAATTCTTTGAGTTATCAACCTTCTCAAAGGCTTTGACATAGCTACCTAGCACTAGGTTTCACAACTGTGCACCACACCTAGACTCTAGATTTACCTAGGTCAAGCTACCAATCCTTAACCCCCCTTTATAGTACGTCCAAAGGAAAACAACGACCTAAACTACTCTAAGTGCCTCTCAACATCCAAACGGCACTTAGAACTAGCTTATCCTTAATCTTCGATCATATCCTTTACACCAATACAATCATTCGCGAATGATGGGGGCCAAGAATACCATGAAAGCCCATCATTGCACTAACTTAACTTAGTTTCTGTAAAACACTTGTTAGTCGCAATGATAATGTTGCCATTAATCGCCAAAACCGAATTAGGGGCCTAGATGCTCTTTCAATCTCCCCCTTTTTGGTGATTGATGACAACACAACCTCTAAAAGGATATGAGAGAAGTAAAAAGAGGTAATGGGCTGTAAATGAGCTTGAATTGCATGAACTAATAAAGGATGGCGGAAGCGAAACACAAGGTTCATACAAGACAAGATGAGCACTATTGCATAAGAATTGATAGAGAAAGCATAAGTGCACATAAGAGTGAGAGACATGGCATGAGATATATTAACAAAAGCACATGTCAACCACAAAGAGTTCCAAGGGTAGCATAACACGCATCACACATAAGTCAACACACATATAAACAAAGAGACAAGTGCATGAAGTAAACATGATGCATGAGTTCACTCAAAGAGCCAAAAGTCTATGCTACCCAAGCTCCTCCTATCTCTCATATCTCACTCTCTCCCCCTTTGGCGTCAAGCACCAAAGCTAAGCATCGGAGGCGGGAGGAGCGCTTGCAGGTGGGTCGAGAGGCATGGAGGAGGGAGCTGCTACGGCTGCTGCTGCTTCTTCTGCTTCCTTCTCGATCTCATCTAGAAACGGAGTGGCTTCGGAAGTGGTACATACTGGAGGATCTGGAAGCGGGAGCTCAACCCCCGAGATGATAGCCTCAAAGATCTGTGCCTCAAGAGCGGACTGTATATCCGAGTCTGGCACAGGCTGAGGTGGCTGCTCAGTCTGAGAAACAAGTTGGGGCTAAGTCGACTGGGGGGTATCAAGGTTGAGCAGATCTGTGTAACTGCACCCCAACTGACTGGACCCTGGTGAAGTGAGTGGGGTGGTCTCAGTCATCACCGCTGTCACTGCCGGGGAACGCCCAAACTGTCCAACGAAGGTAGACGTAGGTGTGTCGAACGTAGTAGGTATATCAGGAAGACCAGCGGACACACTCGTCGTGACTGGCTCAAAAGGTGCCATCTGTGGAGAGCTGAGAGAAGCCATGGGATGCACCGGGGACATCGGTACACGAGGAGGAAGACCAGGGTGAGCCGGGCGAGGTAAGCTCTGAAGAGGGGGCCCTAGGAACACCAGAGGTGGAGCAATACCCGTCTGCTGGAAGAGATACTGAAACTGATACTGGGTATAGTCCACCTGCCTCCTCTGCTGCTCAGCTAAGGACTGCATGAAGCTCTGCATGTTGCCGTGCCTGCTGCTGCTGCTGAGCCTGCATCTGAACAATGGCGGAGGACATGGTCTGAATGGATTGCATCATGACTGCCATCATCTCTGCAGTAGAGGGCCCAGTGGTAGGAGGAGGAGCTCCAGGCTGCTGAGGTGCCTGTGAGACAGGAGTGGCCTCTGTGACTGGTATGGACCGGGAGTCTCCATCCTCGGAGTCATGAGGGGCACTGAACAGAGAGACAAACGGTATCTCAAAGTCATCATCCTCTGAGTCAGTGTTAGAGAGAGAGAGTCGCTGTCGAGTATCTGCTGAATGCCCTCAAGGCCTGCCTCAATCTCTGACTGGCGTAGCTGCTGATCCTCTGCCTCATACTGAGCTCTCTGCTCAGATGTCCACTGCTGAGCCACGTGGTGTAGAGCTCTTTGACCACGGCGACGATCAGTTGGCTTGGCAGGCTTGTAATCAATGAACATAGGAGTCTTAGCAGCAAGACGCTCTGCCTGAGCCTCATCTCCACAACTAGTAGCAAGGATACAGCTGATGATGTGTGCATATGGTAGAAATTTGCCGACTTTGAGTCCATCTGCTATCACATCTTCAATCTCACACAGTATGAAATCGATGACATCGAAAGGCATGCGCTGAACCATGTGAGCCAGGAGCCACTGCTGCAGAGCTGTCACAGCCTCTCTGTTGCCAGTGCGAGGAAGCAGAGAATGACGCAGAGCCTCTAAAAGAATATAAGCCAGCTGAGTCAGGCCAGACGGGTGTCTCTCAGACGCTGCACCAAATGGAGGACGGTAGATAGCAGCTGCTGTCTCATGATCTGGTGCATAGATCCCCACAGAGTACAGACGATGAGGTGGCTCCACATTGGGGTATGCAAGCTGATGAATCCGCGGACCCTCCGCCTTGGCACCAAACACACCAGCAATCTGAGCACGAGTCAATCTGTATCGGCGGTTCTGGAACAGGTACTCAATGAACCTGTGCTCAGGGTCAATCCAGACTGAGGCATAGAACTGATAAACCCACTGCTTGACCACTCTGCCAGGTGTCGTCAATATCTGAAGCAACCCAGGCATATAAGCAATATAGCGTCGAAGCTCAGCAACTGTGATACCCGCTGCCCTGGCCAGAGTCTCTGGGACTAGAACCCTGTGACTGAAGAACTGAGCAGGAGCGTTGATATACGCTCTGTAGAAAGCCTCCTGCCTGTCAGTCCAGAAGATGCACTCATCTGGAGTCTCTCTGGTCTCAGGAAACCAGGTTTTGTACTTCCTAAGCCTGAGCTTCCATACTGTCCTTGCTGTGGCTTTCTTCAACTCCTGATATGGTGGCACAATTGCAGGAGTGTCTGAGTCTGAGCTCTCTGGTGCCTCTGGGATTTTTGGCAAAGTAGAGACAACCTCCCGTGCCCTCTTCTTGCCGCGAGTAGCAGTGGGTGTGGCAGTAGAAGGAGGACGCGGACGGGCCTTCGAGGTGGTGGAAGCCGGTGTCTCTGTCACAAGGGGCTTCGTCTGAGAACGAGTACGCCCTGAGCGGCGTGGCTGAGGTGGCTGGGGACCCTCAGGAGCTGCTGGTGACCCTGTAGTATCAACAATTTGGAACTGAGCGGCACCACGCTCAACACGCTCAGCAGCTCTGACAGCTGCCATAGTGGCCTCCCAGTTGTCAGGATGACCATGAGGAAGCTTCTTCTTCTTCTTCTTCTTGACAACGACCTTGGCCTTGGCCTTGCCCTTCTTCGGGTCCCGTGGGGGACTCGGAGGAGGAAGGTCATCACCCCCTGCACTGCCAGAACTCCCCTGAACATCTGCCATACTGTAACTGTGAGAGTCGCTCTGTGAAAACCCCTGAGACTGGCAAGGTTCTCGATCAAGGCTTTGCCTTGACTGTCTAGAAAAAGAACCCGAGGCTTTGCCTCAAGCACTATCACTGCTAACTGCCTCTGTCACTGCCACTGACCCTGTCTCAACAACCACACCTGCTCGCAAAAAGAAAATGTATATATAGAGAGGCATAGCTAATTAGTAGAGAATCCTGGAAAGCATGAATTAGATAAGAGCTTGGAAACACGTCTATCCTAGGATATGATTGAAATGTAGCTCTCATTAATCCGAATAAATTATATGAATTATAATCATCAAGAGATAATGATAGCAAAAATTACTCTAGCTCTAATTGTGTATTAGTGAGAATATGAAAGTAATTCTACTCATGAGCACATAGAGCATAGGCAAGGTGCATTATTCAAATTTTAGTTTGAATTTCAAATTTTAGTTCAAATTTCTCATCTCTCTAGGGTTTGGGATTCAAAAGGAGTGAGAGAGAGAGGGAAAGAGGGGAAAAGTTGCACCTTGCACGAAATCGGAGGAGGGAGAGATGGATAGAGTCCACGAGCTCGAAGGGGTCCCTTCGCCGGCGTTAATGGCGGCTGGCGGCGGCGCTACGCGGCGGCGGTAACCACAGGCGACGGCGTTCGGCAGCGAGGCGAGCAGTGGCGGCTAGGGAGCGGTGACGAGGTGCGACGGCGCAAGCAGCGGTGAGGCGAGAGCGTTGGCGGCGGCGCAGGCAGTGGCGAGGCGAGGGCGCTGGCAGCGGTGGTGCGGCCGGCGGTGGTGTGTGGGAAGGGAGAAGAAAGAAGACTGACTGACGAGTGGGCCCCTCTAGCGGTGGAAGGATAGGGTTTAAGAGGAATGGACGGACGAGATCGAACAATTTCGAATCAACGGTCTAGATCTGCTCAGCATCGGGGGGACCGACTGATTCGGTCGTGCACGGTGACGGGCACCGAACCAGTCGGTGGGGTGTGGATTTAACCGCACACACACAGAGCACCGACTGATTCGGTGGCCTCCACCGTGTACCACCGAAATAGTCGGTCTGCACCAGAGCCGAAACAGCATACAGACAAGGAACGACCGACTGATTCGGTCCTCTCCAGGAAAAGCGTCGGTCCTTTTGCAGTGAGGATTTTTCAAGGATTTTTCGTGGAATTTTCTTGTCTCAAAGTCCATGAATCCAAAGAGAGACAAATAAATATGATTCTTGGACAGAAACAAGCGAACCTCTCTCAAACACTCATGTTTCAAGATAGTTTCATATATGGCCAAGTGGCTTATCATAGTTTTGAAATTGAAAACCAAGGCCAAAGCACCGGAGGACACCAACACCTAGAGGTAGCACAAAGGATGATCATGCTCCCCCTAAATGTATGCCACAACCAAATGCCAATAAAACGACTAAAAAAACATAATGCAAGATGCATGCAAGTGCATTGACAAGAATTTAAAAGCTAGAATTTAAATCTATCTTGCCAAGTTTGAACCCTTTGTAAGCTTACTCATGGCTTTCACCACTATCTTCCAAAGGTTAGACAAGCTCCTAATGCATATGAGATATGGTACACATGATATGCAAAGACAAGTCTAGCAACTAATTTTTTTTGTGTTTTTCAAGCATATCTATATACAAACAACATTGAGCATTCTAGGTGAAATTGGAGAAGTCAACCACATTAAGCTCATTCCGCAAGTTGCAAAACCTATTTTCATCCAAAGGCTTTGTGAAGATATCCGCCAATTGATCATCCGTCCTTACACCATGCAAAGATATATCATCCTTAGCTATATGATCTCTAATGAAGTGGTGACGAATATCTATGTGCTTGGTACGTGAGTGTTGAACGGGGTTGTTTGCAAGCTTTACCGCACTCTCATTGTCACAAAGCAAGGGTACACTCCTAAGAACTAGGCCATAGTCTAGGAGTGTTTGAGTCATGTAAAGAATTTGTGCACAACAAGAGCCGGCGGCAATGTACTCGGCCTCGGTGGTTGAAAGAGCCACACTATTTTGTTTTTTGGAGGACCAAGAGACTAGCGACCTACCAAGCAATTGACACCCGCCGGAAGTGCTTTTCCTATCCACTTTACAACCCGCATAATCCGCATCGGAATAGCCAACGAGTTCAAAGTGTGCTCCTTTGGGATACCAAAGGCCAATGCTTGGTGAAAATTTGAGATATCTAAAAATCCTTTTTACGGCCTTAATGTGTGCTTCTTTGGGATTGGCTTGAAAAACGAGCACACATACATACACTAAACATGATGTCGGGCCTAGATGCGGTAAGGTAAAGTAGACTATCAATCATAGAACGATAAAGAGTTTGGTCTACCGGTATACCTCCCTCATCAAGGTCGAGATGTCCATTAGTTGCCATGGTGGTCTTGATGGGCTTGCAATCTTCCATCTTGAAGCGCTTGAGAAGGTCCTTGGTATATTTCTCTTGACATATAAAAGTGCCTTCTTCAAGTTGCTTGATTTGAAACCCAAGGAAGAAAGTAAGTTCACCAATCATTGACATCTCAAACTCCCTTGACATCATTTCTCCGAATTTCTTGCATATCTCTTCATTTGTTGAGCCAAATATAATGTCATCAACATAGACTTGGCAAACAAAGAGCTCGCCATTCTCCTTCTTGGTGAAGAGTGTAGTATCAACCTTCCCAATCTTGTATCTCTTGGCAATGAGAAAATCCCGGAGACGCTCATACGAAGCCCTTGGAGCTTGTTTGAGACCATAGAGTGCCTTGGATAGCTTGAACACATGATTGGGGTTGTATGGATCTTCAAAGCCCGGTGGTTGTTCTACATATACTTCTTCATTGATGTACCCATTGAGGAATGCACTCTTTACGTCCATTTGGTAGATTTCATATCATGACAAGAGGCATAAGCAAGGAGAATGCGGATTGCCTCTAGTCTAGCCACCGGAGCAAAAGTCTCTCCAAAGTCAAGTCCTTCAATCTGAGAGAACCCCTTTGTGACCAATCTTGCCTTGTTCCTTACAACATTCCCTTGGTCATCTTGCTTGTTTCTAAACACCCACTTTGTACCAATCACTCTAGCACCACTTGGCCTCTCCACCAAAGTCCATACATCATTCTGGGTGAAGTTGTTGAGTTCCTCATGCATTGCATTCACCCAATTTGGATCAATCAAGGCTTCTTCAACTTTGGATGGCTCCTTCTTTGAGACAAAGGAGTAGCACTCACAAAATATTGCTTGTTGATTCTTTGATCTTGTCATGATTCCTTTGGTGGGGCTTCCAATGATGAGATCTTTAGGATGAGCTTGAATTCTTGGATTGTGTCTTCTAGGTGGTTGTTCTTGAGGAGCCCTTGGAGCATCAACATTTTGAGCTTGAGCCTCTACTTCTTCTTGTGGAATATGAACATCTTCATGAGGAAGTGGTGTGTCATATTCATCATTCTTGCTTTCATCCACATCCACTTGAGGCACCATAGAGGAAGAAGATGGTTGATTGATAGCTTGCACTTCATCATCATCTTCCTTTGGCTTGATGACTCCAACTTGCATGTTCTTCATCGCCTCCCTCAAGGGTTCACCACCTACATCATCAAAATTTTCAATTGCTCCTTGGGAGCCATTAGATTCATCAAACTCCACGTCATATGTTTCTTCAACCAAGCCGGTGGCCAAGTTGAATACTCTATATGCCTTGGACTTCAATGAGTAACCAAGAAGAAAACCAATATCACAACGTTTTTGAAACTTCCCTAGATGTTGGCGCTTCTTGTAGATGTAGCATTTGCAACCGAACACCCGGAAGTAAGAGATATTGGGCTTCCTCCTAACAAGCAACTCATATGGCGTCTTCTTCAAGAGGCGGTGAGGAAAGAGCCTATTTGATGCATAGCATGCGGTGTTGATTGCCTCGGCCCAAAACTTCTCATGTGTATCATATTCATCCAACATAGTTCTAGCCAAGGTGATCA
Organism: Digitaria exilis; assembly: GCA_015342445.1. NCBI lineage: Eukaryota > Viridiplantae > Streptophyta > Magnoliopsida > Poales > Poaceae > Digitaria > Digitaria exilis. Next base: position 26,137 of record JACEFO010002017.1, on the reverse strand, counting down.
AGGTTCTATTCTTCCTCTCCACTACTCCATTTTGTTGAGGTGTGTAAGTTGCGGAGAACTCATGCTTGATTCCAATCTCATCACAATATGCTTCAATGTTGGTGTTGGCAAACTCGGTACCATTGTCACTTCTAATCTTGACAAAGGTTACTTGATATTCATTTTGAGCTTTCTTGGCAAATTTCTTGAAGACCTTTGCAACCTCGGACTTGTCATGGAGGAAGAACACCCAAGTGTATCTAGAGAAATCATCCACTACCACAAGACAATAGAGATTCCCACCAATGCTAGCATAATTGTTGGCCCAAACAAATCTATGTGAAGAAGCTCTAGAGGTCTTGATGTGGATACATAACCTTTGGTTGGATGTGTATTTGCTACTTGTTTGCCGGCTTGACATGCACTACATAATTTGTCCTTCTCAAACTTGATGTCCTTCAAACCCACAACCAAATCTTTCTTCACTAGCTTCTTGAGAGTACCCATACCAACATGTGCAAGTCTTCTATGCCACAACCACCCTTTGGAAGCCTTGGAAAATAAGCAAGTGCACAAGCTTGTTTCATTTGAGTTGAAGTCAACAAGATAGAGATTGTTGTATCTAAAGCCCTTGAAGATTTTTTCATCACTTTCCTTCTTTGTGACAACTACCCCCTCATCGGTGAATATACATTTGTAGCCCAAATCACACAATTGGCCAACGGACAAGAGGTTGAAGCTCAAAGTATCAACTAGTAGCACATTGGAAATGGAGTGATCATTGGAGATGTCAATCTTGCCAATCCCTTCAACTTTGCCCTTGGAGTTGTCACCAAATGTAATCTTCTCATGACTTCCACTCTCTTCTAGTGAGGTGAACATCCGGGGATCACCGGTCATATGTTGAGTACATCCACTATCCATAACCCAATGGTGTCCACCGGTCTTGTAGTTCACCTACACCAACAAATCAAATCAAGCTTGAGGTTTAGCTACCCAAACCTTTGAGAAAGTTCGGGAGCTAGAGGTTGATGATGATGCAAAGTTTGACTTGTGTGGTTCACTCAATTTTGTGACAAGAATCTTGGACACCCAAATTTGCTTAGGCCTAGTTGAATCCTTAGGTCCAAAGAATCTCACTACCACCTTCCCACTTGATATCTTGGACACACCATAATGAGCATTGAATGCCTTGGGTCTCAAGTGATCTTTCATTTTTGGAGGAGGAGGAGTATTGCATTCATGAGCAAAGTGACCCTCATGTTGACACTCGGTGCAATACTTGATCTTGGGCTTGTAAGACTTGGGTTGAGGTATCTTGTTCTTAGCTTCAACAATCTTGGTGGACAAGTATCCAAGCCCTTGAGTGTTGTAGTTGATTGCTCTATCGGACAACATCTTGCCAAAGAGTTGATTGCCATTGGTGAGGGTGTTGTATCCGGACTTGAGATCATTCACTTGTTGTTTGAGCCTATGAATAAAACTCATGGCATGCTTGTTCTTGACTTGAAGGTCCACATAGTCTTTGCCAAGTATGTCATTTGGTGACACACCCAACACAAACTTACCCTTGCATGTTGCACAACTCTTGATAGAATTCTCATTGCTAGAGCCTTCACCTTGATTTAAGTAACTAGCCTCCATTGGGGGATTAGGCGAATCACACATAACTTCATCATTTGCCTTCATTGGGGGATTAGGCGAGATCTCAAGCAAATCATCACATTGAATTCCACAATCAACTTGCCCTATGCTTTCCTCAATAAGATCGTCACATTGAATTCCACAATTGACTTTCACAAGCTTCTCCTCAATCAATTTCTCACTTGATAACACATAGAACTTTTCTTCAAGCAACTTATGGTGGGTAGTGAGCTCTTGGAACTTGATTTTCAACTCATCATGAACACTAGCAAGCTTAACATGCTCAATTTTTATTTTTATGTTCTTAGCTTCTAGATCATCACATTTAGCAACTAGTTTTGCCTTCTTTTGCTCAAGCTTATCAATTTTCTCATTTGATTCTCTAATGATGCTAGTGTATTGTTGAAGATAGGCAACTAGATCATCATAAGAGGGCTCATCATCATCATCACTATCGGTATCACTATCACTTGCATCTTCATGATGGAAAGGCTTTCTCACCTTACTATCACCCTTTGCCATGAGGCAAAAATATTTTCTTGACTTGGAGCTTGAGCAAGGCGGTGGAGGGATAGAAGCACCAATTGCAAGACCGGCAACTCCTTCATCTTCACTTTCATTTGATGAGTTTCATGAGGTGTCGTCGTCGGTGATCCACTCCCCAATATAAGCTCTTCCTTGCTTCTTCTTGGTAGGTATGGAAGACTTCTTCTTGTTGCCATCTTTCTTGCTCTTGAAGTTCTTCTTCTTGTAGTCACCATCATCATCACTCTCCTCCTTCTTGTAGTTCTTCTTCTTACGCTTGTCGGGGAGAGGACATTGATGTGCAAGATGGCCGAGCTCACCACAATTATAACAATCCATATCCTTGATGGACTTCTTCTTGATAGAGAATTTCTTGCTCTTGTGGTTGAAGTCAATTCCCTTCTTGTCAAGCTTCCGAAGCATCTTGGTGGTCTTTCTCACAAGGAGAGCAACTTCATCAAGCTCCTCACTCTTGCCATCATCATCATCTTCACTTGACTCCTCAACAATCACCTTCTTCATGTTCTTATCTTTGCTAGCCATGAAAGCAATGTCTTGCTTGATGGAGGAAGATGAGCCTTCATACTTCTCATATTCTTTAGTGTAGCCCATGTAATCTTCATGGCCCTTGATCTTCCCCAACATCTTGGTGATGGTGTGAGAGTTGAGATCATCATAGAAGTAGACGGTGACGATGCCGGAGTACTTGTCACTTGGAAGAGCACTTAAGAATATTCTCTTGACTTCAAGCTCCTTCATCTTGGTGACATCAAGCTCGTTCAACTCCTCTACAAGAGCATTCAAACGTGAGTACATGGTACAAGCACATTCATTAGGAAATTTCTTGAAAGCATTGATTTTATCCATAATGACTTTGTGTCTCTCCTTTCACTCATCCTTAGAACCCATGTGAATCTCAACATGCTTCGTCCACATTTTATGGGCTTTTGTCTCACTCCTAACTTGGTTGAAGTTTTCCTTGTTAAGACTTCTAAGGAGAGTGTTCCTAGCCTTAGCATTGAGCCTCGCATGAGACACCTCAAGTGGGGTGAGGTTTTCCTCATCAACGGGCGCGGGAAAGCCAACGGTGGTAGCCCTAAGCACATCGGCATCCATGGCATCAAGGTATGCTTTCATACGGATCTTCCAATAAGAAAAATCCTTGCCATTGAAAACCGTGAGAGGCCCTTCACTAGACATCTTGCTCTAGGCGGTGAAGCCTATCCTTTGAGCAACGAGGCTCCGATAACAATTAAAAGGATCGAGATGCCTAAGAGGGGGGGTGAATTAGGCTTTTACAAAAATTTAAGTGATAAAACAATCCTATGCAATAAGCCAATTCACCCCATGTGCCTACAGGTGGTTTGTGCCTAGCTAGTGTTGAAAGGAATTAAGCAACCTAGTTCCAATCCTACTCTATCATGGCAATTCTAGGAATATAAATGCGGAAAATAAACTTGCTCAAAGTAAAGAGAAGAGTAGGAAGCCGATTTTTCCCGAGGTATCGAGGAGTCGGCAACTCCCTCCTAGTCCTCGTTGGAGCACCCGTGCAAGGGTATAGCTCCCCCTTGATCCGCGCAAGGATCAAGTGCTCTCGTAGGGGATATCCATTTCCCACTCCAGGACGGTGGATTCCAAACCGTGTACACCTTCTTGGGGCTTCACACAATCTCCACGTGAGCTCCCAAGATCAACACCACCAAGCCTTCTAGGTGATGCCGAATCACCAAGAGTAACAAGCCAAGGATCTTCACTTGACCTAGACTAGACCAAGAGCTAGATGGATGCACACTTGCTACTCCCAAGCACTAAAGACAGTCCTTAATCTTCTCAAGATCAAGAACACCAATGAATCCAAGTGCCTCTCTTGCACTCAAACACTCCCCAACAGCAGCTGAATGAACAGTGAAAACGTGTGGCAAGAGAGTCTCCAAGTAGGAGGAGAGTGGCTATAAATAGCCCACTCAAAAGCTCCTAGTCATTAGTGCTGACGCAGAGGGACCGACTGATTCGGTGCCCTCCAAAGATGGCCACCGAAACAGTCGGTGCCTCCTTTGATTTGAACTTCCAACGGCTAGCCTGTGACCACCGACTGATTCGGTGGAGACCCACAGTGCAGCACCGAAACAGTCGGTGCGCACCAGTATCGAACTGGTATTTCTAGCCACAATGACCGACTAATTCGGTGCTGCCCACCGAATTAGTCGGTCCCCCTTGGGACATGGGCTAGAGCAGCATCTTGAGGGTCACCGACTCATTCGGTGGGTCTTCATGGGGTACACCGAACCAATCGGTCCCCCTCCATTTTCACTCAGAATCTAACAGCCATTTTCAGCTAGAATGACCGACTAATTCGGTGCTGCCCACCGAAACAGTCGGTCCCCTCTGGGACTTAGCATGTTAAGAGACCGAAGGCACCGAATGATTCGGTGAGCCCTGCTGACAGGGACCGAATGAGTCGGTGCCTCTGTTTGCCTCGCAGAGCAAACAGAGCACCGACTAATTCGGTCACTGCCCCAGTGAGCACCGAAATAGCCGGTCCCTACTGAGTAAAACTGCTTCAAACTTCTTAAGGCTCAAACTCGTCCAATTCAAATTCTTTGAGTTATCAACCTTCTCAAAGGCTTTGACATAGCTACCTAGCACTAGGTTTCACAACTGTGCACCACACCTAGACTCTAGATTTACCTAGGTCAAGCTACCAATCCTTAACCCCCCTTTATAGTACGGCCAAAGGAAAACAACGACCTAAACTACTCTAAGTGCCTCTCAACATCCAAACGGCACTTAGAACTAGCTTATCCTTAATCTTCGATCATATCCTTTGCACCAATACAATCATTCGCGAATGATGGGGGCCAAGAATACCATGAAAGCCCATCATTGCACTAACTTAACTTAGTTTCTGCAAAACACTTGTTAGTCGCAATGATAATGTTGCCATTAATCACCAAAACCGAATTAGGGGCCTAGATGCTCTTTCAATGCCTTCCTAATAATATAGTTGTAACTATGCTATTGTTCAAGTTGCAATAGTAGGACCAGACCAGTTGCAGTTGATGTGGTTATATCTGTCACGGTCAACGCCCTGTGCCGAACCGAGCCCCTGTGGCCCTGTGTTGTAACTTGGTTATTTTCATGGTTGCAATCGAAGTACTCGACCGCTTGCAATTTGATCAACTGACTATATTGGTGCTCTAGTTGTTGCTGTGGTGTCATGTGTATGTCTACCTAGTTTTGTCGTAACTCAATTACTGTCTCAGTTGCAGTTAGAGGGCCGAACTACTAGAAATTGGCCTTGTTGTAACTAGATTAGTGCTCAGTTGTAATTTGGTGTGTGATTTGCATGCCTTCCTAGTGACTAAGAAGAACCTAGTGACTAAGAAGGCGAACCATTTAATGATTCCATCATTTTTATTTTTCAATAGAAGCTATTATCCATCTTCCTAGTAATCTCACCTCTTTAACTGTATTGTACTAAAAATTTCTTGTCTACAGATTCCGTCATCATTGTTGAAATAAGTTTTTCATTGTCATCGTCTGCCTCCTCTCCATCTACAAATAAGGTTTGTTTCATTTTTTCTGAATTCCTTCTTAGTCACTCGGTTCTTTTACATGTATGCAAAAGATTATTCCTCTTACCGAATATTTTGTTCTTGTTTCATTGCTGGGAGTCTCAACATTATTGATGAAAAATGATTTGAAGTGAAACTAATATAGAATATAATTGTAGATTTTCGTGCAAATAATGATAATGACAAAACATTTAATGACAAGTGGTAGCTGCAGATGGAAGGACTGGAGGAGAGGCATATAATGCAGCAGAGAATGAAGGTTCAACAAGCGCTGCAAAAGACACAGATTTTGGGTTAGGCAAGCCACTAGTGAATTTAAAGATTTTGCTATAATCTGGTGGCAAGAATGTGCTACTCTGAACATACAACCTACTTCCTGGGATGGGCTAAAACTTGCAATGCGTGATCATTTTGTTCCTGCGTCTTACAACGTGATTTACGTAAGAAATTGCAACGGTTACACCAGGGTGATATGTCTATTCAGGAGTATTACACAAAGCTTCAAAAGGGTATGCTTCGTTGTGGGGTAGTTGAGTATCCTGAGGATAAGTATGTCATTTTTATGGTGGTTTGCGGCCTGAAATCCATGATATTGTTGATTACAAAACTTTCGGTACTACTAACCAGTTGTTCCAGATTGCTATGCTAGCCGAAAAAGAATTGCAGGGACGTCAAAAGCAGCAACAGCAGCAGCAACCACCTCAGAGCAGGAGCACCCCGACCAGACCCTACATGCCCAAGTCCTTTACTCCTAAAGGTGCTTTCACGGTGGTGTCACCAGCGTCTACACGTTCATCGCCTCCAGCTACTTCTTCCTCCGATGGTAAGATTCATATGCAAGAACCGCCTAATAGTACCTCACCTGCAGTGCGCTCTTCCTCAGGCATTTAGTGCCATCGCTGTCAGGGTTTTGGCCACGTGTTGCGAGAATGTCCAAGCAAGCGGACATACATTGCCACTGATGATGGTGGGTACATCAGTACTTCAGATGTTGAGGATGATACTGAGGATGACCCATCTTCTACTGAGGGTCTTTCATTGAGTTGTGGTGATGCGCGTTCTCAGTGGATTTGTATTGTCAACTGTATCCTCAGTACACAGTTGGGACAAGCCAGCAAGATGCAGCGCCATAACTTGTTCCAGATTTTATTTGTGATCAACGATCGACGTGCATGTGTCATTATTGATCGACGTGCTGCAACAACCTGGTTAGTGCTAAGTTGGTCAGGAAGTTGGGGTTGACCACACGCCCTCACAAATATCCTTACCATGTTCAATGGCTCAACGACTCGAGTAAGGTTAAGGTAAATCAGACTGCACGGGTGCATTTTTCTCTTGGTCCATATTATGATTATGCAGATTGTGATGTGGTACCTATTGACTCATGTTCTCTTTTGTTGGGTCATCCATGGGAATTTGGTAATGATGTTGTCCACCATGGTTTAAGTAACACATGCACACTTATGTATAAGGGCCAGAAAATTACTTTGCACCCAATGACCCCTGCTGAAATTGTACAAGCTGATAAAGAACGACTTGCTTCACATGATATCGTTGCCCCAATTGAAAACCAGCCTGCCATTAAATTGAAAAATCATGTTATGCTTGCAACCAAATCCGATCTATAGGATATTGATGCTTCCACTATGTGCTATGCTTTGATATGTATGGATGCTTTATCTGCTATTCATGATATAGCTAGAGATTTGCCCCCTGTGGTTGATAACATTTTGCTGGAATATGAGGATGTGTTTCCAAAAGAGCTTCCACCGGGGCTACCACCATTGAGAGGCATCGAGCACCAAATTGATTTGATTCCAGGAGCATCTTTGCCAAATCGTGTAGCGTACCGAACCAATCCCGAGGAGACCAAAGAGATTTAGTGACAAGTCCAAGAGCTTTTGGACCTCGGGTATGTGCGTGAGAGCCTTAGTCCTTGTTTTGTACCTATGCTTTTAGTTCCTGAGAAAGATGGTATATGGCGCATGTGTGTGGATTCTAGAGCCATTAACAACATGACTGTTCGCTACCGTCACCCTATACCTCGGTTAGATGACATGCTTGATGAGTTAAGTGGAACTATAATTTTTACTAAGATTGATTTGCGTAGTGGATACCACCAGATTCGCATGAAGTTGGGTGATGAATGGAAAACTGCTTTTAAGACAAAATTTGGATTATACGAGTGGTTAGTGATGCCTTTTGGTTTAACTAATGCACCTAGCACTTTCATGCATTTGATGAACGAGGTTTTATGTGCTTTCATTGGAAAATTTATGGTGGTCTATTTTGATGATATCTTGATATATAGCAAGTCACATGAAGAACATTTGGATCATCTGCGTGTTGTTTTTGACGCTTTAAGAGCGGCATGCTTGTACGCTAACCTTGAGAAGTGCATTTTTTTTGCACCGATCGAGTTGCTTTTCTTGGCTATGTTGTGACTCCACATGGCATTGAAGTGGTTGGTGTGAAGATTGATGCGATTAGGATTGGCCTATCCCTCAGACTATTACATAGGTGTGGAGTTTTCTTGGTCTTGCAGAGTTTTATCGGCACTTTGTGAGAGATTTCAGCACCATTGCTGCCGTGCTCCATGAGTTGACGAAGAAAGGTGTTTCTTTCCATTGGGGTACAACACAAGAACAAGCTTTTGATGCTTTGAAAGAGCGGCTTACTTTGGCGCCTTTACTGCAACTTCCAGATTTTAGTAAGACTTTTGAGCTTGAATGTGATGCTAGTGGCATTGGCATTGGTGGCTTGTTGATGCAAGGAGGTAAACCTGTTGCTTATTTTAGTGAAAAACTGAATGGGCCTACTCTGAATTATTCCACGCATGACAAAGAATTTTATGCTCTTGTTCATTCTCTAGAGACGTGGCAACATTATTTATGGCCTAAGGAACTCATTATTCATTCTGATCATGAATCACTTAAGTACTTTTGCTTGCAAAATAAACTGAACCGTAGACATGCTAAGTGGGTTGAATTTATTGAATCTTTTCCCTACATCATTAAACACAAGAAAGGGAAAGATAATGTTATTGTTGATGCTTTGTCTCGCCGTTACACCATGTTGTCTCAACTTTATTGTCGGATTTTTGGACGTGAAATGATTAAGGGACAATATGCACTTGATGCTGATTTCAAAGATGTTATTCTGAATTGTAAGGAGGACCGTGCTTGGAATAAATTTGTAATCAATGATGGATATTTGTTTAGAGCTAACCGGCTATGTATTCCAGTTGGATCTGTTCATCTTCTCTTGTTGCAGGAAGCACATGGTGGAGGTTTGATGGGCCACTTTGGTGCTACGAAGACACTTGATGTGTTGGCTACACATTTCTTTCGGCCAAAAATGTGACGGGATGTTCAGAGGTTTGTGAGTCACTGCACTACATGTTAAAAGGCAAAGTCACATTTGAATCCACATGGTTTGTATGTGCCTCTCCCTGTTCCTTCTATTCCATGGGCGGATATTTCTATGGATTTTGTGTTAGGATTGCCTAGGAGTAAAAGGGGGAGGGATAGCATTTTTGTGTGGTGGATCAATTTTCTAAAATGGCACATTTTATACCATGTCATAAAAGTGATGATGTTGTTCATATTGTTGATCTCTTCTTTCAAGAGATTGTACGCTTGCATGGTATGCCTTCTACTATTGTTTCAGATCGTGATGCCAAATTTTTGAGTCACTTTTGGTCAACTTTGTGGAACAAGTTGGGTACAAAATTGTTATTTTCTACCACTTGTCATCCACAAACCGATGGACAAACAGAGGTTGTGAACCGTACTTTGGGAGCCATGTTGAGAGCTATTTTGAAGAAGAATGTGCAATACATTGTACCACCAAGGTGAGTCCTTTTCAGGTAGTTTATGGTTTTAACCCCCATGCTCCTCTTGATATTTTACCATTGCCTACTAGTGAGCGAACTGAAAATACATGAAACGACTAAGCAAAATATTGAAAAGATAATTGCAAAGTATAGAGTTGCTGGTAGCAAAGGTAAAAAAAGAATTAAAGCTTGAACCGGGTGATCTAGTTTGGTTGCACTTTAGAAAAGAACGTTTTCCAGATTTGAGGAAGTCCAAGTTAATGCCATGCGCTGATGGTTCTTTTAAAATACTTGAGCAAATTAATGATAATGCATACAAACAAGAATTACCTTCCGAGTTTGGGGTTAGTCCTACATTTAAGATTTCAGATTTGAAGCCTTACTTGGGTGAGGAAGATGTACTTGGCCTTTGGGCCGTGTATCGTTGTTAAGCCCATTAGGGGTCGCGTCCAAGGGGTCGATCATGACCTTAGAATTTATTTTACAGTAGCCGCCGCCAAGGTTAGGGTTTAGGTTTTGCTTTAGATCAATTTGTCTTGACCAGTTGCCGTTCTTTGGTTATGAAACTCCAACTCGTGTACTTCAATCATTCATCCGCAGATTGTCACAAAATTTCAGAGCTGCGTTCTTTCAAGTTCTTGCTTGTGTTCTTCGTTTGCACTTACAGGGAATAGCCTTCTTGGCAAGGTCAATCAGATCGTGACACGGTTGATAACCAGAGGAATCGTGGTGCTAAGATTGCATTGATTCGGGTCTTTGGATCTGAAGCCGGATCGGTGTGTCGCAATTCCGCCAAAAACAAGAGTTATCCTTTCCTTGACGGAGATCGGGCCCCTAGTTCACATCAAATTATTGACAAGTACAAGGTAAAAATAATGGAATTGCCAAAATTTATAATAAAAAATTGTATCGTTGAAATATAGAACAACTAACCTGGCAGATAACCACGAACATAGTTGGGATGGAGAATAATGTCGAGACTCCCTGCAATGAAACAAGAACAGAATATTCGGTAAGAGGAATCATCTTTTACATACATCTAAAAGAACCTAGTGACTAAGAAGGAATTCAGAAAAAAAAATGAAACAAACCTTATTTGCATATTGGAGAGCAAGTAGAGGATGACAATGAAGAAAATTACTTCAACAATGATGATGGAATATGTAGACAAGAAATTTTTTAGTACAATACAGTTACAAAGAGGTGAGAGTGCTGATGAAAAATGATTTGAAGTGAAACTAATATGGAATATAATTGTAGATTTCCATGCAAATAATGATAATGACAAAACATTTAATGACAGGTGGTGGCTGCAGATGGAATCACTGGAGAAGAGGCATATAATGCAGCAGAGAATGTAGGTTCAACAAGCGCTGCAAATGACACAGAGGCAGATGGAAATAGAGTACTGACAGATGAAGAAGTAGATGCTTTCATCGAGAGGGAGCAACTGGCAGCATCTAAGGGGAACAATGCAAGCATTGACAACAAATACATACCTCAACTCGCGATGGAATTTAGAAAAAGAGAGGATGCTCACCATTTCTTCTCTTTCTATGGCTTCCTGACTGGTTGACTGGTTATATAAGCAAGAGATGAAATGCCATAAATATAGAAAAGAAGGAAAGAAGAAGGACAAACTGGAAGAAGAAAATATGCTTGTAAAGGCCATAGATAGCAAGGAAAAAGGGAAAAAAAACTGCAAATGTGTGATGATAGTTATGGAAGAAAGAGGCATTTGAAAAGTAACTAGGCTGGATCTAGACCACAACCATGATTTGAGTCCAAAAAACAGAAATCAACTATTTAGCGGGAAGAAATACATGACAGAAGACGAGAAGGGAATGGTAAGAACACAAAACCATAGCAACATACCTGAGGACAAAAATAAACAGAGAGGTCACTGGAAATGACATGGTGAAGACATTGGAATACTTCAGGCAAAGAGAAAGAGAAGACCTGACTTTCTTTACAGATTTCAACTGGATGAGGACAAGAAAGTGAAAAACATGTTTTGGAGAGAGGGCATATCGTAAAATGGTACGCAAAATATGGGGACTGTGTCAGCCTTGACACGACCTATATGACTAACAGGTATAATCTACCGTTTGCACCATTTGTGGGAATCACAGGACATGCGCAGACCTGCTTATTTGCATGCGCATTTCTAGCAGATGAAACAACTGAAACTTTCAAATGGGTGTATTAGACATTTTTGGAATCAATGGGTAACAAACACCCTAAGACTATCATAACAGACCAAGACAAGGCAATAAAATCGGTTATAGCGACGGTTTTTCCAAATACAATACACATGAACTGTTTTTTCACATTAAAAGGAAATGCTACAACAAAAACCTGAAAGTCTTTGCAGTCAATGATGGATTACCTGAAACTGTTTAAGACATGGTAAATTTGTCTATCACTGAGGAAGAATTTGTGACATGCTGGCAGAAAATGATGATAGATTACAAGCTGGGAAACAACAAGCACTTTACAAAGATGTGGGAGATGAGAAAAGGGCCCAAAAACATAAAGCAGAATAAAAAACGAAATGAGAAAAAGCCCATCAGAGCCCGACAGAGAAATAAATAGACCTAAACTTGCAAAAGCAAGTTGATTCTCCATAGTAGGTGAAAGCTAAAGGGTAAAAGTAACCGTGACACTAGGAGCAAAAGATGAAAAGCCCCTCTGGGCATGGAGGGAAGCAAAGAAAACAAAAGTAGGCTTCTCTCTAGACTACCAAAAGAGCACGAGCCCCACTGGATGTGGTGGAGAAAAAGAAAACACAAGGCTGGGAGGGGGATGATCGAGAGGGGGGCAAAACAACTGGAAGGAAAGGGGAAAATGCATCAGGATCTAACCAGAATGAAGAAGCAAAAGAACCAAGAATGCACACAAGGAATAACTGCCACATCAAAGCAGGCAGTCCATGTGAGCAGCAAGAGGATAGAATCAACAGAAGATGGATCTAAAAATTGCACGGGTAAGCCTTATCTTCAGCATCTGTGAAATCAAAAGGAAAAGTTGAAACGTACTGAGTAAAGGAATGAGTGGATATATATATCTTTTGATAAGTGCAGGCAGATCCAATTTGGGGTCAGGCAGGAAACCGTGAAGATCCATTCAGATTGATATGGTCACTTGGGAAAGACATAGAACCAGATGAAATGAAAAAAATGCAATTCAACAAACACACAACTAATCAGCAGATGCAATACATCAAGCACAATGCCGCTGATTGAATATGCACAGGTAATTGAGAAGGAAAATTTCATACAAATTGTTGAGACATACAGTGTGGCAGACCACTCCGAAATTATTCCAAGTTAAGTACCCACGGACCGCTAATCAAGTAGTCAGGCACTTAATCCGGAATAAGCTGGAGCGCCATTGGATTATACCCGATTAACCACGTACTTTCACGATCGAAACAACACGCGCGCCCACGCGAAGGTAGGTTCCAGGAATTACAACATTCCACAAATCCAACTTACACAAATAGTCTCAACAAGTTATTACAAACCAAGTTCGAATTTCAAATAAAAGCACGAGTGTTCATTGCAGCAGAAACATTAACTAACGACAATACATAGTAACACCATATTGAAGTCAGCCACGGTGCTACTCCTCCTGATCCTCAGCAGAGGACGGAACCCACTCGACATGCCAGCCAGGTGGAACCCGGGTAGGCCAGGAAACGGAATTCACCGCCTCCTCCAAAACAGTACCTGAAACAAATGCCACAAGCAAGGCTGAGTATACTAATACTCAGCAAGGCTTACCCGTTGGGTGAAAAATACATCACCGACTTCTAGACATGATAGGCTTTTGGCTGGTGGGTTTGTTTGCCAGAAAGCAACTATGAGTGGATCCTTATTTTCATAATTTTAGCATCAAATTCTAGTGGAGTTAACCATTCTAGATTAGCATCCTCTCTAAGCATACAAGTGGCGCAATACAATTTAGTACATCCAACAAGTTTATCATCCTCAAGTTCCACTTGTTACTCAATGCAGCATAGCGGTCAAGCAGTCTCAATAACCGCGAGAAGCGGACAGTTCGAACCGAGTTTTGCTACCTGGCCAGGGAAATCCAACACACACGGATAATGCTCGCTATAAAAGGTACAAGCACTTCCCAACCTTTCCCATCAATCCACAATTCGGCGCCGGGTCCATTCCCTTAGGATAAAGGTTTACCACTTCACTCACGGCATCACGCATATATCCACTTGTGTACGGCAAGGGAAACAAAATATTTCCAAGAAGAGATGGCTATCGGTCCTAGCTGTTTCAATCTGGTACCAGGATTACCGATTCCCATAAGTCGGCATGTGCGTGGTACGTTCAAAAACTTGACACACAGAACCACACGTTTCGACCTTAACCAATTATCATACACGGACGGGAGATCTACACACACCATCCTGCCCGTTCATCCTTATGATTTCAACATAAGTAAAGACAAGCAACTCCTATATCTCGCGAGTGACAGGAAATCACTCGACTTGTAACGGTCCTAAAGCATTGCTCTATCGACCCTACCATACTAGTATTTCAAGACATAGGTACTAGAATTATGCAACTAGGGTATTCGAACAATTCCTTGAACGTAAGTGCACAAACATAATTAATTCAAAAGTTGCACAATCTGAAAGTTAGGTTATGCTCCGGGGCTTGCCTTCTTGGGCTACGCTGGGGTCAGTCTCCGGTTCGATCACGATCACATCGGCACCACCTTCGGGAGTCTCCTCTTCGTTGGCCGGGACGAGGTTGTAGATGCCATCAGCGAGAGTGCCTTCTACATGAGATGCATAAATTTTAAGAGTTGTTGTAGGTTTTTAGTCTAAAGGTTCAGGCTCTTGAAAGCCATATTCACCTAGACATAAAAGATTTATTCTTTCCTCCAAAAGTAAGATAGCGGATGTGGTGCAGATTTTATATTCTTATGGTGGTGATTGTGCATACATATAAAAGCAATACAAACTTTTATTTCTAAGCAAGTGTTTCAGTTCTGAAATTTTAAAACTTCACATGCTTTATTTATATAATTGCCAAAAGTGACCCATCTCTTTTCATAAAATTCGACCTACTCTAATTCCTTCTCATTTTTGTTTCTCGGTTTCTGTTTATCCTTTTTATCCACAAACTTTATGGTAGCTACTGAGGTATAAGAGCTAGGCTCACCCCAAATTTTAACTAAAACCGAGCTATACAGAATTTATTAAAAATAGCTCAAGCAGCTGCTCAAAGAAACAAGATTAATTCATATAAAATTAAAACTACTCCCAAAACAATCTCTCTACCAGAGCTAGACATGGGTAAAAGAAAGGCTCTAGCCAAGTGATGACTAAAAATAACACTTGGACAGCCCTCAATAAATTTTTATCCGAAAACCTACTTCTATTTATTTAATGTTCCAAACAGAGTCTAAAATTCCATTTAGCATTTTTATATCATGACCCAACATATTTCTAGGCCTCTGGTGAAAGGGGAGGATTTTTGACCGCATGAATTATTTTTAGTAAATGCAGAACCAAAATATAGCAGGAATCATGAAATAATTCATAACTGGAGTTTCATGCAATATTTTTAGGGCTCCTTTGGACATAAACCTCCTACGGCCTATACAAGACACATATCCCAAGCTCAGCTACAAAGGAGCTCAGGATTTGAAATGGTGCACAAAACTCTAAACTCACAGTTTGCATTTTAATTCAAAAACTAACCCTCAAAAGTATGTACATGGAAAAAGGAGATTGGAGTTTACAATCTCACGAGTCCAGGGAGTATTTTTGTGCATTTTTCCGATTTTTCTATGATTTTTAGTGGATTTTACAAGATCTCAGCAAAATAGATCTAGGTTTAAGAATCTTTTTGCGCCGGTGACCCTAGAACTTTTAAAACCTTTCAAACAAGTCCCTAAAATTTACGCAGGGGACCCTAGAACTAAAAAGGGGAACGCGAAGAGGTCCCTGGACTCGCCGGCGTTCGCGCTCCGGCGAGGGAACGACGAACCGGTGCGGGGGAAGTGGGGAAAACGACGAGGGGCTCACCGCGCGTCGGTTGGGATAGGTCTCGCGGCAGGAAGTGAAGCGGCTCGGCTCGTCGACGGTGACCGGCGGTGCGGCTTGCTCCGGCGAGGTCGATAGCCGGCGGTGGTGGGCGAAACGGGGCGCGGAAAGGCGTGAGAGCTTCACCGGTCGATGGCGGAGCTCGACGTGGGGTTTGGCGACGACGACGATGGCCGGAGCATAGAGCTCGGTGTAGAGGGGGTGTTTGCGGCGAAAATGGACGAGCGGCAGGGGAAACTCGGATTTCCTGGCGTATACGGCTCGATTCAAGTTGGGGATTGTTCGAGTGGCTAGCTAGGTGAGTGAGTGAGCTTCACGTGCGGGGGATTTGGAAATCGTGGAGCGGTTCGCGGGAATTTTGGGTTCTCGGCGAGGAAGCTCGAGCTCGGCTGGAGGTTGAAGATGAAGTGCGCGAGCGCAAGGAGGGCGAAAGAGGCCGAGAGCTGGTTGAGTGAAGGTGTGAAGCTTCTCGGTGGAGTGCCTGGGAGGGTTAGGGGGCATCGAGTGGCCTCGGGAGCGCGCGCGGGGTGGGATGGACGGCCGGCAGCGCCATTGATGGCCTGCAGCGCTCGGACAGAGCGCGCGACGGGGTTGGGCGAGGGGGATTACGCCGTGGAGGACTGGAGATCTTCCGCAGAGGCTCTTGGCGCGTAGCGGAAGGGAATCCCGCCCACGGGGCAGCGCTGCTCGCCGAGCTCGCCCGCTGCCAGTGGCCCCGCCAAGCTCGCCATGATGGCGCGCCGCTCGCCGCGGTGAGACGGGTCGCACAGTGCGCGATCCGACTCGACGTGGACATTGGCGCGCGCGTGGGAAGGAGGGACGCGGCTGCCGCGGCTTTGACCGACCTGTCCCGGTCGCCGCCGCCCGCCGGCCACGCGGCGGCCACTGCCGGCCTCGGGCAGAGGTGGCCGAGCGGCCAGGCAGGGCGCCCGCGGAGCTCCTCCGTTCAAACGTGCATTTCTCCCAAAATTTGAACTACACTTCAAAAAGTGCAAACACAAAAGTTGGAGTTTGAAAAGTGGGACACATCTTTCCTTTTATGACGAACCTGAAATTTCGAGTATTTCAAGCCTAAACAACCCATATACGAAAAGGCGTTCTGCGGGGTTTTTAGAGTTTTCGAGGGGCTTAACTGCAAAATTTTGAAAAGTGCCCAATAGTGGCTTGGCTTTATTTGTGATGAAAAACAACTTTTATTTTTGGAGATTTTCACGTTCAGTACAAACTTTTTGAGATTTCAGTTAGGTGTCAATTTGGCCTAGTTGAAATTTCAATTTCAAATGTTTAATCCACTAGTATGTTTCACCCAAGCTGCCCTTTTAAACTTGGTTTTAGTACATTTTTAAAGTCTTAAACATCTGGGACATTACAACCTACCCCCCTTAAAAGGAATCTCGCCCCGAGATTCGATTTCGCTTAAAGACATGGTAGGAAAAGGGTACCTTGATCTTAGGAAGGATGTCGGGGAAGTTCTTTTCAAGGTAGTCTTCGGTTTCCCATGTGGCTTCGTCCTCGGAGTGATGACTCCACTGAATTTTGTACATTTTAACTTTTCTATTCCTTGTCTTTCTCACCTTCTCGTCGAGGGCCTTGATAGGGTGCTCTTCATAAGAAAGATCCGGCTCAACCGAGAGTTCTTCTTGTTCAACAACCTCGGTCGGAACACGAAGGCATTTCTTGAGCTGGGAGACATGGAAGACATTGTGCACGGCAGAGAGTTTCTCGGGAAGCTTCACTCGGTACGCAACCGGCCCACACTGTTGGGTGATTTCATATGGGCCAACATAGCGAGGTGCAAGTTTTCCCTTCAACCCAAACCTTTGCACACCCTTGATCGGCGAGACCTTGAGATACACATGATCGCCGACTTCAAATTGAAGGGGCTTCCTTCTCTGGTCGAAATAACTCTTTGTCGGGACTGTGCGGCTTTCAAGTTTTCTCGGATGACCCTATCCTTTTCCTTGGCTTCTTTTACAAGGTCAGGACTGTATGTGTACCTCTCACCTACCTGGGACCAACACAACGGTGTCCGGCATCTCCTACCATACAAGGCTTCGAAAGGTGCCATTTTGAGACTGGCTTGGTAGCTGTTGTTATAAGAGAATTCAGCCAGCGATAAGCGCTTCTCCCAATTTTTTCCATAATGGATAACACAGGCTCGAAGCATATCCTCTAGGATTTGATTTACCCTTTCCGTCTGTCCATCGGTTTGGGGTTGGTATGCTGAACTACGGATCAATTTGGTGCCTAGGGACAGCTGCAAGTGTTCCCAAAAGCGTGCCACAAATTGAGTACCACGATCTGAAATTATCGTCTTGGGCACCCCATGTAAACAACAATCCGTTCCAAATAGATTTCAGCATACCTCATAGCGGCATAGGCGGTATTAACGGGAATAAAGTGTGCAGTCTTTGTGAGGCGGTCTACAATTACCTAAATGGAGTCATGCCCCGGAGGGGTCCTGGGAAGTCCAACAATGAAATCCATGCTTATATCTTCCCACTTCCATGAGGGAATAGATAGAGGTTGAAGAGTGCCTGCTACCTTCAAGTGGCTAGCCTTTACCCGCTGACACGTGTCACATTCCGACACATATTGGGCAATTTCCCGCTTCATCCTAGTCCACCAAAAGTTTTGTTTAAGGTCTTGGTACATTTTGGTGCTACCCGGATGGATGGAAAATTTTGAAAGATGAGCTTCATCCATGATTTCCTTCGGAGTTCGGCGTTCTTGGGCACCACCATCCGATGTCCAAACCACATCACTCCTTGCCCATCTACCCGGAAGCATTTATATTTTTCCTTGACCTTTTCCTTTGCCAACTTTCTTTTGAGGATTTTAATCTTAGCATCATTTAATTGGGTCACAACAATCTGATCGTGCAAGGTTGGCTCGACAGAAATATGGTTGAAGTATCCGTGAGGAACAATCTCCAAGTTGAGCTTTGCCATTTCATGGCACAAGGTGCCGGCATAGGACTCTGCGGTAAGACAGTGACAGCGAGCCTTGCGGCTTAGTGCATCCGCAACCATATTAGCCTTCCCGGGGTGATAATGTACACTAAGGTCATAGTCCTTTGCCAACTCCAACCACCTTCGCTTCCTCATATTCAAATGTGCTTGAGTAAAGACATATTTGAGGCTCTTGTGATCGGTGTATATATTGCATGGAACACCCATTAGGTAGTGTCTCCAAATCTTGAGAGAATGAATAACCGCTGCTAACTCAAGATCATGGGTAGGGTAATTTTGCTCATGAGGTCGGAGTGCTCGGGAAGCATAAGCAATGACCCGGTTCTCTTGCATAAGCACACAACCGAGCCCGGTGCCTGAAGCATCACAATAAACATCATACGGCTTGGTGTTGTCGGGTTAAGCTAAGACTGGGGCTGAAGTCAAAGGTTTTCTTAAAGTGTGGAAGGCTTCTTCACATTTGTCACTCCATTCAAATTTGACCCCCTTCTTTAAGAGTTCGGTCATAGGCTTGGCAATTCGAGAGAAATTCGGAATGAAGCGGCGATAGTAGCTGGCTAGACCTAGAAAACTCCGAATTTCATGGACAGAGGTAGGTGGCTGCCAGTCCATCACCTCTTGTACCTTGGTCGGATCCACGGAGATACCATCCTTGGAAACCATATGACCCAAGAATTTCACGCTTTCAAGCCAAAATTCACATTTGGAGAACTTGGCATAAAGCTGATGGTCTCTCAACCTCAGGAGGACAATGCGAAGGTGCTCAGCATGCTCCTCCTCATTCTTGGAATATATGAGGATATCATCAATAAAGACCACTACGAACTTGTCGAGCTCGGACATGAAAACCAAATTCATGAGAAACATGAAGTAGGCTGGGGCATTCGTGATTCCAAAAGACATGACCAAGAATTCATAGAGTCCATAGCGGGTGGAGAAGGCAGTCTTGGGAATGTCACAAGGTCGAATCTTTATTTGGTGATAGCCAGAGCGAAGATCAATCTTAGAAAATACTCTGGCGCCAGCTAATTGATCAAAAAGGACATCAATGCGGGGAAGTGGGTATTTGTTTTTAATGGTCACCGCATTGAGAGGCCGGTAGTCAATACACAACCTCAAAGAATGATCCTTCTTCTTCACAAAGATGGCCAAACATCCCATGGTGACACACTAGGACGGATGAAACCCTTGTCTAGCAGTTCTTGGAGTTGAATTTTTAATTCAGCCAGTTCACTGGATGGCATTCTATAGGGTCTCTTGGATATTGGTGCTGTACCAGGTTGAAGTTCAATTACAAATTCAATATCCCTGTCCGGCGGCATCCCAGGTAAGTCATCCGGAAAAACATCGGCATACTCACATACCATCGGAATATCTTCTAGTGGTGTTCCTACCATAGTGTAGGCACAAGCATTGGCGCATTTCGGTGTGGCAATATAGTGTACTAGGTCCATGTGTAGGCGAGTTTATTTCCACAACTCTTTCGGCAACGTCTAGCACAACCTTATGTTGAGTCATCCAATTTTCTCCCAAAACAATATCAATTCCCTCCAATCCAAGCAGAATTAAATCAGTAGGGAAAACTTTACTACCCAGCTGGATTGGTACTTTTCGAGTGACTTGGTTGGATGCTATTTTACCTCCCGCAGTTGAGATCACATATGCTGATTTGGTGTGATATGATTTTAACCCACATTTGCATTAAACCTCGTGCTTATAAAACTATGTGTTGCCCCGGAATCAAACAATATCACAGCAGGTTGATTGTGAATAGGGAAGGTACCAGTCATGTCCGGTGCTCCCTCAGGTAGGTCAGCCAGGGTGGTATAGTTGAGTCTTCCCTGTCTGACTTGGACTCGCTGCTGCTTGCCCTTGTTCTGCTGATTTCCAGAGCGTTGATTCTGTGGCTTGTTCTGCGGGCAGTCCTTGATGAAATGGCTACTGCTGCCACATTTGAAACACTGATAGCCACCTCTAGGTCGAAGTGCCTGCTGCACGTTTTGCCTCGACGCCTAGGGCTGCTGTGGGGGTGGAGGAAGGCGAGGCGCACCCTACTGTGGTGGCCTGGCAACCCATCGTCCTCCCTGAGGCGCCCTTGGCTGCCCCTGTGGTGCAGCCGGGGGAACCAAGCGGAACCTCTGGGGTTGCCCACTCGAGGGTCCAGCGGGAGCCTTCCTTTTCTTCTCGGCCTTGTGGATCATGTTTGCGTCTTCTTGGGCAATGGCAAGGTTTACGAGTTCACCATAAGTGGCAGCTCGTGTGGTGGTTAGCTGGGCCTTGAGCTTGGTGTTGAGGCCACGGCGGAACCTTTCCTTCTTCTTGTCATCGGAGTCGGCGTGATGACCCGCATACGGACACAGGCCATTGAAAGCCTGCGCGTACTGAAGCACAGTGCGGGTACCCTGAGTCAGCGCCAGGAACTCATTCAGCTTCCTTTCCACCAAACCCAGCGGGGATATGGTGGGCTTTGAAAGCAGTTTTGAACTCCTCCCATTCGACGACATGGTTCTCCTCCTGGAGAGCCAGGTAATTCTCCCACCACAGGAGAGCAGTGTCGCGGAGCTGCTGGGCCGCGAAGACCACCTTGTGGTTTGGAGTGCAAGGTGTGGCCAGAATAGAGAACTTGGATTCGATCGCCCGAATCCATGCATCTGCTTCCATGGGCTCCTCGGCTCTGAAGAAAACCGGAGGATGGGTGGCCAGGAAGTCCTCGTACCATGCCACTTGAGGTGGAGGGGCACGATGACCGCCTTGCTGCTGCATCATCTGCTGCTGATGCTGCAGGTTATGGAGGATCTCCGTCTGAGTGGCATACAGCTGCTGCCATGTCGGGGGTTGTTCTGGTGGCGGTGGTGGTGGTGGTTGCTGCCCTTCCGGTCCTTGTTGGTTAGCATTGGACCCGCTAGCATCATGACCGCTGCGAGTGATAGCCATCTGCAGTAGGTACTTGTATTAGCCACAATCCAGAAGCTTGCATAAACGAATGACAAGATAGAACGTGGCAATGTAATGGAGTTTTACTGCATAAGGATAACATATCAGCAAGCAGTTTTGGAAGAAAATTCATATCCTCCAATAGAAGTCGAGTTAGACACTCCAATTCGGTTAGTAGCTGGAAAATTTTGTACTCTACAACTTTCATGTTCGGCTCGGGACCAGAATCAAGCTAGAACTAGGTCGAAAAATTCAATTCCTGTTCTCTATTTTTGCTGTTTTTCAGAAGGCTGAGCTGTAGTGTTTTGGTTGCCATTTTTATTTCTCTTAACGGATGGAGTTGAAATTTGGTGAGCGTTTTGTTTGGCAAATTTCAGACAACTTTGTAGTTCAAGTCATAGCCCAAAAATGAAAGGAACACGCGTCAATAAATAAAACAAGTGTGGCTACAGAAAGTTTTCAGCACAACATTACATCCAACCACAAGTCTTGGGGCACATACATCCCATACCAACTGAATTACATTGTTCAAAAGCTCCAAGAGAACTCAACTCCAACTAGCCTATTACATTATGAAACCAAAATTTGGCTACGCGGAGGAGTAACTTGCTACCAAGCGTCTAGAAGTCATCTAGGTTGTTAGCGGTAGTCTCGCTGCCCATAGGAGACGGCGGGGCGGGAGGGTGGCATGTCATCCTCGGTGTCCATGTCTGAATCAGGGGCTTCTCCCTCATTCTCTCCCGCTTCATTGAGGAGGTGCTGAGCATCGTGTGCAGCTAGCATAGCATTAGCATGCTCCAAGTCAGACTGCACATTCTCTAGCTCATCCCTCACTTGAGCTAGCTCATTGTTGTATTATTATGCGTTATGTGGAGATCGGTCAGCTGTCTCTCCAAGTTAGCAATCATAGCATCCCTAGTGCTCACCTCTATGGACAAAGATGTCCTCTCAATCCCAAGGTCACGGGCACGAACAGACATGTCGATGGCGAGGTTAAGTGCTTCATTTTGTGCCCGCCCTAGTATGCCTGCAGCCGATGATAGGCCCTAATCCACCTCATCAAAAGTGCAGCTGCAGCAACGGGGTTCTCTGCCACCCTCAAAGGTGAGCTGAGATAGCGCCTCATCCAATGAGCGTCGTCAGGCTGGGCGGTGGGAACAGTCCAAGTAGCTGGTGCTCCACCAGGTCCTGGTTCTGGGCACAGAAAGAGCTGATCCCATTGAGGGCAGCCAACTCACAAGTGGTCTCCATGTGGGTATCCATAAACTTCCACACTCCATGTGGGCGAGCTTGGACACGGTGGGTGGTGTACACCACCAAACGCACTCTGGATCGTGTCACACCACGGTCACGGAGAACGGTCCTCTCATACTGCGGCGGGGTGGGGTAGTCAAGTGCCTGCAACACGGCCCCAAAGGATGCTAGGGAACCCTCCCATCCAAGGCAGTCAGAGAAGGAGACGTCATTGGGGTAGCTAGCAAGATCAGCATGGCCGTCCATCTGAACAAAAAGGTCAAGTATGAGAACCGGTTAGCGCCAAGAAATAAAAACAGATTCTGGACAGTGTAGGAAAAATTGCAAAACTTAAAATCTACAAACCCAAAAATTCCCCAAACTTGGCCATTAATGTTGCTTAGTAATTTTAAAACAAGTTTTATGTTTAAGGTTGAACAGAAACAGTTGTTACCGAAGGTGCAAAAATTCAATTTGTATTTCACTGTTCCAGAAAATTCCTGCAGACAGGAGGTTACATATTTTAATCATAACTCCTACTGTACTGAACCAAAATTTTTGAAATTCTTAAAGCACAAACTAGACAAACATTTTGACAACTTTCATATTGGGCACTTTTTCGTTTTGATGGGGTTTTCAGGTTCGAACGGGCAGTGCAAGCAGGTCTGTTTTTAAATAAAATTTCAGCACAGTTTTCAGATTATCATTCAATTTTGTAACGGGTAGTTCAAGGATCATTCAATCATGATTGTAGTTGAGTTTCAGTGAATTTGCATGCTGATCGGTCTAATCGTTCTCACCATCACACGTGCCAATAACTTTGGCTTACGAAGTCAGTGCCGGTGGCTTAGCAATATTTGTTCTCTCCTTATATTAGCTAGCCGAACTTTTCTAACCCGTTCATCTTAACATAATCGTGGTTAGCGTACCTGCAGAAAATTCATTCCAGACAGTATATCGAACCTCCGTGCCGACTTCACTGAAGTGTCCCCATTCATTACCACCCACTATAGTGGTGGCAACCGAATTTCAACATTGAACGAGCAATGCTTCATATGTCAACCGGAGGCAACATATTGACAATTTCATACGCTCATGATGCTTTCGATCTACGATTGACTGTTGTTGCCGCCATCATATTTGCATATGATGCCGTGGTACGCACACTCAATCGCGTATCTTGCGCCACCTATGCTTATTCTAGTTTCTATATTGCCCATCACAGCGTATTGATTTGGTGCCGCCGATATATTTTATCCAATTAATAGTCGTCGTGGTACGTTTCAACAATCGCCGTGCCTTGCGCCCACCATTGAGAAAGTAGAATACAGAATGAAATGTGCTGGAAGTCAGTAATATAAATTAGCCACCTATCATATTGTGTATCCCTTAACCCACATAGGCTTACGTTCTATTCATAATCCTTACTGGTCTATTAATAGCATTCCGCTACAAGTGCGCGGCAGGAGCAAGAGTTGGCAAGTTTTATTCAAAAATATTTGTTTAGGGTCTGTTGCTCTCTCTGGTGCGCATGTTTCGGCTCTGATGCCAGCTGTGGCAGACCACTCCGAAATTATTCCAAGTTAAGTACCCACGGACCACTAATCAAGTAGTCAGGGCACTTAATCCGGAATAAGCTGGAGCGCCGTCGGATTATACCCGATTAACCACGTACTTTTCACGATCGAAACAACACGCGCGCCACACGAAGGTGAGTTTCAGGAATTACAACATTCCACAAATCCAACTTACAACAAATAGTCTCAACAAGTTATTACAACCAAGTTCGAATTTCAAATAAAAGCACGAGTGTTCATTGCAGCGGAAACATTAAACTAACGACGATACATAGTTACACCCATAATTGAGCCAGCCATGGTGCTACTGCTTCCTGATCCTCAGCAGAGGACGGAACCCACTCGACATGCCAGCCAGGTGGTAGCGCAGGAAACGGAATTCAACCGCCTCCTCCAAAACAGTCCTGAAAACAAAATGCCACAAGCAGGCTTTGGCATACTAATACAAGCAAGGCTTTACCCGTCCGGGTGAAAAACTACATCACGACTTCTAGACATGATAGGCTTTTGGCTGGTGATTTGTTTGCCATGGGTTTTGTTTGGCAGAAGGAGCAACTATGGGAGTGGAATCCTTATTTTCCATAATTTTAGCATCAAATTCTAGTAGAGTTTAACCATTCTAGATTAGCATCCTCTCTAAGCATACAAGTGGCGCAATACAATTTGTAACATCCAACAAGTTTATCATCCTCAGTTCCCACTGTTACTCTCAATGCAGCACAACGGTCAAGCAGTCTCATTAACCGCGAGAAGCGGACAGTTCGAACCGATTTTGCTACCTGGCCAGGGAAATCCAACACACAGATAATGCTCCTATAAAAACAAGCACTTCCCAACCTTTCCCATCAATCCACAATTCGGCGCAGGTCCATTCCCTTAGGATAAAGTTTACCACTTCACTCACGGCATTACGCATATATCCACTTGTGTACGGCAAGGGAAACAAAATATTTCCAAGAGAGATGGCTATCGGTCCTAGCTGTTTCAATCTGGTACCGGATTACCCATTCCCATAGGTCGGCATGTGCGTGGTACGTTCAAAAACTTGACACACAGAACCACACGTTTCGACCTTAACCAATTACCATACACATGACGGGAGATCTACACACACCATCCCGCCCGTTCATCCTTATGATTCCAACATAAGTAAAGACAAGCAACTCCTATATCTCGCGAGTGACAGGAAATCACTCGACTTGTAACGGTCCTAAAGCATTGCTCTATCGACCCTACCATACTAGTATTTCAAGACATAGGTACTAGAATTATGCAACTAGGGTATTCGAACAATTCCTTGAACGTAAATGCACAAACATAATTAATTCATAGTTGCACAATCTGAAAGTTAGGTTATGCTCCGGGCTTGCCTTCTTGGGCTACGCTGGGTCAGTCTCCGGTTCGATCACGATCACGTCGGCACCACTTCGGGAGTCTCCTCTTCGTTGGCGGGGACGAGGTTGTAGATGCCTCAGCGAGAGTGCCTTCTACATGAGATGCATAAATTTTAAGAGTTGCTGTTTTTTAGTCTAAAGGTTCAGGCTCTTGAAGGCCTATTCACCTAGACATAAAAGATTTATTTCTCCTCCAAAGTAAGATCGCGGGTGTGGTGCGGATTTTATATCTTATGGTGGTGACTGTGACACATATAAAAGCAAACAACTTTTATTTCTAAGCAAGTGTTTCAGTTCTGAAATTTTAAACTTCACATGCTTTATTTATATAATTGCCAAAGTGACCCATCTCTTTTCATAAAATTCGACCTACTCTAATTCCTTCTCATTTTT
>JACEFO010002016.1:0-22154 GCA_015342445.1 Digitaria exilis | reverse complement strand
AACATACCTGAGGACAAAAATAAACAGAGAGGTCACTGGAAATGACATGTTTGAAGAACATTGGAATACTTCAGGCAAAGAGAAAGAGAAGACCTGACTTTCTTTACAGATTTCAACTGGATGAGGACAAGAAAGTGAAAAAACATTTTTGGAGAGAGGCATATCGTAAAATGGTACGCAAAATATGGGGACTGTGTCAGCCTTGACACGACCTATATGACTAACAGGTTAATCTACCGTTTGCACATTTGTGGGAATCACAGGACATGCACAGACCTGCTTATTTGCATGCGCATTTCTAGCAGATGAAACAACTGAAACTTTCAAATGGGTGTATTAGACATTTTTGGAATCAATGGGTAACAAACCCCTAGACCTATTTTCATAACAGACCAGACAGGCCAAGTAAAATCGGTTTATAGCGACCTGGTTTTTCCAAATTACAAACACATGACTGTTTTTTCAATTAAAAAGGAATGCTACAACAAAAACCTGAAAGTCTTTGCCAGTCAATGATGGATTACCTGAAACTGTTTAAAGGAACATGGTAAATTTGTCTATCACTGAGGAAGAATTTGTGGACATGCTGGCAGAAAATGATGATAGATTATAAGAGACTGGGAAACAACAAGTAACTTTACAAAGATTGTGGGAGATGAGAAAAGGGCCCAAAAACATAAAGCAGAATAAAAACCGAAATGAGAAAAAGCCCATCAGAGCCCGACAGAGAAATAAATAGACCTAAACTTGCAAAGCCAAGTGATATTCTCCATAGTAGGTTGAAAGCTACAGGTAAAATGTAACCGTGACACTAGGAGCAAAAAGTGAAAGCCCCTCTGGGCATGGAGGGAAGCAAAGAAAACAAAGTAGGCTTCTCTCTAGACTACCAAAAAGCACAAGGCCCCACTAGATGTGGTGGAGAAAAAAGAAACACAGGGCTGGGAGGGGCATGATTGAGAGGGGGCAAAACAACTGGAAGAAAGAAAAATGCATCAGGATCTAACAGAATGAGAAGCCAAAGAACCAAGAATGCACACAAGGAATAACTGCCAGATCAAAGCAGGCAGTCCATGTGAGCAGCAAGAGGATAGAATCAACAGAAGATTGGATCTAAAAATTGCACGGGTAAAGCCTATCTTCAAGCATCTGTTAAAATCGAAAGCGAAAAGTTGTGAACGTACTGAGTAAAGAATGAGTGGATATATATATCTTTTGATAAGTGCAGGCAGATCCATTGGGTTCAGGCAGAACCGTAAAGATCCATTCAGATTGATATGGGTCACTTGGGAAAGACATAGAACCAGATGAAAATGAAAAAAAAATGCAATTCAACAACACACAACTAATCAGCAGATGCAATACATCAAGCACAATGCCGTTGATTGAATATGCACAGGTAATTGAGAAGGAAAAATTCATACAAATTGTTGAGACATACAGTGTGGCAGACCACTCGAAATTATTCCAAGTTAAGTACCCACGGACCACAAATCAAGTAGTCAGGCACTTAATCCGGAATAAGCTGGACGCCGTCGGTGTATACCCGATTAACCACTACTTTCACGATCGAAACAACACGCGCGCCCACGCGAAGTAGGTTCCAGAAATTACAACATTCCACAGATCCAACTTACACAAATAATCTCAACAAGTTATTACAAACCAAGTTGAATTTCAAATAAAAGCACGAGTGTTCATGCAGCAGAAACATTAACTAACGACGATACATAGTAACCACCATATTGAAGTCAGCCATGGTGCTACTCCTCCTGATCTCAGCAGAGGACGGAACCACTCGACATGCCAGCCAGGTGGACCCGGGTAGGCCAGGAAACGGAATTCACCGCCTCCTCCAAAACAGTACTAAAAACAAAATGCCACAAGCAAGGCTGAGTATACTAATACTCAGCAAGGCTTACCCGTTGGGTGAAAACTACATCACCGACTTCTAGACATGATAGGCTTTTGGCTGGTGGGTTTGTTTGCCAGAAAGCAACTATGAGTGGATCCTTATTTTCATAATTTTAGCATCAAATTCTAGTAGAGTTAACCATTCTAGATTAGCATCCTCTCTAAGCATACAAGTGGCGCAATACAATTTAGTACATCCAACAAGTTTATCATCCTCAAGTTCCACTTGTTACTCAATGCAGCACAGCGGTCAAGCAGTCTCATTAACCGCGAGAGAGCGGACAGTTCGAACCGAGTTTTGCTACCTGGCCAGGGAAATCCAACACAACACGGATAATGCTCGCTATAAAAGGTACAACACTTCCCAACCTTTCCATCAATCCACAATTCGGCGCCGGGTCCATTCCTTAGGATAAAGGTTTACCATTCACTCACGGCATCATGCATATATCCACTTGTGTACGGCAAGGGAAACAAAATATTTCCAAGGAGAGATGGCTATCGGTCCTAGCTGTTTCAATCTGGTACCGGGCTTACCGATTCCCATAGGTCGGCATGTGCGTGGTACGTTCAAAAACTTGACACACAGAACCACACGTTTCGACCTTAAACCAATTATCATACACGGACGGGAGATCTACACACACCATCCTGCCCGTTCATCCTTATGATTTCAACATAGTAAAGACAAGCAACTCCTATATCCTCCGAGTGAGGAAATCACTCGACTTGTAACGGTCCTAAAGCATTGCTCTATCGACCCTACCATACTAGTATTTCAAGACATAGGTACTAGAATTATGCAACTAGGGTATTCGAACAATTCCTTGAAACGTAAATGCACAAACATAATTAATTCATAAGTTGCACAATCTGAAGTTAGGTTATGCTCCGGGGCTTGCCTTCTTGGGCTACGCTGGGGTCAGTCTCCGGTTCGATCACGATCCGTCGGCACCAACCTTCGGGAGTCTCCTCTTCGTTGGCCGGGACGAGTTTGTAGATGCCGTCAGCGAGAGTGCCTTCTACATGAGATGCATAAATTTTAAGAGTTGCTGTAGGTTTTTAGTCTAAAGGTTCAGGCTCTTGAAGGCCATATTCACCTAGACATAAAGATTCTATTCTTTCCTCCAAAAGTAAGATAGCGGATGTGGTGCGGATTTTATATTCTTATGGTGGTGATGTGCATACATATAAAAGCAATACAAACTTTTATTCTAAGCAAGTGTTTCAGTTCTGAAATTTTAAAACTTCACATGCTTTATTTATTATAATTGCCAAAAGTGGACCCATCTCTTTCATAAAATTCGACTACTCTAATTCCTTCTCATTTTTGTTCTCGGTTTCTGTTTATCCTTTTTATCCACAAAATTTATGGTAGCTACTGAGGTATAAGGAGCTAGCTCACCCCAATTTAACTAAAACCGAGCTATACAGAATTTATTAAAAATAGCTCAAGCAGCTGCTCAAGAAACAAGATTAATTCATATAAAAATAAAAACTACTCCCAAAAACAGATCTCTCTACCAGAGCTAGACATGGGTAAAAGAAAGGCTCTAGCCAAGTGATGATTAAAAAATAAACACTTGGAAGCCCTCAATAAATTTTTATCCGAAAACCTACTTCTATTTATTTAATGTTACAACAGAGTCTAAAATTCCATTTAGCATTTTTATATCAATGACACAACAATATTTATAGGCTCTGGTGAAAGGGGAGGATTTTGGACCGCATGAAAATATTTTTAGTAAATGCAGAACCGAAATAATAGCAGGAATCATGAGATAATTCATAACTGGAGTTTCATGCAATATTTTTAGGGGCTCCTTTGGACACAAACCTCCTACAGTCTATACAAGACACATATCCCAAGCTCAGCTTACAAAAGGATCTCAGGATTTGAAATGGTGCACAAAACTCTAAAATCACAGTTTGCATTTTAATTCAAAAACTAACCCTCAAAAGTATGTACATGCAAAAAGAAGATGGAGTTTACAATCTCACGAGTCCAGGGAGTATTTTTGTGCATTTTCCGATTTTCTATGATTGTTAGTAGGGATTTTACAAGATCTCAGCAAAATAGATCTAGGTTTAAGAATCTTTTTGCGCTGGTGACCCTAGATGACTTTTAAAACCTTTCAAACAAGTCCCTGAAATTTATTTGCAGGGGACCCTAGAACAAAAAAAAGGGGAAACGCGAAGAGGTCCTGGCCTCGCCGGCGTTCGTGCTCCAACGAGGGAACGGCGAGAGTGGGAAGGTGCGAGGGGAGTGGGCTCGTTGGGATAGAAAAAGTGAGCGGCTCGGACGAGGGCCTCACCGCAGCGGTACGGTGGTGGGCGATAGGTCTCGGTGGTGCGACTCGGGAAGTGAAGACGGCCAGCGGGAAACTGGACGAGCGGACGGGGAAACTCGGTTTCCTGGCGTTATACGGCTCGATCAAGTTGGGGATTGTTCGAGTGGCAGCTAGGTGAGTGAGTGTGCTTCACGTGCGGGGGGATTTGGAAATCGTGGAGCGGTTCGTGGGAATTTTGGGTTCTCGGTGAGGAAGCTCTCGAGCTCGGCTGGAGGTATGAAGATGAGTGCGCGAGCGCGAGGAGGGCGAAAGAGGCCGAGAGCTGGTTGAGTGAAGTGTGAAGCTTCTCGGTGGAGTGCCTGGGTGGGTTAGGGGCATTCGGAGTGGGCCTCGGGAGCGCGCGCGGGTGGGATGGAACGCCGGCAAGCGCCATTGATGGCGCTGCAGCGCTCGGACAGAGCACGCGACGGGGTTGGGCGAGGGGGATACGCCATGGAGGACTGAGATCTTCCGCAGAGGCTCTGTGGCGCGTAGCGGAAGGGAATCCCGCCCGCGGGGCAGCGCTGCTCGCCGAGCTCGCCCGCTGCCAGTGGCCCGCCAAGCTCGCCATGATGCACGCGCCGCTCACCGCGATGAGACGGGTCGCACAGTGCGCGATCCGACTCGACCGTGGACATTGGCGCGCGCAGTGGGAAGGAGGGAACGCGGCTGCCGTTAATGGACCGACCTGTCCGGTCGCCGCCGGCGACGCGGCGGCCACTGCGCTGGAGGTGGCTTTGGGCGAGGGCGGCTAGCCTCCTTCGGTTCCGTGCATTCCGGCTACACTTCAAAGTCAAACACACGCGGTTTGAAAAGGTGGGACCACTGCTTTTATGACGAACCTGAAATTTCGAGTATTTCAAGCTAAACAACCCATATACGAAAAGATTCTGCGGGTTAGGTGAGTTCGAGGGGCTTAACTGCAAAATTTGAAAGTGCCCAATAGTGGCTTGGCTTTATTTGTGATGAAAAACAACTTTTATTTTTGGATTTTCACGTTCAGTACAAACTTATTGAGATTTTCAGTTAGGTGTCTGGCTAGTTGAAATTTCAATTTCAAATGTTAGTATGTTTCACCCAAGCTGCCCTTTAACTTGGTCTTTTTAAAGTCATCATCTGGGACATTACAACCTACCCCCCTTAAAAGGAATCTCGCCCCGAGATTCGATTTCGCTTAAAGACATGGTAGGAAAAAGGGTACCTTGATCTTAGGAAGGATGTCGGGGAAGTTCTTTTCAAGGTAGTCTTCGGTTTCCCCATGTGGCTTCGTCCTCGGAGTGATGACTACACTGAATTTTGTACATTTTTAACTTTTCTATTCCTTGTCTTTCTCACCTTCTCGTCGAGGGCCTTGATAGGGTTGCTCTTCATAAGAAAGATCCGGCTCAAACCGAGAGTTCTCTTGTTCAACAACCTCGGTCGGAACACGAAGGCATTTCTTGAGCTGGGAGACATGGAAGACATTGTGCACGCAGAGAGTTTCTCGGGAAGCTTCACTCGGTACGCAACCGGCCCACACTGTTGGGTGATTTTCATATGGGCCAACATAGCGAGGTGCAAGTTTTCCCTTCAACCCAAACCTTTGCACACCACTGATCGGCGAGACCTTGAGATAACACATGAATCGCCGACTTCAAATTGAAGGGGGCTTCCTTCTCTGGTCGAAATAACTCTTTTGTCGGGACTGTGCGGCTTTCAAGTTTTCTCGGATGAACTCTAACCTTTTCCTCGGCTTCTTTTACAAGGTCAGGACTGTATGTGTACCTCTCGGCCTGCTGGGACCAACACAACGTGTCCGGCATCTTCCTACCATACAAAGGCTTCGAAAGGTGCCATTTTGAGACTGGCTTGGTAGCTGTTGTTATAAGAGAATTCAGCCAGCGATAAGCGCTTCTCCCAATTTTTGACCATAATGGATAACACAGGCTCGAAGCATATCCTCTAGGATTTGATTTACCCTTTCCGTCTGTCCATCGGTTTGGGGGTGGTATGCTGAACTACGGATCAATTTGGTGCCTAGGGACAGCTGCAAGTGTTCCCAAAAGCGTTGCCACAAATTGAGTACCACGATCTGAAAATTTATCGTCTTGGGCACCCCATGTAAACAAACAATCCGTTCCAAATAGATTTCAGCATACCTCATAGCGGTATAGGCGGTATTAACGGGGAATAAAGTGTGCAGTCTTTGTGAGGCGGTCTACAATTACCCAAATGGAGTCATGCCCCGGAGGGGTCCTGGGAAGTCCAACAATGAAATCCATGCTTATATCTTCCCACTTCATGAGGGAATAGGTAGAGGTTGAAGAGTGCCTGCTACCTTCAAGTGGCTAGCCTTTACCCGCTGACACGTGTCACATTCCGACACATATTGGGCAATTTCCGCTTCATCCTAGTCCACCCAAAAGTTTTGTTTAAGGTCTTGGTACATTTTGGTGCTTACCCGGGTGGATGGAAAAGTTTTGAAAGATGAGCTTCATCCATGATTTTCCTTCGGAGTTCGCCGTTCTTTTGGGCACCACCATCCGATGTCCAAACCACATCACTCCTTGCCCATCTACCCGGAAGCATTTATATTTTTCCTTTGACCTTTTCCTTTGCCAACTTTCTTTTGAGGATTTTAATCTTAGCATCATTTAATTGGGTCACAACAATCTGATCGTGCAAGGTTGGCTCGACAGAAATATGGTTGAAATATCCGTAGAACAATCTCCAAGTTGAGCTTTGCCATTTCATGGCACAAGGTGCCGGCATAGGACTCTGCGTGTAAGACAGTGACAGCGAGCCTTGCGGCTTAGTGCATCCGCAACCATATTAGCCTTCCCGGGGTGATAATTGTACACTAAGGTCATAGTCCTTTGCCAACTCCAACCCACCTTCGCTTCCTCATATCAAATGTGCTTGAGTAAAGACATATTTGAGGCTCTTGTGATCGGTGTATTATATTGCATGGAACACCCATTAGGTAGTGTCTCCAAATCTTGAGAGAATGAATAACCGCTGCTAACTCAAGATCATGGGGTAGGGTAATTTTGCTCATGAGGTCGGAGTGGCTCGGGAAGCATAAGCAATGACCCGGTTCTCTTGCATAAGCACACAACCGAGCCCGGTGCCTGAAGCATCACAATAAACATCATACGGCTTGGTGTTGTCGGGTTAAGCTAAGACTGGGCTGAAGTCAAAAGGTTTTCTTAAAGTGTGGAAGGCTTCTTCACATTTGTCACTCATTCAAATTTGACCCCCTTCTTTAAGAGTTCGGTCATAGGCTTGGCAATTCGAGGAGAAATTCGGAATGAAGCGGCGATAGTAGCTGGCTAGACCTAGAAACTCCGAATTTCATGGACAGAGGTAGGTGGCTGCCAGTCCATCACCTCTTGTACCTTGGTCGGATCCACGGAGATACCATCCTTGGAAACCATAGACCCAAGAATTTCACGCTTTCAAGCCAAAATTCACATTTGGAGAACTTGGCATAAAGCTGATGGTCTCTCAACCTCAGGAGGACAATGCGAAGGTGCTCAGCATGCTCCTCCTCATTCTTGGAATATATGAGGATATCATCAATAAAGACCACTACGAACTTGTCGAGCTCGGACATGAAAACCAAATTCATGAGAAACATGAAGTAGGCTGGGGCATTCGTGATTCCAAAAGACATGACCAAGAATTCATAGAGTCCATAGCGGGTGGAGAAGGCAGTCTTGGGAATGTCACAAGGTCGAATCTTTATTTGGTGATAGCCAGAGCGAAGATCAATCTTAGAAAATACTCTGGCGCCAGCTAATTGATCAAAAAGGACATCAATGCGGGGAAGTGGGTATTTGTTTTTAATGGTCACCGCATTGAGAGGCCGGTAGTCAATACACAACCTCAAAGAATGATCCTTCTTCTTCACAAAGATGGCCAAACATCCCCATGGTGACACACTAGGACGGATGAAACCCTTGTCTAGCAGTTCTTGGAGTTGAATTTTTAATTCAGCCAGTTCACTGGATGGCATTCTATAGGGTCTCTTGGATATTGGTGCTGTACCAGGTTGAAGTTCAATTACAAATTCAATATCCCTGTCCGGCGGCATCCCAGGTAAGTCATCCGGAAAAACATCGGCATACTCACATACCATCGGAATATCTTTCTAGTGGTGTCCTACCATAGTGTAGGCACAAGCATTGGCGCATTTTCGGTGTGGCAAATATAGTGTACTAGGTCCATGTGTAGGCGAGTTTATTTCCACAACTCTTTCGGCAACGTCTAGCACAACCTATGTTGAGTCATCCAATTTTCTCCCAAAACAATATCAATTCCCTCCAATCCAAGCAGAATTAAATCAGTAGGGAAAACTTTACTACCCAGCTGGATTGGTACTTTTCGAGTGACTTGGTTGGATGCTATTTTACCTCCCGCAGTTGAGATCACATATGCTGATTTGGTGTGATATGATTTTAACCCACATTTTGCATTAAACCTCGTGCTTATAAAACTATGTGTTGCCCCGGAATCAAACAATATCACAGCAGGTGATTGTGAATAGGGAAGGTACCAGTCATGTCCGGTGCTCCCTCAGGTAGGTCAGCCAGGGTGGTATAGTTGAGTCTTCCCTGTCTGACTTGGACTCGCTGCTGGCTTGCCCTTGTTCTGCTGATTTCCAGAGCGTTGATTCTGTGGCTTGTTCTGCGGGCAGTCCTTGATGAAATGGCTACTGCTGCCACATTTGAAACACTGATAGCCACCTCTAGGTCGAAGTGCCTGCTGCACGTTTTGCCTCGACGCCTAGGGCTGCTGTGGGGGTGGAGGAAGGCGAGGCGCACCCTACTGTGGTGGCCTGGCAACCCATCGTCCTCCCTGAGGCGCCCTTGGCTGCCCCTGTGGTGCAGCCGGGGGAACCAAGCGGAACCTCTGGGGTTGCCCACTCGAGGGTCCAGCGGGAGCCTTCCTTTTCTTCTCGGCCTTGTGGATCATGTTTGCGTCTTCTTGGGCAATGGCAAGGTTTACGAGTTCACCATAAGTGGCAGCTCGTGTGGTGGTTAGCTGGGCCTTGAGCTTGGTGTTGAGGCCACGGCGGAACCTTTCCTTCTTCTTGTCATCGGAGTCGGCGTGATGACCCGCATACGGACACAGGCCATTGAAAGCCTGCGCGTACTGAAGCACAGTGCGGGTACCCTGAGTCAGCGCCAGGAACTCATTCAGCTTCCTTTCCACCAACCCAGCGGGGATATGGTGGGCTTTGAAAGCAGTTTTGAACTCCTCCCATTCGACGACATGGTTCTCCTCCTGGAGAGCCAGGTAATTCTCCCACCACAGGAGAGCAGTGTCGCGGAGCTGCTGGGCCGCGAAGACCACCTTGTGGTTTGGAGTGCAAGGTGTGGCCAGAATAGAGAACTTGGATTCGATCGCCCGAATCCATGCATCTGCTTCCATGGGCTCCTCGGCTCTGAAGAAACCGGAGGATGGGTGGCCAGGAAGTCCTCGTACCATGCCACTTGAGGTGGAGGGGCACGATGACCGCCTTGCTGCTGCATCATCTGCTGCTGATGCTGCAGGTTATGGAGGATCTCCGTCTGAGTGGCATACAGCTGCTGCCATGTCGGGGGTTGTTCTGGTGGCGGTGGTGGTGGTGGTTGCTGCCCTTCCGGTCCTTGTTGGTTAGCATTGGACCCGCTAGCATCATGACCGCTGCGAGTGATAGCCATCTGCAGTAGGTACTTGTATTAGCCACAATCCAGAAGCTTGCATAAACGAATGACAAGATAGAACGTGGCAATGTAATGGAGTTTTACTGCATAAGGATAACATATCAGCAAGCAGTTTTGGAAGAAAATTCATATCCTCCAATAGAAGTCGAGTTAGACACTCCAATTCGGTTAGTAGCTGGAAAATTTTGTACTCTACAACTTTCATGTTCGGCTCGGGACCAGAATCAAGCTAGAACTAGGTCGAAAAATTCAATTTCCTGTTCTCTATTTTTGCTGTTTTTCAGAAGGCTGAGCTGTAGTGTTTTGGTTGCCATTTTTATTTCTCTTAACGGATGGAGTTGAAATTTGGTGAGCGTTTTGTTTGGCAAATTTCAGACAACTTTGTAGTTCAAGTCATAGCCCAAAAATGAAAGGAACACGCGTCAATAAATAAAACAAGTGTGGCTACAGAAAGTTTTCAGCACAACATTACATCCAACCACAAAGTCTTGGGGCACATACATCCCATACCAACTGAATTACATTGTTCAAAAGCTCCAAGAGAACTCAACTCCAACTAGCCTATTACATTATGAAACCAAAATTTGGCTACGCGGAGGAGTAACTTGCTACCAAGCGTCTAGAAGTCATCTAGGTTGTTAGCGGTAGTCTCGCTGCCCATAGGAGACGGCGGGGCGGGGAGGGGTGGCATGTCATCCTCGGTGTCCATGTCTGAATCAGGGGCTTCTCCCTCATTCTCTCCCGCTTCATTGAGGAGGTGCTGAGCATCGTGTGCAGCTAGCATAGCATTAGCATGCTCCAAGTCAGACTGCACATTCTCTAGCTCATCCCTCACTTGAGCTAGCTCATTGTTGGTATTATTATGCGTTATGTGGAGATCGGTCAGCTGTCTCTCCAAGTTAGCAATCATAGCATCCCTAGTGCTCACCTCTATGGACAAAGATGTCCTCTCAATCCCAAGGTCACGGGCACGAACAGACATGTCGATGGCGAGGTTAAGTGCTTCATTTTGTGCCCGCCCTAGTAGTGCCTGCAGCCGATGATAGGCCCTAATCCACCTCATCAAAAGTGCAGCTGCAGCAACGGGGTTCTCTGCCACCCTCAAAGGTGAGCTGAGATAGCGCCTCATCCAATGAGCGTCGTCAGGCTGGGCCGGTGGGAACAGTCCAAGTAGCTGGTGCTCCACCAGGTCCTGGTTCTGGGCACAGAAAGAGCTGATCCCATTGAGGGCAGCCAACTCACAAGTGGTCTCCATGTGGTATCCATAAACTTCCACACTCCATGTGGGCGAGCTTGGACACGGTGGGTGGTGGTACACCACCAAACGCACTCTGGATCGTGTCACACCACGGTCACGGAGAACGGTCCTCTCATACTGCGGCGGGGTGGGGTAGTCAAGTGCCTGCAACACGGCCCAAAGGATGCTAGGGAAACCCTCCCATCCAAGGCAGTCAGAGAAGGAGACGTCATTGGGGTAGCTAGCAAGATCAGCATGGCCGTCCATCTGAACAAAAAGGTCAAGTATGAGAACCGGTTAGCGCCAAGAAATAAAAACAGATTCTGGACAGTGTAGGAAAAATTGCAAAACTTAAAATCTACAAACCCAAAAATTCCCAAACTTGGCCATAATGTTGCTTAGGTAATTTAAACAAGTTTTATGTTTAAGGTTTGAACAGAAACAGTTGTTACGAAGGTGCAAAAATTCAATTTGTATTTCACTGTTCCCAGGAAATTCCTGCAGACAGGAGGGTTACCATTTTAATCATAACTCCTACTGTACTGAACCAAAATTTTTGAAATTTCTACAGCACAAACTAGACAACATTTGTGACAACTTTCATATTGGGCACTTTTTCGTTTGATGGGGTTTTCAGGTTCGAAACGGCAGTGCAAGCAGGTCTGTTTTTAATAAAATTTCAGCACAGTTTTCAGATTATCATTCAATTTTGTAACGGGTAGTCCAAGGATCATTCAATCATGATTGTATTGAGTTTCAGTGAATTTGCATGCATGATCGGTCTAATCGTTCTCACCATCACACGTGCCAATAACTTTGGCTTACGAAGTCAGTGCCGGTGGCTTAGGCAATATTTGCCTCTCCTTATATTAGCTAGCCGAACTTTTCTAACCGTTCATCTTACGTAATCGTGGTTAGCGTACCTGCAGAAAATTCCATTCCAGAACAGTATATCGAACCTCCCGTGCCAGCACTCACGGAAGCGTCCCCATTCATTACCACCCACTATAGTGGTGGCACCCGAACTTTCAACATTGAACGGGCAATGCTTCATATGTCACCGAGGCAACATATTGACAATTTCATACGCTCATGAAATAGCGTATTGACTTTGTGCCGCCATCATATTTGCATATGATGCCGTGGTACGCAACAGCAATCGCCGTACCTTGCGCCCACCATGCTATTCTAGTTTCATACGCCATCATAGCGTATTGACTTTGTGCCGCCACTATATTTTCATATTGTGCCGTGGTACGTTACAGCAATCGCCGTACCTTGCGCCCACCATTGCGAAAAGTAAATGACAGAATGAAATGTGCTGGAAGTCAGTAATATATAATTAGCCACCTATCATATCGTGATCCCTTAACCCACATAGGCTTTACGTTCTATTCATAATCCTTACTGGTCCTATGAATAGCATTCCGCTATAAGTGCGCGGCAGGAGCAAGAGTTGGCAAGTTTTATTCAAAAATATTTGTTTAGGGTCTGTTGCTCTCTCTGGTGCGCATGTTTCGGCACTGATGCCAGCTGTGGCAGACCACTCCGAAATTATTCCAAGTTAAGTACCCACGGACCACTAATCAAGTTGTCAGGCACTTAATCCGGAATAAGCTGAAGCGCCGTCGGATTATACCCGATTAACCACGTACTTTCACGATCGAAACAACACGCGCGCCCACACGAAGGTGAGTTCCAGGAATTACAACATTCCACAAATCCAACATACACAAATAGTCTCAACAAGTTATTACAAACCAAGTTCGAATTTCAAATAAAAGCACGAGTGTTCATTGCAGCGGAAACATTAACTAACGACGATACATAGTAACACCATATTGAAGCCAGCCATGGTGCTACTCCTCCTGATCCTCAGCAGAGGACGGAACCCACTCGACATGCCAGCCAAGTGGAACCCGGGTAGGCTAGGAAACGGAATTCACCGCCTCCTCCAAAACAGTACCTGAAACAAATGCCACAAGCAAGGCTGAGTATACTAATACTCATCAAGGCTTACCCGTCGGGTGAAAACTACATCACCGACTTCTAGACATGATAGGCTTTTGGCTGGTGGGTTTGTTTGCCATGGGTTTGTTTGCCAGAAAGCAACTATGAGTGGATCCTTATTTTCATAATTTTAGCATCAAATTCTAGTAGAGTTAACCATTCTAGATTAGCATCCTCTCTAAGCATACAAGTGGCGCAATACAATTTAGTACATCAAACAAGTTTATCATCCTCAAGTTCCACTTGTTACTCAATGCAGCACAACGGTCAACCAGTCTCATTAACCGCGAGAAGCGGACAGTTCGAACCGAGTTTTGCTACCTGGCCAGGGAAATCCAACACACACGGATAATGCTCGCTATAAAAGGTACAAGCACTTCCCAACCTTTCCCATCAATCCACAATTCGGCGTCAGGTCCATTCCCTTAGGATAAAGGTTTACCACTTCACTCACGGCATTACGCATATATCCACTTGTGTACGGCAAGGGAAACAAAATATTTCCAAGGAGAGATGGCTATCGGTCCTAGCTGTTTCAATCTGGTACCGGGATTACCAATTCCCATAGGTCGGCATGTGTGTGGTACGTTCAAAAACTTGACACACAGAACCACACGTTTCGACCTTAACCAATTATCATACATGGACGGGAGATCTACACACACCATCCCACCCGTTCATCCTTATGATTCCAACATAAGTAAAGACAAGCAACTCCTATATCTCGCGAGTGACAGGAAATCACTCAACTTGTAATGGTCCTAAAGCATTGCTCTATCGACCCTACCATACAAGTATTTCAAGACATAGGTACTAGAATTATGCAACTAGGGTATTCGAACAATTCCTTGAACGTAAATGTACAAACATAATTAATTCATAGTTGCACAATCTGAAAGTTAGGTTATGCTCCGGGGCTTGCCTTCTTGGGCTACGCTGGGGTCAGTCTCCGGTTCGATCACGATCACGTCGGCACCACCTTCGGGAGTCTCCTCTTCGTTGGCGGGGACGAGGTTGTAGATGCCGTCAGCGAGAGTGCCTTCTACATGAGATGCATAAATTTAAGAGTTGCTGTAGGTTTTTAGTCTAAAGGTTCAGGCTCTTGAAGGCCATATTCACCTAGACATAAAAGATTTATTCTTTCCTCCAAAAGTAAGATCGCGGGTGTGGTGCGGATTTTATATTCTTATGGTGGTGACTGTGCACACATATAAAAGCAATACAAACTTTTATTTCTAAGCAAGTGTTTCAGTTCTGAAATTTTAAAACTTCACATGCTTTATTTATATAATTGCCAAAAGTGACCCATCTCTTTTCATAAAATTCGACCTACTCTAATTCCTTCTCATTTTTGTTTCTCGGTTTCTGTTTATCCTTTTTATCCATAAAATTTATGGTAGCTACTGGGGTATAAGAGCTAGGCTCACCCCAAATTTTAACTAAAATCGAGCTATACAGAATTTATTAAAAATAGCTCAAGCTGCTGCTCAAAGAAACAAGATTAATTCATATAAAAATTAAAACTACTCCCAAAACAGAAGATCTCTCTACCAGAGCTAGACATGGGTAAAAGAAAGGCACTGGCCAAGTGATGACAAAAAATAACACTTGGAAAGCCCTCAATAAATTTTTATCCGAAAACCTACTTCTATTTATTTAATGTTCCAAACAGAGTCAAAAATTCAATTTAGCATTTTTCTATCATGACCCAACATATTTCTAGGCCTCTGGTGAAAGGGGAGGATTTTTGGCCGCATGAATTATTTTTAGTAAATGCAGAACCAAAATATAGCAGGAATCATGAAATAATTCATAACTGGAGTTTCATGCAATATTTTTAGGGCTCCTTTGGACACAAACCTCCTACAGTCTATACAAGACACATATCCCAAGCTCAGCCACAAAGGAGCTCAGGATTCGAAATGGTGCACAAAACTCTAAAATTACAGTTTGCATTTTAATTCAAAAACTAACCCTCAAAAGTATGTACATGCAAAAAGGAGATTGGATTTTACAATCTCACGAGTCCAGGGAGTATTTTTGTGCATTTTTCCGATTTTTCTACGATTTTTAGTGGATTTTACAAGATCTCAGCAAAATAGATCTAGGTTTAATAATCTTTTTGCGCCGGTGACCCTAGAACTTTTAAAACCTTTCAAACAAGTCCCTGAAATTTACGCAGGGGACCCTAGAACTAAAAAGGGGAACGCGAATAGGTCCCTGGGCTCGCCGGCGTTCGCGCTTCGGCGAGGGAACGGCGAACCGGTGCGGGGGAAGTGGGGGAAAACGACGAGGGGCTCACCGCGCGTCGGTTGGGATAGGTCTCGTGGCCGGAAGTGAAGCGGCGCGGCTCGTCGACGGTGAGCGGCGGTGCGGCTTGCTCCGGTGAGGTCGATAGCCGGCGGTGGTGGGCGAAACGGGGCGCGGAAAGGCGTGAGAGCTTCACCGGTCGATGGCGGAGCTCGACGTGGGGTTTGGCGACGACGACGATGGCCGGAGCATAGAGCTCCGCGTAGAGGGGGTGTTTGCGGCGAAAATGGACGAGCGGCGGGGGAAACTCGGATTTCCCGGCGTATACGGCTCGATTCAAGTTGGGGATTGTTCGAGTGGCTAGCTAGGTGAGTGAGTGAGCTTCACGTGCGGGGGATTTGGAAATCGTGGAGCGGTTCGCGGGGATTTTGGGTTCGCGGCGAGGAAGCTCGAGCTCGGCTGGAGGTTGAAGATGAAGTGCGCAAGCGCGAGGAGGGCGAAAGAGGCCGAGAGCTGGTTGAGTGAAGGTGTGAAGCTTCTCGGTGGAGTGCCTGGGTGGGTTAGGGGGCATCGAGTAGCCTCGGGAGCACGCGCGGGATGGGATGGACGGCCGGCAGCGCCATTGATGGCCTGCAGCGCTCGGACAGAGCGCGCGACGGGGTTGAGCGAGGGGGATTGCGCCGTGGAGGAGTGGAGATCTTCCGTAGAGGCTCTTGGCGCGTAGCGGAAGGGAATCCCGCCCGCGGGGCAGCGCTGCTCGCCGAGCTCGCCCGCTGCCAGTGGCCCCGCCAAGCTCGCCATGATGGCGCGCCGCTCGCCGCGGTGAGACGGGTCGCACAATGCGCGATCCGACTCGACGTGGACATTGGCGCGTGCGTGGGGAGGAGGGACGTGGCTGCCGCGGCTTTGGCCGACCTGTCCCGGTCGCCGCCGCCCGCCGGCCACGCGGCGGCCACTGCCGGCCTCGGGCAGAGGTGGCCGAGCGGCCAGGCAGGGCGCCCGCGGAGCTCCTTCGTTCAAACGTGCATTTCTCCCAAAATTTGAACTACACTTCAAAAAGTGTAAACACAAAAGTTGGAGTTTGAAAAGTGGGACACATCTTTCCTTTTAGGACGAACCTGAAATTTCGAGTATTTCAAGCCTAAACAACCCATATATGAAAAGGCGTTCTGCAGGGTTTTTAGAGTTTTCGAGGGGCTTAACTGCAAAATTTTGAAAAGTGCCCAACAGTGACTTGGCTTTATTTGTGATGACAAACAACTTTTATGTTTGGAGATTTTCACGTTCAGTACAAACTTTTTGAGATTTCAGTTAGGTGTCAATTTGGCCTAGTTGAAATTTCAATTTCAAATTTTTAATCCACTTAAGTATGTTTCACCCAAGCTGCCCTTTTAAACTTGGTTTTAGTACATTTTTAAAGTCTTAAACATCTGGGACGTTACATACAGTGGAGTATAAATATGTACCCGATATTGAAAACATTTCTTGAATTGCAGGAACCACAGCCAAACATCTACAATGCAGAAAAGGGGAAACAAAAAATGGTCAGCTATAGTGATATTGGGCAACGATGGCCAGATGAAATAACCACTGCGAATGATGGAGCAAATTTGATGGACAACTACAACACTCAACAGTTAACAAAATATATGCATAACACAAACACTAGCCAATTTGATAACAAAGCAAAGTACAAACAAATTTATTTTGCTGGAATATTACAAAGATTTGCTAATGACTCAGATAAGGAATTCACAAGAATATATCAGGAACTCTCAAAGAGATGTAGCAAATGGAGGGAACTATCAGGCATGACATGCAATTTGTTGATTCTAAATTTGAGTACATAATAAATTACATGCAAAGGTTAGATTGTATATACATTTTTACAGGGGCAAGAAATGTCATACATGGGCATACCTATTGGCTGATATGGGCTTGAGGTACAAACAAAATGAGTACAAAAACTAAAGAATCTGAAAACTATAACAAAGAACAACTTGAAACCACATGATGATGTAGGTTTTGCAGGAATCAGGACTTTCAATGCAGGAATTGGATTGGCCA
Source organism: Digitaria exilis (assembly GCA_015342445.1). Classification (NCBI taxonomy): domain Eukaryota; kingdom Viridiplantae; phylum Streptophyta; class Magnoliopsida; order Poales; family Poaceae; genus Digitaria; species Digitaria exilis. The sequence goes on along the minus strand of JACEFO010002016.1, from coordinate 4,659 downwards.
ATTGAACAGGAGGAAGCAATTATTGATAAGTACCAGGTAAAAATAATGAAATTGCAAAAATTATAATACAAAATTATACAGTTGAAATATAGAGCAACTAACCTGGCAAATCATTTTCCTTGTATAGATAACCATGGACATAGTTGGGATGGAGAATAATGTCGAGACTCCCAGCAATGAAACAAGAACAGAATATTCGGTAAGAGGAATCATCTCTTTTGCATACATGTAAAAGAACCTAGTGACTAAGAAGGAATTCAAAAAAAAATAAACCAAACCTTATTTGCAGATTGGAGAGCAAGCAGAGGATGACAATGAAGAAACTTATTTCAACAATGTTGTTTTCCACATGTTCTTTTCTCAATGTCAACAGGAACTCTCCAATGTTTCCCTTCTTTCGTTATTTCTGATATCTCAGCTGACATTACACCAGTCCTCAAGATCTCATAATGCAGCCCTCTGCTCTTCCATTCTATTAGCTATCTCTTGCCTTGTGTAAATCTTCTCCGAGATCTTCTCCCTAATATTATCTACCAAATCATAATCAGCAACTGGAAGGTCCTTGTAATCTTTAATCCATTGTTGAAGCATTCTGAAATGTTGTTGTTCACATAATCAACCTTGCATGCTTTAGAGAATTTAGATCTACTCCATTTCAGCTTGTAATGCTTATTTAAAAAGGTAATAGCTTTAGGACTAGCTGCTGCAATTTTCTCCATTAGTGTATCATACATATGATCTGTACATGCCCATGCACAAGGCCACATATACTTCATCACATCACCTCTAAATTTCTTCCTAAAATTAGCCATTAGGTGCCTAAAACACTCACGGTGCTATGCATCAGTTTGGAACACCTTCTTTACAGCATATGCTAATCCCTTACAAGCATCTGTGTGAACTGTGAGTCCAGGGGGAGTCCCAACTGCTCTTTTCAGCTGTGCCATGAACCATGCCCAGTTTGAATTTGTCTCTTCGCCAAATATTCCATATGCAACTGGATACATCCAGTTATGCCCATGAATTGCAGTTGCTGTAGCTAACTGTCCTTTATACTTCCCAGTTAGATGAGTCGAATCAACTCCAAGATAAGGTCTGCACCCAGCTAGAAATCCATCAACACATGCTCTAATGGCTACAAACATCATGGAGAAATGCATTTTCTTAATTTTCTTGCAATCAATCTCAACAATGCTCCCTGGACATGAATCTTCAAGTGCTCCTTTGAATCCCCATAACATTTCAAAGCTGTCCTCCCAAGTACCATGAAGATCCTGTATTGTAGACTTCCTTCCAGACCACACTTTATAATATGATAACTGAATGTTGTAGTGTTTCTCCAATCTCTTTTGTAACTTCTTTGCACCCAAAGTAGGATCCTCTCTTACAACATTTTTCACATTTTGAGATATCCAAGCTATGGAAGCCTATCGTCCCTTCGTCTTGCTTGTACTGAAACAAGTGTGCACATCCAATTTTGAGAGTTTGACCACCATGAATGTGTCGCTGCCATGTAGTTTCTTTGCAAATACTCTCTAATCACAACTCTCATCAGCACATCTTGCAATATACCTTTCTTTGTCACTATGTTCAAGGCTAGTCTCAAATTCATTTTTGATGGCATACTGTTTGATAGTGTGGACAAAGGCAATCTTGTCTACAAATGTGTCCCCCTCCTTTATAACTGGATTCTCTGTATCATGTGATGTGTGAGGCACAATAAAATCATCAAGCATAGTAGCCTCATCATCAGGAACAACTTCAGTATCAAAGTCTCTCATTTCTGGAACTAGCATTGCCCTCTTTCTTTTCTGCACTTTGAGCTGTATGGATACGCACTGCGCTGGGGAGGCCAGAGGAGGAGACCGCCGCTGGGAAGAGCTGCCGCCGCTGGGGGAACTGTCGGCGCTGGGGGAGAGCCGCCGCTGGGGGAGAGCTGCCGCGGGGGTGCGCACTGCCGGGGAAAGAGCTGCGGAGCGTGCCTACGCCGCCGCTGGGGGAAGCGCGCCGCCGGGGAGAAGCGCCGGTCGCCGCTCCTCCGCACGGGGCGACGAGCGAGTTGAGGATACGCCTGACAGTTTTGCCTCGTCCCCTTCTATGTTTCGGATGGAGGGCAAAGGTGTAACTTCACAATATGGTATTGGCAAAAAAAATGATAAAAGTAACGATGGAGGTGACGGTGAGTAACAGAGTGCTAAATTGCTGTAAAGGTTGGATCTTTTGATGGTAAAGATCCAATTTTCCCTTAACATCACGAGCTAACCCACAGCATGCCACACGTTCACCATTTGCCACTATAGCACGTGCACCATTGCTGCTCTTGAACTGAAGGCCAACACGGTGAGCAGCGGCACAACTGATGAAGTTGGTGGACGAACCTGGGTCCATCAGTGCAGTGAAGCATCGATTCCCAATGGTGACATGGATCTGCATTGTGTCGTCAGTGCTAATGCCATGATAGCATGGAGATCAAAGGGGAGTGTTCTTCAGGAGTTCCTTTAGTGATTACCTGATCTTGTGTGTCAGCATCAACAAAGTCAGTTACTTCCAAATAGAAAAGGTGTGCACACTGATGACCCCGAGTGTACTGCTCATCACAATTGTAGCATAAGCCTTGGCGACGTCTTTCCATCATCTAAGTAGGCGTTAAGCGCTTAAAGGTTTAGGTGAAAGGGCTGCAGAGCTTACAGGTGCTACAGGCGATGCCTGGTTATTGGAGAAATTTGTCGCAGATGACCTGCACCTGCTGGGTAGGAGTCAGTGGCCCGGCATGAGCCATCTTGGCAAGGAAGGCTTCCTGATACTCCTCTACTGATCCACGAAACCACAAACGCGCTAGATCAGCAAGGTGGTTTGTGCCGATACCTGGACCAAAACGCTGCTTTCACAGATGCTGGAACTCTGGCCACCCAACTACTCCGGCATCTCTCTCTAGCATATAATACCAGTGCTGCGCGACCCCAGTCATATGGAATGATGCCAGCCATACCTTGTCGCTTTCACGAGTCTGCTGAGCGCGGAAGAAATGGTTGCACCGATTGAGTCACGCCAGAGGGTCCTCCTTGCCGTCGAACGTTGGGAACAACAGCTTGTGGAACTTGGGAACGCCCACACCCTCGGCGTCATCGGCGGGCAGATCGTGGTGCGCTGGAGAGGTGGGTGCGTCGGGATCGGGGATGGCGAGTGGGGAAAAGGGATTTGGGTGATGGGAAGCGCCAGCTGCCTGCCTGCAGACGTGTGCACCACCACGGACGTCGCCATCGCCGTCGCGGACGGCCCGTGGCCGTAGCCCGGCATACCGTAGATGGGAGGATAGGGCGGAGGCATGGTATGACCCCCACCCTTGACGGCGGACAGGCGAGTTGCAAACTGGCCCATCTGGCGCTGCAGACCGTAGATGGCCGATGTGAGGCTGTCGAGAGCCGACGCCGGAACGGACGCAGACGCAGGGATCAGCGGTTCGGACCTGGATGGTGCGATGGAGGTGGTGGTGGATGGCGGTGGAAGCGGAGACGGATGGGTTCGGTGGATGAGATGTCGACGCCGTCCTGGAGGCCGACGTCGCACACGAACGAGAGTAGACAACAGGAAAATTAGTGAACCGAAGAGATTAGATCAATCTCCAGTTACCTCCAACTATACACACGAGTCTAGTACATATAATATCAAATCCTAACTGACAAAGCCTCACACGATTTCAAATACGAAGTAAACTAAAACTACTAGCAGTTCTGGCGCTATTGACTAGTAGGACGCGCCCACGATCCCACCAACGACGCCCTTCTGCAACTTCTCCTTCTAGCCACCTCCTGCTTTTACGGAACCTTTCCTACCCGTAACAACGCACGGGCACAACGCTAGTTTTAAATCTGTTTACATAGAAAAATATTCCAATTGGACCTTGACAAATATCCATCCTTCTCCACATAAGCTGATTCATTTAAGTCAAGTTCTCCAAAAACCTTGCTGCACACTTTCTTCCAGAATCACAATTCCAACATAGCTTCCTGTTGTTTTTTAGACTCCCAATTTCATATTTGAACTAATAGATGACAGTAATTCCTTTGCCATGTAAAATCAGATGCATTCATACTTCTTTTCTGTTCTAAGTCTTGTTGTCATTAAATTCCATTTGGCTAACAATCTCATATTTTTTCCCAACTATATTCTGGTTTTAATCATACATTTTATTTCGGATCGAATTATACCCAAAATTTGACTTTTCTCATGTCATCTCCTTTTAAACCAAAATTGATCTCTCCATCCTTAGTTTGCTGCTAAGCTCTTTACAAAACACGGGGTGTTACACAGGTGTCTTAAACGTGTCCCCGATTGAACATCATAGGATACGCTGGTTTCTTATACTAGTAGGGCGCCCGTGCCACCGGCACGGTTATAAAAGGGACACCATGACAAAAAGAGACAAATACAGGAAAAACAAATATTAATATATAAATTATGTAACAAATCAATTGGATCAACAATTCTATATTATTAATAAGGGACCATATACGCCAAGCATCATCACAAAGGTTTTATAAAGGCTTAAGAGGATGTGTCAAAATAACACACATAACACGCATCAAACTACGTACCTCTCTATCTTTATCACAAATGTATCCATCGTCCTTGTCCGCCAACCTATAAATGTCAACTATT
>JACEFO010002014.1:0-36636 GCA_015342445.1 Digitaria exilis | reverse complement strand
CGCTCCCCTGTTTTGAACGGGGGAGGGGCCGCGGGGAGAAGGAGCGTTTTTCCCAGGGGGTTTTTCTGCAAAAATGTTTAAGAGTTTTCTAAATAGATTTAAATTCGTGTTTTTCACCTTTTAATTCATTAGAAAAATCATAGGGAAAGTCCAAAAATGATGAAATCAATTTGTTAATCTTGTTTTAAAATTTTCATCCATTAAAAAATGTTAAATAATCTTGTGTAGATAATTAATTTAATTCCTTTGTTTCAGATTAATTAAATAAAGGTTTTAATAATTTCTAAAAGGTTTAAAATATTGATTAATTCTTTATACATTAGAATAATTTCTAAAATTGTTATGTATTATTTAAATGCTTTATCATTTTAGAAAATGATTTTAAAATCATTAAAAATCAACTAAAAATGATTTAGGCAAGTTTTACTAAAGGAATAAATATGGTTTGTCTTTTATAAAATCTTGGGTAGCTTGTGTTGGCTTGCACCTTTTCGAGAAGGGAAAGTTGCTTAGCTTCCTTTGAAAAGTGTTGCATAGCATATCGCTAACTTGCATGGCGTTTTAGTATCTCCAAGCTTCGGAGTACGAGCTCGTTGGATCGCGGAGGAGCAGCGACAAGTCAAGGAAGTAATCGTCATCTGCTCCGGAATCTCCGTATCGCGGAAGAATCTAACCTGCTCGTGATCCAGCAAGCCCGGAGCATCTTTAATCACCATTTATTTCTAATTATTCATGAGTCCAAATTCTATGATTTATGTGCATTAGGTTAGGATTGGTTGAACACCCTTTGATGCATGAAATATTCTCTTGATAGAACTATCATTGCCTAGCTAAGAAATTTGATTAGCAATGTTTACATTGGACTAATGCTTAGTAAGTTAAGTAAAAAAATGATGAACTAGGACATCACCCATCTTATATGAATCACGAAAGAGTCGAGTTGAAAGATAGTGGGCAGAAGTTAGGTAAGGAGGGATTGAGGTAAGCTCGATCCATAGTATTCTGCCTGTACTTGCTCAAGTGACTAAGGACCGTTTCCGATTGTTTTAATTGATTGATCAAAAGTGATTCTAAATCCGGCTCACTGCGTTTTTCTCTTACTTGGGTTACAGGGATAACCAAAGTAAAGACCAATTAGCGCAATTAGGTTTTGCTTCACTGATTGGCGCAAATTACCTGTAACCCGTGCTTTGCTGGGTTCGGAGAAAGGCGGGCCTGTAGCCTGTCAACTCACGGGGTGGTTCGCCACGACGTGGGCCCACGTGGGGTTGCCTTTTCCGGGTTGAGTAAGGATCTTTCCGGACGTTGGGTCCCAACTTGATGAAAAGGGTTGTTGCGTACAGTAAAGAATGTGCTGTTGCTGGGGGCTAGGTATCTCCTGCAGGATGTACATGGACTCCGGATCGACACGACTCTTGGTTATGAGTGCACTTGATCAGGTGTTAAACATCGTAGAGGAGACAATTTGACAAGAGGAGGTTGATTCAATATGCTGGTTGACCTTAGTACCTGTATGCATAGACATTTTATCACCTACGATGGATAGTAAACAACTCAAACTGAGCATAAATTATCATAAATGATATACAGATCAAGTTTTATATGGTTTATAAGCAAAAGAGTCGAGTCAGCAAAATCGCATACAGCCCAAATCATATTCCTTGGGAGTCTTTCTTTTTTTGGTAAGGCGGGTAAGTCTTGCTGAGTACCTTCGTACTCAGGGAATCTCCCTTTTGTTTTTCAGAAGAAGCTACGGATGAGATCACCAAGAAGATCCAGAAGACCTAGATCATCGTGGTCCCGTGATTCTAGGGGTAAGCCGGAGGCTGTAGATATGTGTGATATAGAACTACCTACCTGGTTTGATTAACTCTTAGTAATGGCTTGACTTGCATTTAAGTTCTCTTCAAACCTGGCTTGTAATAAGTAAGAATCTTGTATGTTGTGTAAAAATGATAAGTTCGTGTGGTGTCTCCTTACCGAAAACGATCTGATGTATGGCAAACGATATGAGTTAACGTGGTTATCGGGAAGTCCTTAGGACAGCTCGACAGGTCACCAGTTTAAACTGTTTGAAGTACGTCCGATGACCGTAACAGGTCGTTATGGCGCACTTGAGCCAGTTTAAATTGGGCGTTCTGCCACACATCTTCTGTTCCTTCCCAACACCAAACGGTAAAGGATAAGGCCTGTGACATCTCTGGATGTCAAAAGAATTAAAAAGTGCAATTAAAATCAATGCAACAGGGAATGATGGGTTGAAATTCAAAAATCCATCAAAAATTCAATTTTTAATTCAAAAACAAGGGTTGTTGGTACCCAACTGAAAACTCCGAGATTTTTGTACTAAACTTGAAAATCTCCAAAAATAAAAGTTGTTTGTCATCACAAATAAACCCTAGTCACTGTTGGGAACTTTTGAAAATTTTGCAGTCTAGTCCCTCAAAAACTCGAATTACCGTTTCTAGCACCTTTTTGTTTTTGGGTTGTTTGAGCTTGAAAAAATTTGGAATTTCAGGTTCACCCCAAAAAGAAAGTTGTGTCCAATCTTCCAAACTCCAACTTAGTTATTTTTATACTTTTCCAAGTTCAGTTCAAAATTTTTGGAGAAAATTCCGAATTTGAAAAACGGAGCTCCACGGGCAAGCTACAGTGCCCCTGGCGCGCCCTGCGCTGGCCGGAGCTCGGCCGCCACGTGGCCGGCGAGCGGCGCAGGCGACGCCGAGCTGGACGAGCCGCGGCGGACGCTGGCGCTTGTTCGCCTAGCTCTTGTCCGGCCACTCCCGAGCCATCACTTCGCCGCCGTCGCCTCGCCTCGCCTCGCGCCGCGGAGCGCCATCATACGGTCGCGCGCCGCCGTGGCCGCACGCGCGCTCGCGCCGCGCCGAGCGCACTGCAGGCGGTAGAGTCCGTTCGCGTCGCGCCAAAGCCTCTGCTGAGGATCTCCACTTCATCACGCGATGATCTTTGGCGCCCAACCGCGCGCGTGTGCGCTCTGTTCGAGCTCGCCGCGTCATCAATGGCGACCGCGACAGCCACCCCACGCGCTCGCACGCTCCCGAGGCCGCACTGTGCCACTCTCGCGTGCCAAAGCACTCCACCGGCGCACTCACACCCCTCCTCTCACTCGCTCACTTCGCCATTTCCACTTCCCCGCGCGCCGCTCGCTCGGTCGTCTTCTTCCTCGCGCCGCCGCGCGAACCGAGCCGAGCTTCTCCGAGAAATTCCCCGTCTACACTCCCCATTTCCAAATTCGTCCCGCACGAAGCTAGCCCCCTACCTCAGCTCCAAAACTCCCCACTTTCCCCAAGCTATTGTCACTTCTCCGGCGAGAATTCGAGATTCCCCCAAATCGCGATTTTCGGCCGCCGGAGCACCCGCACGTCGAGACCCCTACTCCGAGCCGTCCCGTATGGTCAACCCGAGCACGCCATTAGCTTCCTCGAGCTCCACTGGTGCTCTAGGACCCGTCAAACCTCGACGAACGCCCCGACCTCACCGGCGTAGAAGCCGCGGCGGCCGCGCCGCCACTACCTCGTCGCCGGCAAAACTCCGACCATCCCCGGCCTCCAAACCGTCCCCAACCGACTCGTGGTGAGCCCAGGATGCTTTTCCCCCACTTCCCCGAGTCTAGTTCGCCGCCGTTTGGCCGGCGCAACTCCGGCGAGAGCCGAGGGGCATAACTTCATCGTCTTCCTTTGTCTAGGGGCCTCTGTGCAAAAGTCCAGGGACTTGTTCGTGAAGTTTTGAAAGTTCTAGGGTTCCCTGCGGGAAAAGATTCTTAAATGTAGAATTGTTTTTTCCTGAATCTTGTAAAATCCATTAAAAATCGTACAAAAATCAGAAAAAATGCACAAAAATACTCCCTGGATTCGTAAGAGTCTAAACGACAATCTCCTTTAGACATGTGTATGCTTTGATGAACGGTTTTTGAATTAAAATTCAAAACTGTAGAAAATTGAAAGTTGTGCACCATTTCAAATCCAGAGCTCTGCTAGGGTTTGATCTTTGAATATGTTGTGTGTAGTGACTTTGGACAGCTTGTGTCCAAAGGGGACCTAAAAATATGAACTGTAGCTCCAGTTATGAATTAAAATGTGATTTCTGTCTTTTTGCAGTGCAGAAATCATTAAAAATAATCTGTGCAGTCAAAAATCACCATTTTGCTCTAGAGGACTAAAAACTTGTTAGCACACCTGTTAAAATGAAAAATCTTAATTTTTGCTCTGTGTAGGCTAGCAAATAATTAATATGTGTTTTGGATAGAAAATTTTTTGAGGACTGTCCCAAGGGTTATTTTGAGCCACCACTTGGCCAGAACCCCCTCATGCTTATGACTAGCTTTGGTAGGAAAATCTCCTGAATGGATGAATTTTCAATTTTATATGAATTATTTCACTTAAGCATAGCTGTTTAATATATTTTATTAAATTATGTGCAGCTCAAAATTTAGCTAAATTTTGGAGTGAGCTTAGCTCTTATACTCCAGTGCTGTCATGAAGTTTATAGGTAAAAATGTTGAGCAAAATGGAGAAACCAAAATGGAAATAATCTAGGTGGAAAATTGATTTTATATAAAAGAATAACCTTTTTGGTTATTAGTTAGAATAAAATGGATGGACTCCTGAAATTTCAGAACGGCACCCTAAATTGTGAAGTAGTAATAGAACTCTTTTATATATGTACACAATCACCATCGAAGTCAAATAAAACTTTTCCCACATCTCTACCCTGTTTTTGTGAAGAGAATAGTAATGCTTAAGCATGTCTAGGTGAATATGGCCTTCAAAGGCCTTAGTCATAGAATCTTTAGGCAGCCGCCCTTAAGTTATCATCTCATGTAGAAGGGCGCCATCACCGGACGGGGCACACTACCACCTCATTCCCGCAGACGAGGAAGAAGTCCCGGGGAAGGTGTCCCGTGCAAGAGCGACCAACCCGAGGCTAACCCCAACTTGAGCAATGACTTTAAAATTATGCATCTATAAATTTTCCTATGCTTGTGCATTTACGTTTCAAGGAGTTGATTGAATACCTTAGCTGCACATTTCCTAGTACCTATGAATTGCAACACTAGTATGAAAGGATCGATAGGGCATTGCTTTAGGTCCGTTACAAGTCGAGTGATTTCCTGTCACTCGCGAGACATAGGAATTGCTTGTCTTTACTTATGTTGGAATCATAAGGATGATGGCGAGATGATAGATGTAGACCTCCCGTCCGTGTTATGATAATTGATTTAAGGTCGAAATGTGTAGTTGAGTGTGTCAAGTTTTGAACGTACCACATGCATGCCGGTATATGGGCCGGTAAGCCCGGAACCAGATTAGAAGCAGCTAGGGCCGATGCCATCTCTCCTTGGAAACTTGTTTCCCCTGCCGTACACTTGTGATATATGCGTGAGACTGTGAGTGAAGCAGTAAACCTTTTATCCTAAGGAAATGGACCCGGTTCCGAATTGTGGATCGATGGGAAAAGGTTGGGAAACGCTTGTACCTGTTATACAAGCATAGTATCCGTGTATGTTGGGTTTTCCCTGGCCAGGTAGCAGAAATTCGGTTCGAACTGTCCGCTTCTCGCGGTTAATGAGACTGCTTGACCGCTCTGCTACATTGATAACAATGGAAATTATGAGATACATGAACTTGTTTGTCTAATTAATTGTATTGCACCACTTGTATGCTTAGAGAGGATGCTAATCTAGAATGGTTAAATTTATTGAATATGATGCTAAAATTGAAAGCAAGGACTTAACTTTAGTTGCTTTTTGGCAAACAACCCACCAGCCAAAAGCCTCTCATTGTCTAGATTCTGGTGATGTAGTTTTCACCCGACGGGTAAGCCTTGCTGAGTATTAGTATACTCAGCCTTGCTTGTGGCAATGATTACAGGTACACCTTTGGTGTCGATGCTTGTCTTGGCCTACCCCAGGTTCCACCTGGCTGGCACATCGAATGGGTTCCGTCCTCTGCCGAGGATCGAGAGGAGTAGCATGTGGCAGGCTTTCAGCACGGTGTTACTTGTATCGTCGTTAGCTTTCGTTCGCGCTGCAATGAACTTAAAATTCCGCTGTAAATGAAACTTTTATTCCGCTGCAAAACTTTCGTACTCTGATTTAAATTTGAACTTGTTTGTAAAACTGTGATACCTATTGTGTAAGTTGATTTGTGGAATATGTAATCTCTGGAACTACCTTCGTGTGGGCGTGCTGTTGTTTCGATAAGAAAAGTACGTGGTTTAATCGGGTTTAATCCGACGGCGCTCCAGCTTATTCCGGATTAAGTGCCTGACTACATGATTAGTGGTCCAAGGCACTTAACTTGGAATAATTTTCGGAGTGGACCGCCACAGCTGGCATCAAGAGCCGAAGCAGCGCAGCCGGAGAGAGCAACAAACCTTTAATAAACATTTTTTGAATAAAATTTGCCAACTCGTACTTCCGCCGCGCCTCGCGAAGGAAGGTTATATTAGGACCGCTAAGGATGTTACCTAGAGCGTGAAGCCTATGTGGGTTAAGGGATCACGATACTGATAGGTGGCAAATAGTATATTATACTGACTTCCAGCACATTTCATTCTGTCATTTTACTTTACGCAATGGTGGGCGCAAGGTACCGGCGATTGCTGTAACGTACCACGGCACTATATGAAAAATATAGTGGCGGCACATAGTCAATACGCATGTGACGGCGTATGAAACTAGAATAGGCATGGTGGGCGCAAGGTACGGCAATTGCCTGTAGCGTACCACGGCATCATATGCAAATATGATGGCGGCACAAAGTTCAATACGCTATGTCGATAGCGTATGAAACTGTCAATATGTTGCCTTGGGTGACATATGAACATGCCCGTTCAATGTTAAACGTTCGGTGTGCCACCTCTATAGTGGGTGGTAATGAATGGACGACGCTTTCGTGAGTTGCTGGCACGAAAGGTTGATTATACATGCTCTGGAATGGAATTTTCTGCAGTACACTAACCGCGATTCCGTATGACTAAACGGTTAGAAAAGTTCGGCTAGATAATATAGGGAGAGACGGATATTGCCTAGCCACCGGCACTAACTTCGTAAGCCAAAAGTTTATTGGCATGTGTGTTGGTGAGAACGAATAAGGCCGCTTCATGCATTGCATCTCACTGACTTAATATCGAATTTTAACACATGACCGAATTGAACCGCCGTCAAAGAAATTGAAATCACAACCCAAAAATCCTGCTGAGAACAATCTGTTTGCCCCCTTAATTCGAAATTGAAAACGTTGTCAAATGAAAAAGTGTTCAACATGAAAGTTGTCATAAATATTATGAAGTATACGCTGTAGAAATTTCAACGAAAATGGTTCAGTAAAACTGGAGTTGTGCTAAAAATGGTAACCCCCTGTCTGCTGGAAATTTCTGGGGACAGTGAGATAAAAATGTGAATTTTTACACCATCTTAACGACAGTTTCTGCTCAACCTCCAACATGAACTTTTAGGAATTACTTAAACAATGTTCTGGCCAAATTTGGGAATCTTTGAGCTTGTAGATTTCGAGTTTTGTAATCTTTACCACCCTGCACAGAATCTGTTTTTGTTCTTTGGCGCTAACCGGTTCTCACCCTTGCCCCTTTTTCTTTTGGTTCAGATGGACGCCCTCGCTGACCTGGCTAGCTACCCCAACGACGTGTCCTTCTCTGATTGCTTAGGATGGGAAGGCTTCCCTAGCATCTTGTGGTCGGTTTTACAGGCGCTTGACTACCCTACACCGCCACAGTATGAGAGGACTATCATCCGGAACCGCGGTGTGACTCGTTTCCCGGTGCGATTGGTTGGTATATCGCCGCCGCACGTGTCCTAGCTCCCCACCTGGACGGTGGAAGTTCACGGACACCACATGGAGACGACGTGCGAGCTAGCTGCCTTGAATGGCATTAGCTCCTTTGTGGCTCAGAACCAGGAGTTGGTTGAGCACAGTTACTTGGATTATTCCCACCGACTCAGCCGGATGATCCCCACTGGATGAGGCGTTACCTTAGTCCCCTCTGAGGATGGCAGAGAACCCCGTCGCTGCAGCCGCCTTGATGATGAGGTGGATGCGGGCGTATCACCGTTTGCAGGCACTTCTTGGACGGTCCACAGAGGAGATGCTCAACATTGCTATGGACATGTCCGCTCGTGCCCCGTGACATAGGGGTTGAGAGGACCTCCTTGTCCATTGAGGTGACCACTAGAGATGGCCATGATTGCTGACCTAGAGAGGCAATTGAATGACCTCCACATTGCACACAACAACACTCAAAATGAGTTAGCACAAACTAGAGATGAGCTTGAGGAGGTACATGGTACCTTGGAGCATTGCAAATGCTATGCTTGCCGCCCACGACGCTCAGCACCTTCTTGACCAGCAAGGAGGGGGATGTGGATGGTGAAGGAGAGGCTCCAGATTCCGACATGGACACTGAGGACGACATGCCACCCCTCCCAGCTCCACTTCACCTATGGGCAGCGAGGCTACCGCTAACAACCTAGATGATTTTTAGGTGTGGTAGTGGGCAAGTTTACTCCTCCGCTAGGCCTAGATTTTGGCTTCATGTTGTAATAGGCTAGATGGAGTTGAGCTCCTCCTTTTATCTTTTGGTGGCAATGTAAATTAATGATGGGGGATGTGTGATCAAAACTTGATGAAGTGTAATAGCTGTGTTGAAACAATCTGCAGCTAACCTGGTTTTAATTATTGATGGATTTTCCATTCATTTCTGGGCTGTGATGTGAACTGCAAAATTGTTTGGAATTTGTCAAACAAAATGGTCACCAAATTGCAACCCCATTGGTTAAGCGAAATAAAAATGGCAACCAAACACTACAGCTCGGCTGCTGAAAAACAGCAAATGCAGAGGAGGCTAAAGATTGAATTTTTCGGCTTAGTTCCAGTCCGAAGTTGATTCTGAGCCCCAACATGAAAGTTGTAGAGCATAAAATTTCGAGCTACTGACCGAATGGGAGCATTTGGACTTGTTTCCTGTTGGGAGATATGATTTTTCTTCCGAACTGCGTGCTGATGGGTCATTCTGCCACAGTATACTTCAATATGTTGTCACATTCTATCTTGTCATCTATTATGCAAGCTTATGAAATGTGGCTAATACAAGTCCCTACTGCAGATGGCAATCACCCGCAGCGGTCACGACGCTAGTGGCTCCAACGCTAACCAGCAGGGGGCCAGAGGGCAGCAAGCCACCGCCACCCCTCCACCGCAGCAACCTCCGACGTGGCAGCAGCTGTATGCCACGCAAACGGAGATTCTCCGGAACCTGCAGCATCAGCAGCAGATGATGCAGCAGCAGATGCTTCAGCAGGGAGGTCAACGGGCCCCTCAGCCTCAGGTGGCCAGATATGAGGATTTTCTGGCAACGCACCCGCCGATTTTCTCTAGAGCTGATGAGCCCTTGGAGGCCGACACCTGGATTCGAGCCATCGAGTCCAAGTTCACCATCCTGGCGACGCCTTGCACCTCTAACCCGCAAGGTCGTGTTCGCGGCGCAGCAGCTCCGCGCCCAGCTCTCCTTTGGTGGGAGAACTACCTGGCCCTGCAGCAGGAAGGTCATGTAGTTGAGTGGGATGAGTTCAAGGCTGCATTCAAGGCTCATCACATTCCGGCCGGTCTGGTAGAGCGGAAGTTGAATGAGTTTTGGCGCTGACCCAGGGTACCCATACAGTGCTTCAGTACGCCCAGGCCTTCAATGGTCTGTGCCCCTACGCGGCGTCATCACGCGACTCGGACGAGAAGAAGCTAGAGAGGTTCCGACGTGGCCTTAACACCAAGTTGAAGGCACAGTTGGCCACCACCCCGTGCTGCCACGTACGGCGGATCTCGTGAACCTGGCCATTGCCCAGGAAGACGCCAATGTGGTGCACAAGGCGGAGAAGAAGAGGAAGACTCCCGCTGGACCGTCGAGCGCGCAGCCACAGAGGTTCCGCTTGGTTCCCCCGGCTGCACCGCAGGGACGTCCAGGACACCTCAGGGAGGTGGATGGGTTGCTAGGCCGCCACAGCCTAACGCGCCCCGTTTCCCTCCACCGCCGCAGCAGCAGCAAGCACCAAGGCAAAATGCACAGCAGCCAGCTCGCCCTGGAGCCGGCTATCAGTGTTTCAAGTGTGGAAGTAAAGACCACTTTATCAAGGATTGCCCGCAGAACAAGCAGCAAAACCAGCGCCCGGGAAATCAGCAAGGCAAGGGCAGGCAGCAGCAGCGTGTGCAGGTTCGATAAGGGCGGCTCAACTACACCACCTTGGGCGACCTACCCGAGGGAGCCCCAGACATGACTGGTACCTTCCCTATCTGCACTCAACCTGCTGTGATATTGTTTGATTCCGGGGCAACACATAGTTTTATAAGCACAAGATTTCATGTGAAATGCGGATTAAATCGTACCATACCAAATCATCTTATGTGATATCAACTGCGGGAGGTAAAATTGCATCCAACCAAGTCACCCGAAAAGTTCCGATCAGGCTGGGAAGTAAAACATTCCTACTGATTTGATTCTGCTTGGTATGGAAGGGATTGACATTGTGTTAGGAGCCAATTGGATGACTCAACATAAGGTTGTCCTAGATGTTGCGGAACGAGTTGTTGAGATAAACTCGCCTACGCATGGCCCGAGTGTGCTATATCTGCCACAACGGACTCGTGGCGATGCGTGTGCTTATACAATGGTAGAAACCCAACTAAAGGACATTCCGGTGGTATGTGAGTATGCCGATGTATTTCCGGATGACTTACCTGGGATGCCGCCGGATAGGGACATTGAATTTGTGATTGAACTTCAGCCTGGCACAGCACCTATATCAAAGAGACCCTATAGAATGCCACCCAACGAACTGGCTGAATTAAAAATACAACTCCAAGAATTGTTGGATAAGGGTTTCATTCGTCCAAGCGTATCGCCTTGGGGATGTCCCGCTATCTTTGTGAAGAAGAACGACCATTCCTTGAGGTTGTGTATTGATTACCGGCCTCTCAATGCGGTAACTATTAAAAACAAGTACCCACTCCCCCGTATTGACATCTTGTTTGACCAACTAGCTGGCGCCAGAGTGTTCTCCAAGATTGACCTTCGTTCTGGCTATCACCAAATCAAAATCAGGCCTTGTGACATTCCAAAGACTGCCTTTTCCACACGTTATGGGCTTTTTGAATTCTTGGTTATGTCTTTTGGACTCACCAATGCCCCAGCCTACTTCATGTACCTCATGAATTCGGTCTTCATGTCTGAACTAGACAAGTTTGTGGTGGTTTTCATTGACGACATTCTTATATATTCTAAGAATGAGGAAGAGCATGCTGAGCACCTTCGCATTGTTCTTCAAAGGCTGAGAGATCACCAGCTCTACGCCAAGTTCTCCAAGTGTGAATTCTGGTTAGAGAGCGTGAAGTTTTTAGGTCACACGGTTTCCAAGGATGGTATATCCGTGGATCCAACCAAGTGCAAGAGGTGCGAGATTGGCAACCACCTACTTCTGTCCACGAGATTCGGAGTTTTCTGGGTTTAGCCGGTTATTACCGCCGTTTTATTCCGGACTTCTCTCGGATTGCCAAGCCCATGACCGAACTCTTAAAGAAGGGAGTCAAATTTGAGTGGAATGACAAATGTGATGAAGCTTTCCACACCTTGCGAAGACATTTAACTTCAGCCCCAGTTTTGGCTCAGCCCGATTGCACCAAGCCCTATGATGTCTACTGCGATGCATCAGGCACCGGACTTGGCTGTGTTCTCATGCAAGAGAACCGAGTCATTGCTTATGCTTCTCGAGCACTTCGGCCTCACGAGCAAAACTACCCCACTCATGATCTTGAGTTAGCAGCGGTTATCCATGCTCTCAAGATGTGGAGACACTATTTGATGGGTGTTCCATGCAACATATACACAGACCACAAGAGCCTCAAGTATGTCTTCACTCAGGCACATCTGAACATGAGACAGCGGAGATGGTTGGAGTTAGCAAAGGACTATGACCTTAGTATCCATTATCACCCCGGGAAGGCTAATGTAGTTGCGGATGCGTTAAGCCGCAAGGCTCATTGTCATTGTCTTTCCGTGGAGTCCTACGCTGACACCCTGTGTCACAAAATGGCAAAACTCAATTTGGAGATTGTTCCGCACGGGTATTTTAGCCATATTGCAGTTGAACCGGCCTTGCACGATCAGATTGTTGTAGCCCAATTGAATGACGCGGGCATTAAAATCCTTAAAAGGAATTGTCAAAGGAGAAGGTGAAAGAGAAGTACAAGTGTTTCCGGTTAGATGGGCAGGGAGTAATGTGGTTTGGACATCGCCTCGTGGTGCCCAAAAACATGGAACTCCGGAGGAAGATTATGGATGAGGCCCATCTCTCCAAATTTTCTATCCATCCCGGCAGCACCAAAATGTACCAAGATTTGAAACAAAACTTTTGGTGGACTCGAATGAAGCGAGAAATTGCCACATATGTGTCGGAATGTGACACCTGCTAGCGGGTTAAGGCCAGCCACTTGAAGGTAGCAGGCACGCTTCAACCTCTACCTATTCCCTCATGGAAGTGGGAAGACATAAACATGGATTTTATTGTTGGACTTCCCAGAACCCCTCAGGGGCATGACTCCATTTGGGTAATTGTGGATCGCCTTACCAAGACCGCACATTTTCTTCCAGTCAATACCGTCTATACTGCTAAGAAGTACGCGGAGATTTATTTGGAGCGGATCGTTTGTCTACATGGGGTACCCAAGACGATAATTTCAGATCGTGGTGCTCCGTTCGTAGCACGCTTTTGGGAACAATTGCAATTGTCCCTAGGCACCAAACTGATCCGTAGTTCAGCATATCACCCACAGACCGATGGACAGATGGAAAGGGTAAATCAAATACTTGAAGATATGCTACGAGCTTGTGTTATCCATTATGGGAAGAATTGGGAGAAATGTCTATCTCTGGCCGAATTCTCCTATAACAACAGCTACCAAGCAAGTCTTAAAATGGCACCTTTCGAAGCCTTATATGGTAGAAGATGTCGGACCCCGTTGTGTTGGTCCCAGGCAGGCGAGAGATATACTTATGGCCCTGACCTTGTGAAGGAAGCAGAAGAAAAGGTTAGGATTATTCGGGAAAATTTGAAGAACGTCAGGGGAACAATCCCTTCGTCATTTTTCCCTACCGCTGCTGGCCAACACTCCCCAGTCACCATCGTACCACCGTCCCGTCACCCGGGGAATCTCACTGCCGGCCACTACCAAGCCACGCGCCACCATTAGTCCATTGCCCTTGCCGGCCCCTACCTCCTGCTGTCGACACACCACTATCGCTGCTCTGCTCTGGCCGTCGATAAATGCAGCCTCTCCAATGGCTGCCATCACTCCATGGTGCTCCACTTGAGTCACACCACTCCACCACTCTCGCCTCTCTTCGGCGACCTCCACGGTACCCAAGCTGCTCATTCCCCACCGTGTCCTTCATTCTTTGACAAGCAAACTCTGCCTCCACCTCTTCGTAAAGCCACGAGGAAGTGCCCCTCTCGGCAACCCACCTTGACGTTTAACCAAGATCCACAGCACCAACTTCATCGAAGAAGGAGTTCGCGCAGAAGTCACCTGAGGATTCCGCAAGAATTAAGTTGACGAACAAGGAAGGATTGGACTTTTTGACACCATCCATGGCTTGCCCCTTCTTTCCCCCGATTGGCCCTGGAGTTCACTGGACAATAGTGGTGTATTACTTTTGTCTTGTGTGCCAGATCTTGATGCTCTTAGCTTTCCATATCTACATTCATCGCCCGCTCCCACATGAACGACGTTGATGTTGTATCGGAGATCTGGAATCAGTTATCATCTCCGAGCAGTAAACCTGTAAGAACTTGGGTGTGTTGTATCTGTGTTTCTTTGACTAACACCTCTTCCTTCTAATGAAATGTCCACCTTTCCTGCCTGTGCGAATCTCGGGACGAGATTCTTTTTAAGGAGGGTAGGCTGTAACACCCCTAGTGTTTAAAGCGTATAAGTAAGAGTGATTAAACAAACTAAGGAACTATAAACCCTGAAACTAAATCACTAGCAGGAATGAGAATTATACATGAGGATTGTTAAGTTTGTACTCGTGCCTTGGTTCTTGAAATTTTGAACCCTACAAAAACTTTTCTAGTACAAATCCAAACATCTTCTCTTACGAGTTGCACGGCAAAACTCTAAAGGCAAATTAAGTAATGCTTCTATGCTCTAAAGGTCTTAAAGGACTAATGGCTCATATGAAGCCAACGCTCGAAATGATTCCAACTAACGATATTAATGACCTTCAGAAGGCAAGGTTCTAATTAAAATTATAAATAAGAGTTGTGACATCACAAACGTCTGATCAATATGAAAGGTTGTAGTTTCTTTTGTTTCAAACACCTTTCTTTAGGAAGGTACTTTCTAATTATAAAACCAAACCACTTTCTCAAATGGAAGTTGTGTATCTAAAAATGTCATTTGCAACCTTGGTGAGTTATGTATATCTCAGAGGCTTTATCCACCAAACATAGGAAATCAAGTTTGAAAGACCAACTTAACCATGAGATGAAAAACACACGGCCACACACCCTTTTTAAGGGAGCACACTTTGGGCTATAAATAAAATAATATTTAGAGTGCTCCTAATGTTCTTTAGTAAAATGATTGTTACTGATTTAATGTGAGGGTTAAACACTTGGACTAATAAAGCTTGCAGTTCTAATCATGGCCTACATGTGGCAATCTTGTGGTTTTAGTAATAAAATGAGATTTTGTTCACAACATGAGCTTTCATAAAATACAAAGGATGTAAATTAATTAATATTTTAGTATATGTCAAGTTGTTAATGACATAATTAAAGTTGAGCATATAAAATAAATAAGCTGTTAACCTCCATGTATTTGTCCATGTTTTAACTTTAAGTTAAAATAAGATTTTACTCCCAGAATAAAGGGGGGTAGGACTTTAAATTGAAAACTCTCTTTGAGTATCATACCTCTGATGTTTAAGTGACACTATTGAAGGGTTTAAGAAAGGCGGGAGAGGTTGAATAAAATAATTAATAAAAAGGAATTGGCAGGATAAGGCAAAACAATGGAAAGGAAGCTATGATTGTACCAACCTATTGACAAAGGGTGAAAACTTGGACTAACACTACCAAATGAGGAAGTTATTTAAGACTTGAGTTTGGTCTTACAAAGATGGATTAGTATGCAAAATAAAACACCTTCCCTTTTCTACCTTGTTCGAAAAATCTTTGGAAGCAATTCAAATTGTGGAAATTGAAGTTGGATTAAAATTTTGACTTGTAAAGAAAGCCCAAATTCTCTAATATAACTTTGATGGGTAAAAAAAAAATCTTATAAAAGACTAGGTCCCAAATGTTGAATTTACATCTTTTTCCCCATATTTTGGAGTTGAATTGCTAGGGCCAAAAATTCATACCAAATTCAAATTCAAGTCTTTTTGAATTTAAAACTGCATCTAAACCAAGAATGTTTTACAACTTTTCAAACCTCCATTGTAACACTGATGTTTTAAGGTTTCTAAAATGTATTTATTCATAATTTTTGGACCTTGGGAGCTGTTTCTTTTAGAGCAAAACTTTTAAATTGAAAATTTATTTCCTCTCTCTTACAGCCTGACCCCACCCGTCAGTCTCCTTCTTCCTCCTCACGATCTCTCTCCTGCACGGGTTGGGCAGCGCCGGCGGTGGCGCCACAGGCCACTGGCCGTCCCTGGCGCCCTTCTCCTCCCTTGCCCACGCGAAATCCCATCTCTACCCCTCTCGGCCGCCTCCTATTTAAGCTCCCGGATGCAAACCCTAGCCGTTTTCCCCTCCCCTGAGCCGCCGCCTCCATTGCCGCCATGGAGCTCGGCTCGAGCTCGTCATCGACGTCCTGCTGCCCCATGGCCTCCACCACGCCGCCCCAAACCTTCTCCTCCACCTCTCCAACGCGCCCAGCCACCCAGCAGCTGCCCTGCCCGCCTGCAGCGCCGCCGCTGCTCGCCCTTCTTCTTCTTCATCACGAAGACGCGAAGAACAGAGCCATCCGTCCCTCTGCTGCCCCATTCCATCTTCCTCCGATTCCTTCCACACGAGCCTTCCCCACGAACCCAGGTCACCCCTAGACCCACCCTCGCCGAGCCCCCATCACCCTCGGTCTGGAATCTCTGGTTCCAGAGCCGCCAGCCGCCATGGGCGCCCAGAGCTCGAGCTCACCGTCGAGATCCCTCCTGCGGTCATCACCCGCTCAAAGCAACGGCCAAAACGGGTTCCCCTACCTCCGCTCTACCTTTCCCAGCCGCATCCCCACCACTCCGGCCACCGTCCTCGCCGGAAACCGAGCTCCAGCGGCTGCTCCGCCACGGCTCCCATGGCCGGCCCTCTACGGTCCACCTCCGACCTCGACTACTGCACAAAACCATCTCGTGGTGAGCCCCTAATCCCTCCAGTGCCCTTAGTCCGGCCATCCCCGGCCTCCCTTCGCCGGAATTTGGACCGCCGAGGTCTCTGCTCCGCCCAAGGACTCGATTGCAAATCGCGAAATCTTTTTAGGGTTCCCAATGCAAAAACCGAGGACCTATATGTAATAGCCGAATTTCAGATCTAGGGTAACAGCTGTGAACTTGTAAATTCAATTTAAAATCATAGAAAAATCAGAAAAATGCAAACCAAAATTCTTCATACTCCTGGTGATGTCTATTTTATTCCCTTCATAGCATGTGTATGCTTTTGTTGCTTGGTTCAGTCTATAAAAATTAAACTTTGAAAATGAACTTTTGTGCATAACTCCTAAACTACAGCAGCTATGGAAGTGATCTTTGGATATGTTATTACTCTTGTTACAAATGCTTTGCAGTATCAATCTTGCACTGAGATATATTTTCTAGCTCCAGATATAAATTGTTTAAGTTTGTCTCAGCTGAAACATTGTTCGAATTTTAGTAATTTTTCCCTTCAACAAAAATTAGCCAACTTTGTACAGTAGTGTATCCATATTAGCAGCTATCTTAGAAAAATGCTAAACCCCATTTTTAGCTCTGCTAACATGCTTAAATAAATTGGGGTGAGAAAAAGAAGTAGCATTTGTTTGGCCCATGTTTGCTACTAAAACTGAGTACCCACTTGATAGATGAGCTACACATGACCTTATTTTGCTCCTATAAATAGTCCACCCTATTTTCCTGTGTATTTATTTTATAGGATTTAATATCATTTCCTAGCGGCTGAAATGGTTGAAATTGTAGGAAATCCAAAAATTAGATTACTTAATAAAATATGCTCAACCTTTCTGCAGCAAACATAAGCATAGTGACATGGATTTATTTATGAAGTTTCACTAGAATTCGAATTATAGAAATAGGACAACAAATTGGAGTTTGAATCTTGCTTAATAAATAAAAAAAAGGAGAAGAAGAAAAACAATTCTCTATCACATGTACATGAAAGTAAAAATTAGGAGAAAAACTAAAATTATCCAAAAACATAACCTGCGTTACTAAATGAAGAAATAAAAGTATAACATTATATATGTACACAATCACCATCCAAAGTAAAAACCTTTATGGCACCTTTCCAAGTGTGTTGAAAGGTGAAAGAAGAGAATTCTTTTTGTTTAGCTGAATATGGCCTCATATGCCCGTGCTTTTATGGGAACATTGAAATCAATGTAAATCTTATGCATATGCATCTCGTATAGATCCCGGAGCATGCGTACCCGTCCCGGATTTCGAAGAAGGGCCACAAGAAGGATGGGAGAATGCTGCTGAAGCAAGTCAAACTAACCCTACCTTAGCCCAAGCTTTGAGTCGAGCAAAAAGGCAAGCCCCGGAGCATGACCTGACTTTTAAAATTATGCATCTATGAATTTCCCTATGCTTGTGCATTTACGTTCAAGGAGTTGTTTGAATACCTTAGCTGCACATTTTCCTAGTACCTATGACTTGCAACACTAGTATGAAAGGATCGCCAGGGCATTGCTTTAGGTCCGTTACAAGTCGAGTGATTTCCTGTCACTCGCGAGACATAGGAATTGCTTGTCTTTACTTATGTTGGAATCATAAGGATTGACGGGCGGGATGATAGATGTAGATCTCCCGTCCGTGTATGATAATTGATTTAAGGTCGAAATGTGTGGTTGAGTGTGTCAAGTTTTTGAACGTACCACATGCATGCCGGTATATGGGAGCCGGTAAGCCCGGTACCAGATTGAAGCAGCTAGGGCCGATAGCCATCTCTCCTTGGAAACTTTGTTTTCCCCTGCCGTACACTTGTGGATATATGCGTGAGACTGTGAGTGAAGCAGTAAACCTTTATCCTAAGGAAATGGACCCGGTTCCGAATTGTGGATCGATGGGAAAGGTTGGGAAACGCTTGTACCTTTTATGGCAAGCATAGTATCCGTGTATGTTGGGTTTTCCCTGGCCAGGTAGCTAAATTCGGTTCGAACTGTCCGCTTCTCGCGGTTAATGAGACTGCTTGACCGCCTTGCTACATTGAGTAACAAGTGAAATTATGAGATATATGAACTTGTTGTATGAATTAAATTGTATTGCACCACTTGTATGCTTAGAGAGGATGCTAATCTAGAATGGTTAAATTTACTAGAACATGATGCTAAAACTTGAAAGCAAGGACTTACTTTAGTTGCTTTTTGGCAAACAAACCCACCAGCCGAAAGCCTCTCATTGTCTAGATGTCGGTGATCTAGATTTCACCCGACGGGTAAGCCTTGCTGAGTATTAGTATACTCAGTCTTGCTTGTGGCAATGATTTACAGGTACCCCTTTGGATGCCGATGCTTTGACTTGGCCTACCCAGGTTCCACCTGGCTGGCACATCGAATGGGTTCCGTCCTCTGCCGAGGATCGGGAGGAGTAGCATCGTGACAGGCTTCAGCACGGTATTATTTGTATCGTCGTTAGATTCTTCCGCTGCAATGAACTTTAATTTCCGCTGCAAGACTTTTATTCTCTGATTTAAATTTGAACTTGGTTTGTAATAACTGTGATACCTATTTGTGTAAGTTAATTTGTGGAATGTTGTAATCTCTGGAACTCACCTTCGTGTGGGCGTGCTGTTGTTTCGATCGAGAAAAGTACGTGGTTTTATCGGGTTTAATCCGACGGCGCTCCAGCTTATTCCGGATTAAGTGCCTGACTAAATGACTAGTGGTCCCATGGTACTTAATTTGGAATAATTTCGGAGTGGTCCGCTACAGCTGGTATCAGAGCCGAAGCAGCGCAGCGGAAGCTGTGACATCTCTGATGTCAAAAGAATTAAAAAGTGCAATTAAAATCAATGCAACAGGGAACGATGGGTTGAAATTCAAAAATCCATCAAAAATTCAATTTTAATTCAAAAACAAGGTTTGTTTGGTACCCAACTGAAAACTCGAGATTTTTGTACTAAACTTGAAAATCTCCAAAGCTAAAAGTTGTTTGTCATCACAAATAAACCCTAGTCACTGTTGGGAACTTTTGAAAATTTTGCAGTCTAGTCCCTCAAAAACTCGAATTACCGTTCTAGGCACCTTTTTGTTTTTGGGTTGTTTGAGCTTGAAAAATTTGGAATTTCAGGTTCACCCCAAAAAGAAAGTTGTGTCCCATCTTCCAAACTCCAACTTTTATTTTTACACTTTTCCAAGTTCAGCTCAAATTTTTGGAGAAAATTCGAATTTGAAAACGGAGCTCCACGGGCAAGCTACAGTGCCCCTGGCGCGCCCTGCGCTGGCCGGAGCTCGGCCGCCACGTGGCCGGCGAGCGGCGCAGGCGACGCCGAGCTGGCCGAGCCGCGGCGGACGCTGGCGCTTGTCGCCTAGCTCTTGTCCGGCCACTCCCGAGCCATCACTTCGCCGCCGTCGCCTCGCCTCGCCTCGCGCCGCGGAGCGCCATCATACGGTCGCGCGCCGCCGTGGCCGCACGCGCGCTCGCGCCGCGCCGAGAGCACTGCAGGCGGTAGAGTCCGTTCGCGTCGCGCCAAAGCCTCTGCTGAGGATCTCCACTTCATCACGCGATGATCTTTGGCGCCCAACCGCGCGTGTGCGCTCTGTTCGAGCTCGCCGCGTCATCAATGGCGACCGCGACAGCCACCCACGCGCTCGCACGCTCCCGAGGACGCACTGTGCCACTCTCGCGTGCCCAAGCACTCCACCGCGCACTCACACCCCTCCTCTCACTCGCTCACTTCGCCATTTCCACTTCCCCGCGCTCGCTCGGTAGTCTTCTTCCTCGCGCCGCGCGAACCGAGCCGAGCTTCTCCGAGAAATTCCCCGTCTACACTCCCCCATTTCCAAATTCGTCCCGCACGAAGCTAGCCCCTACCTCAGCTCCAAAACCCCCACTTTCCCCAAGCTATTGTCACTTCTCCGGCGAGAATTCGAGATTCCCCCCAAATCGCGATTTTCGGCCGCCGGAGCACCCACACGTCGAGACCCTACTCCGAGCCGTCCCCGAGGTCAACCGAGCACGCCATTAGCTTCCTCGAGCTCCACTGGTGCTCTAGGACCCGTCAAACCTCGACGAACGCCCCCGACCTCACCGGCGTAGAAGCCGCGGCGGCCGCGCCGCCACTACCTCGTCGCCGGCAAAACTCCGACCATCCCCGGCCTCCAAACCGTCCCCAACCGACTCGTGGTGAGCCCAGGATGCTTTTCCCCCACTTCCCTGAGTCTAGTTCGCCGCCGTTTGGCCGGCGCAACTCCGGCGAGAGCCGAGGGCATAACTTCATCGTCTTCGTTTGTCTAGGGGCCTCTGTGCAAAAGTCCAGGGACTTGTTCGTGAAGTTTTGAAAGTTCTAGGGTTCCCTGCGGGAAAAGATTCTTAAATCTAGAATTGTTTTTCCCGAATCTTGTTAAATCCATTAAAAATCGTACAAAAATCAGAAAAATGCACAAAAATACTCCCTGGATTCGTGAGAGTCTAAAATACAATCTCCTTTAGACATGTGTATGCTTTTGATGAACTGTTTTTGAATTAAAATTCAAACTGTAGAAATTGAAAGTTGTGCACCATTTCAAATCTAGAGCTCCGCTAGGGTTGATCTTTGGATATGTTGTGTGTAGTGACTTTGGACAGCTTGTGTCCAAAGGGGACCTAAAAATATGAACTGTAGCTCCAGTTATGAATTAAAATGTGATTTCTGTCTTTTTGCAGTGCAGAAATCATTAAAAATAATCTGTGCAGTCAAAAATCACCATTTTGCTCCATAGGACTAAAAACTTGTTAGCACACCTGTTAAAAATGAAAAACTAAATTTTTTCTCTGTGTAGGCTAGCAAATAAATTAATATGTGTTTTTGGATAGAAAATTTTTGAGGACTGTCCAAGGGTTATTTTGAGCCACCACTTGGCCAGAACCCTCCTCATGCTTATGACTAGCTTTGGTAGGAAAATCTCCTGAAATGGATGAATTTTCAATTTTATATGAATTTATTTCACTTAAGCAGATAGCTGTTTAATATATTTTTATTAAATTATGTGTAGCTCAAAATTAGCTAAATTTTGGAGTGAGCTTAGCTCTTATACTCCAGTAGCTGTCATGAAGTTTATAGGTAAAAATGTTGAGCACAAATGGAGAAACAAAAATAGGAAAGAATCTAGGTGGAAAATTGATTTATATAAAAGAATAACCTTTTGGTTAATTAGTTAGAATAAAATGGATGGACTCTGAAATTTCAGAACGGCACCCTAAATTGTGAAGTAGTAAATAGAACTCTTTATATATATACACAATCACCATCGAAGTCAAATAAAACTTTTCCCACATCTCTACCCTGTTTTTGTGAAGAGAATAGTAATGCTTAAGCATGTCTAGGTGAATATGGCCTTCAAAGGCCTTAGTCATAGAATCTTTAGGCAGCCGCCTTAAGTTATGCATCTCATGTAGAAGGCGCCATCCCGGACGGCAACTACCACCTCATTCCCGCAGACGAGGAAGAAGTCCCGGAGGAAGGTGCCGGTGCAAGAGCGACCAACCCGGAGGCTAACCCCCAACTTGAGCAAGAAGGCAAGCCCCGGAGCATGACCTGACTTTAAAATTATGCATCTATAAATTTTCCTATGCTTGTGCATTTACGTTTCAAGGAGTTGATTGAATACCTTAGCTGCACATTTCCTAGTACCTATGAATTGCAACACTAGTATGAAAGGATCGATAGGGCATTGCTTTAGGTCCGTTACAAGTCGAGTGATTTCCTGTCACTCGCGAGACATAGGAATTGCTTGTCTTTACTTATGTTGGAATCATAAGGATTGATGGGCGGGATGATAGATGTAGACCTCCCGTCCGTTTATGATAATTGATTTAAGGTCGAAATGTGTAGTTGAGTGTGTCAAGTTTTTGAACGTACCACATGCATGCCGGTATATGGGAGCCGGTAAGCCCGGTACCAGATTGAAGCAGCTAGGGCCGATAGCCATCTCTCCTTGGAAACTTTGTTTTCCCCTGCCGTACACTTGTGGATATATGCGTGAGACTGTGAGTGAAGCAGTAAACCTTTATCCTAAGGAAATGGACCCGGTTCCGAATTGTGGATCGATGGGAAAGGTTGGGAAACGCTTGTACCTGTTATAGCAAGCATAGTATCCGTGTATGTTGGGTTTTCCCTGGCCAGGTAGCAGAAATTCGGTTCGAACTGTCCGCTTCTCGCGGTTAATGAGACTGCTTGACCGCCTTGCTACATTGAGTAACAAGTGAAATTATGAGATACATGAACTTGTTGTCTGAATTAAATTGTATTGCACCACTTGTATGCTTAGAGAGGATGCTAATCTAGAATGGTTAAATTATTAGAATATGATGCTTAAATTGAAAGCAAGGACTTACTTTAGTTGCTTTTTGGCAAACAAACCCACCAGCCAAAAGCCTCTCATTGTCTAGATGTCGGTGATGTAGTTTTCACCCGACGGGTAAGCCTTGCTGAGTATTAGTATACTCAGCCTTGCTTGTGGCAATGATTTACAGGTACACCTTTGGATGTCGATGCCTTGTCTTGGCCTACCCAGGTTCCACCTGGCTGGCACATCGAATGGGTTCCGTCCTCTGCCGAGGATCGAGAGGAGTAGCATCGTGGCAGGCTTCAGCACGGTGTTACTTGTATCGTCGTTAGCTTTCGTTCGCTGCAATGAACTTAAAATTCCGCTGTAATGAAACTTTTATTCCGCTGCAAAACTTTCGTACTCTGATTTAAATTTGAACTTGGTTTGTAATAACTGTGATACCTATTTGTGTAAGTTAATTTGTGGAATGTTGTAATCTCTGGAACTCACCTTCGTGTGGGCGTGCTGTTGTTTCGATTAAGAAAGTACGTGGTTTAATCGGGTTTAATCCGACGGCGCTCCAGCTTATTCCGGATTAAGTGCCTGACTACATGATTAGTGGTCCCAAGGCACTTAACTTGGAATAATTTCGGAGTGGACCGCCACAGCTGGCATCAGAGCCGAAGCAGCGCACCGGAGAGAGCAACAAACCTTTAATAAACATTTTTTGAATAAAATTTGCCAACTCGTACTTCCGCGCGCCTCGCGAAGGAAGGTTATTATTAGGACCGCTAAGGATGTTACCTAGAGCGTGAAGCCTATGTGGGTTAAGGGATCACGATATGATAGGTGGCAAATAGTATATTATACTGACTTCCAGCACATTTCATTCTGTCATTTACTTTACGCAATGGTGGGCGCAAGGTACGGCGATTGCTGTAACGTACCACGGCACTATATGAAAATATAGTGGCGGCACATAGTCAATACGCTGTGACGGCGTATGAAACTAGAATAGCATGGTGGGCGCAAGGTACGGCAATTGCTGTAGCATACCACGGCATCATATGCAAATATTGATGGCGGCACAAAGTCAATACGCTATGTCGATAGCGTATGAAACTGTCAATATGTTGCCTTGGTGACATATGAACATTGCCCGTTCAATGTTAACGTTCGGGTGCCACCTCTATAGTGGGTGGTAATGAATGGAGACGCTTCGTGAGTGCTGGCCGAAAGGTTGATTATACATGCTCTGGAATGGAATTTTTCTGCAGGTACACTAACCGCGATTCCGTATGACTAAAGGTTGAAAAGTTCGGCTAGATAATATAGGGAGAGACGGATAATTGCCTAGCCACCGGCACTAACTTCGTAAGCCAAAAGTTTATTGGCATGTGTGTTGGTGAGAACGAATAGGCCGCTCATGCATTGCATCTCACTGACTTAATATCGAATTTTAACACATGACCGAATTGAAACCGCCGTCAAAGAAATTGAATCACAACCCAAAAATCCTGCTGAGAACAATCTGTTTGCACCCTTAATTCGAAAATTGAAAACGTTGTCAAATGAAAGTGTTCAACATGAAAGTTGTCAATAAATATTATGAAGTATACGCTGTAGAAATTTCAACGAAAATGGTTCAGTAAAACTGGAGTTGTGCTAAAAATGGTAACCCCTGTCTGCTGGAAATTTCTGGGGACAGTGAGATAAAAATTGAATTTTTACACCATCTTAACGACAGTTTCTGCTCAAACCTCCAACATGAAACTTTTTAGGTTAAAAATGTTCTGGCCAACGGAATGACTAGACCCGTTGCGTGGTGGTTTTCATTGACGACATTCTTATATATTCTAAGAATGAGGAAGAGCATGCTGAGCACCTTCGCATTGTTCTTCAAAGGCTGAGAGATCACCAGCTCTACGCCAAGTTCTCCAACTGGTGAATCTGGTTTATTGAGAGCCAATGTTTTGAAGTTTTTAGTGTCACACGATTCCCGGTGGCATATCGTGGTCCAAACCAAGTTACAAGCAGGTGCTAGGATTGGCAACCTCCTAACTCTGTCACAAGTTCGGGAGGTTTTCTGGTTTAGCCGGTTTATTACCGGTGTTTTCGTATCCGGTTTCTCTCGGATTAGCAAGCCCGATGACTGAACTCTTGAAGAAGAGTTAAATTTGAGTGGAATGACAAAGTGTGAGGAAAGCTTTCCAACCTTGCGAAGACATTTAAAACTTCGGCCCAGTTTGGCTCAGCCCGATTGCAGCCAGCATGTCATGTGTCTTATGCGATTGCATCAGGCACCGTCTTGGTGTGTTTCATGCAAGAAAACGCTGATTGCTCTATGCTTCTCGAAGCCTCGGCCTAATGAGCAAAACTAATCCGACATTGATCTTGAGTAAGCAGCGTTTATTCACTGCTCTTCAATATTGTGAGACACTATTTGAGGGTGTTCCCATGCACATTTACACGCCAAAGGCCTTAATATGGTATTTCATTCGAGGCACATTTGCAATTATAGCAGCGAAGATGGTTGAGTTAGCAAAGGACTATGATTAGTGTGTTATCAGACCCGGGAAGGCTAATGGTAGTGGCGGTGCGCTAGGCCGCAGGCTCTTGTCATTGTCTTCCTGTGGAGTCCTATGCTGACACCCTGGTGTCTCACGAATGGCAAAGCTCAATTTGAGATTGTGCCACCGGTATTCAACCATATTGCAGTCTGAACCACTTGACGATCAGATTGTTGTAGCCTTAATGACGCGGGCATTAAAATCCTTAAAAGGAAATTGTCAAAGAGAAGGTGAAAGAGAAGTACAAGTGTTTCCGGTTAGATGGGCAGGGAGTAATGTGGTTTGGACATCGCCTCGTGGTGCCCCAAAAACATGGAACTCCGGAGGAAGATTATGGATGAGCCCATCTCTCCCATTTTTCTATCCATCCGGCAGCACCAAAAATGTACCAAGATTTGAAAACAAAAACTTTTGGTGGACTCGAATGAAGCGAGAAATTGCCACATATGTGTCGGAATGTGACACCTGCTAGCGGGTTAAGGCCAGCCACTTGAAGGTAGCAGGCACGCTTCAACATCTACCTATTCCCTCATGGAAGTGGGAAGACAATAACATGGATTTTATTCTGTTGGACTTCCCAGGACCCCTCAGGGGCACGATGACTCCATTTGGGTAATTGTGGATCGCCTTACCAAGACCGCACATTTTCTTCAGTTCAATACCGTCTATACTGCTAAGAAGTACGCGGAGATTTATTTGGGAGCGGATCGTTTGTCTACATGGGGTTACCCAAGACGATAATTTCAGATCGTGGTGCTCCGTTCGTAGCACGCTTTTGGGAACAATTGCAATTGTCCCTAGGCACCAAACTGATCCGTAGTTCAGCATAATCACCCACAGACCGATGGACAGGATGGAAAGGGTAAATCAAATACTTGAAGATATGCTACGAGCTTGTGTTATCCATTATGGGAAGAATTGGGAGAAATGTCTATCTCTGGCCGAATTCTCCTATAACAACAGCTTACCCAAGCAAGTCTTAAAATGGCACCTTCGAAGCCTTATATGGTAGAAGATGTCGGACCCCGTTGTGTTGGTCCCAGGCAGGCGAGAGATATACTTATGGCCCTGACCTTGTTGAAGGAAGCAGAAAGAAAAGGTTAGATTATTCGGGAAAAATTTGAAGAAGACGTCAGGGGGAACAATCCCTTCGTCGCGATTTTTCCCTACCGCTGCTGGGCCAACACTCCCTGTGGCCAGTCACCATCGTACCACCGTCCCGTCACCCGGGGAATCTCACTGCCGGCTCACTACCAAGCCACGCGCCACCATTAGTCCATTGCCCTTGCCGGCCCCTACCTCCTGCTGTCGACACACACCACTATCGCTGCTCTGCTCTGGCCGTCGATAAATGCAGCCTCTCCAATGGCTGCCATCACTCCATGGTGCTCCACTTGAGTCACACCACTCCACCACTTTCGCCTCTCTTCGGCGACCTCCACGGTACCCCAAGCTGCTCATTCCCCACCGTGTCCTTCATTTCTTTGACAAGCAAACTCTGCCTCCACCTCTTCGTAAAAGCCACGAGGAAGTGCCCCTCTCGGCAACCCACCTTGACGTTTAAACCAAGATCCACAGCACCAACTTCATCGAAGAAGGAGTTCGCGCAGAAGTCACCTGAGGATTCCGCAAGAATTAAGTTGACGAACAAGGAAGGATTGGACTTTTTGACACCATCCATGGCTTGCCCCTTCTTTCCCCCGATTGGCCCTGGAGTTCACTGGACAATAGTGGTGTATTTACTTTTGTCTTGTGTGCCAGATCTTGATGCTCTTAGCTTTCCATATCTACATTCATCGCGCCCGCTCCCACATGAACGACGTTGATGTTGTATCGGAGATCTGGAATCAGTTATCATCTCTCGAGCAGTAAACCTGTAAGAACTTGGGTGTGTGTTGTATCTGTGTTTCTTTGACTAACACCTCTTCCTTCTAATGAAATGTCCACCTTTCCTGCCTGTGCGAATCTCGGGACGAGATTCTTTTTAAGGAGGGTAGGCTGTAACACCCCTAGTGTTTAAAGCGTATAAGTAAGAGTGATTAAACAAACTAAGGAACTATAAACCCTGAAACTAAATCACTAGTAGGAATGAGAATTATACATGAGGATTGTTAAGTTTGTACTCGTGCTTTGGTTCTTGAAATTTGAACCCAACAAAAACTTTTCTAGTACAAATCTAAACATCTTCTCTTACGAGTTGCACGGCAAAACTCTAAAGGCAAATTAAGTAATGCTTCTATGCTCTAAAGGTCTTAAAGGACTAATGGCTCATATGAAGCCAACGCTCGAAATGATTCCAACTAACGATATTAATGACCTTCAGAAGGCAAGGTTCTAATTAAAAATTTTAAATAAGAGTTGTGCACATCACAAACGTCTGATCAATATGAAAGGTTGTAGTTTCTTTTGTTTCAAACACCTTTCTTTAGGAAGGTACTTTCTAATTATAAAACCAAACCACTTTCTCAAATGGAAGTTGTGTATCTAAAAAATGTCATTTGCAACCTTGGTGAGTTATGTATAACTCAGAGGCTTTATCCACCAAACATAGGAAATCAAGTTTGAAAGACCAACTTAACCATGAGATGAAAAACACACGGCCACACACCCTTTTTAAGGGAGCACACTTTGGGCTATAAATAAAATAATATTTAGAGTGCTCCTAATGTTCTTTAGTAAAATGATTGTTAATGATTTAATGTGAGGGTTAAACACTTGGACTAATAAAGCTTGCAGTTCTAATCATGGCCTACATGTGGCAATCTTGTGGTTTTAGTAATAAAATGAGATTTTGTTCACAAACATGAGCTTTCATAAAATACAAAGGATGTAAATTAATTAATATTTAGTATATGTCAAGTTGTTAATGACATAATTAAAGTTGAGCATATAAAATAAATAAGCTGTTAACCTCCATGTATTTGTCCATGTTTTAACTTTAAGTTAAAATAAGATTTTTACTCCCAGAATAAAGGGGGGTAGGACTTTAAATTGAAAACTCTCTTTGAGTATCATACCTCTGATGTTTAAGTGACACTATTGAAGGGTTTAAGAAAGGCGGGAGAGGTTGAATAAAATAATTAATAAAAAGGAATTGGCAGGATAAGGCAAAACAATGGAAAGGAAGCTATGATTGTACCAACCTATTGACAAAGGGTGAAAACTTGGACTAACACTACCAAATGAGGAAGTTATTTTAAGACTTGAGTTTGGTCTTACAAAGATGGATTTAGTATGCAAAATAAAACACCTTCCCTTTTCTACCTTGTTCGAAAAATCT
The DNA here is from genome assembly GCA_015342445.1 of Digitaria exilis. NCBI lineage: Eukaryota > Viridiplantae > Streptophyta > Magnoliopsida > Poales > Poaceae > Digitaria > Digitaria exilis. The sequence continues at coordinate 8,020 of JACEFO010002014.1, read as the reverse complement.
TTGGAAGCAATTCAAATTGTGGAAATTGAAGTTGGATTAAAATTTTGACTTGTAAAGAAAGCCCAAATTCTCTAATATAACTTTGATGGGTAAAAAAAAAAATCTTATAAAAGACTAGGTCCCAAATGTTGAATTTACATCTTTTTCCCCATATTTTTGGAGTTGAATTGCTAGGGCCAAAAAATTCATACCAAATTCAAATTCAAGTCTTTTTGAATTTAAAACTGCATCTAAACCAAGAATGTTTTACAACTTTTCAAACCTCCATTGTAACACTGATGTTTTAAGGTTTCTAAAATGTATTTATTCATAATTTTTGGACCTTGGGAGCTGTTTCTTTTAGAGCAAAAACTTTTAAATTGAAAATTTATTTCCTCTCTCTTACAGCCTGACCCCACCCGTCAGTCTCCTTCTTCCTCCTCACGATCTCTCTCCTGCACGGGTTGGGCAGCGCCGGCGGTGGCGCCACAGGCCACTGGCCGTCCCTGGCGCCCTTCTCCTCCCTTGCCCACGCGAAATCCCATCTCTACCCCTCTCGGCCGCCTCCTATTTAAGCTCCCGGATGCAAACCCTAGCCGTTTTCCCCTCCCCCTGAGCCGCCGCCTCCATTGCCGCCATGGAGCTCGGCTCGAGCTCGTCATCGACGTCCTGCTGCCCCATGGCCTCCACCACGCCGCCCCAAACCTTCTCCTCCACCTCTCCAACGCGCCCAGCCACCCCAGCAGCTGCCCTGCCCGCCTGCAGCGCCGCCGCTGCTCGCCCTTCTTCTTCTTCATCACGAAGACGCGAAGAACAGAGCCATCCGTCCCTCTGCTGCCCCATTCCATCTTCCTCCGATTCCTTCCACACGAGCCTTCCCCACGAACCCAGGTCACCCCTAGACCCACCCTCGCCGAGCCCCCCATCACCCTCGGTCTGGAATCTCTGGTTCCAGAGCCGCCAGCCGCCATGGGCGCCCAGAGCTCGAGCTCACCGTCGAGATCCCTCCTGCGGTCATCACCCGCTCAAAGCAACGGCCAAAACGGGTTCCCCTACCTCCGCTCTACTTTCCCAGCCGCATCCCACCACTCCGGCCACCGTCCTCGCCGGAAACCGAGCGCTCCAGCGGCTGCTCCGCCACGGCTCCCATGGCCGGCCCTCTACGGTCCACCTCCGACCTCGACTACTGCACAAAACCATCTCGTGGTGAGCCCCTAATCCCTCCAGTGCCCTTAGTCCGGCCATCCCGGCCTCCTTCGCCGGAATTTGGACCGCCGAGGTCTCTGCTCCGCCCAAGGACTCGATTGCAAATCGCGAAATCTCTTTAGGGTTCCCAATGCAAAAACCGAGGACCTATATGTAATAGCCGAATTTCAGATCTAGGATAACAGCTGTGAACTTGTAAATTCAATTTAAAATCATAGAAAAATCAGAAAAATGCAAACCAAAATTCTTCATACTCCTGGTGATGTCTATTTATTCCCTTCATAGCATGTGTATGCTTTTGTTGCTTGGTTCAGTCTATAAAAATTAAACTTTGAAAATGAACTTTTGTGCATAACTCCTAAACTACAGCAGCTATGGAAGTGATCTTTGGATATGTTATTACTCTTGTTACAAATGCTTTGCAGTATCAATCTTGCACTGAGATATATTTTCTAGCTCCAGATATAAATTGTTTAAGTTTGTCTCAGCTGAAACATTGTTCGAATTTTAGTAATTTTTTCCCTTCAACAAAAATTAGCCAACTTTGTACAGCAGTGTATCCATATTAGCAGCTATCTTAGAAAAAATGCTAAACCCCATTTTTAGCTCTGCTAACATGCTTAAATAAATTGGGGTGAGAAAAAGAAGTAGCATTTGTTTGGCCCATGTTTGCTACTAAAACTGAGTACCCACTTGATAGATGAGCTACACATGACCTTATTTTGCTCCTATAAATAGTCCACCCTATTTTCCTGTGTATTTATTTTTATAGGATTTAATATCATTTCCTAGCGGCTGAAATGGTTGAAATTGTAGGAAATCCAAAAATTAGATTACTTAATAAAATATGCTCAACCTTTCTGCAGCAAACATAAGCATAGTGACATGGATTTATTTATGAAGTTTCACTAGAATTCGAATTATAGAAATAGGACAACAAATTGGAGTTTGAATCTTGCTTAATAAATAAAAAAAAAGGAGAAGAAGAAGAAACAATTCTCTATCACATGTACATGAAAGTAAAAATTAGGAGAAAAAACTAAAATTATCCAAAAACATAACCTGCGTTACTAAATGAAGAAATAAAAGTATAACATTATATATGTACACAATCACCATCCAAAGTAAAACCTTTATGGCACCTTTCCCAAGTGTGTTGAAAGGTGAAAGAAGAGAATTCTTTTTTGTTTAGCTGAATATGGCCTCATATGCCCGTGCTTTTATGGGAACATTGAAATCAATGTAAATCTTATGCATATGCATCTCGTATAGATCCCGGAGCATGCGTACCCGTCCCGGATTTCGAAGAAGGGCCACAAGAAGGATGGGAGAATGCTGCTGAAGCAAGTCAAACTAACCCTACCTTAGCCCAAGCTTTGAGTCGAGCAAAAAAGCAAGCCCCGGAGCATGACCTGACTTTTAAAATTATGCATCTATGAATTTCCCTATGCTTGTGCATTTACGTTCAAGGAGTTGTTTGAATACCTTAGCTGCACATTTTCCTAGTACCTATGACTTGCAACACTAGTATGAAAGGATCGCCAGGGCATTGCTTTAGGTCCGTTACAAGTCGAGTGATTTCCTGTCACTCGCGAGACATAGGAATTGCTTGTCTTTACTTATGTTGGAATCATAAGGATTGACGGGCGGGATGATAGATGTAGATCTCCCGTCCGTGTATGATAATTGATTTAAGGTCGAAATGTGTGGTTGAGTGTGTCAAGTTTTTGAACGTACCACATGCATGCCGGTATATGGGAGCCGGTAAGCCGGTACCAGATTGAAGCAGCTAGGGCCGATAGCCATCTCTCCTTGGAAACTTTGTTTTCCCCTGCCGTACACTTGTGGATATATGCGTGAGACTGTGAGTGAAGCAGTAAACCTTTATCCTAAGGAAATGGACCCGGTTCCGAATTGTGGATCGATGGGAAAGGTTGGGAAACGCTTGTACCTTTTATGGCAAGCATAGTATCCGTGTATGTTGGGTTTTTCCCTGGCCAGGTAGCTAAATTCGGTTCGAACTGTCCGCTTCTCGCGGTTAATGAGACTGCTTGACCGCCTTGCTACATTGAGTAACAAGTGAAATTATGAGATATATGAACTTGTTGTATGAATTAAATTGTATTGCACCACTTGTATGCTTAGAGAGGATGCTAATCTAGAATGGTTAAATTTACTAGAACATGATGCTAAAACTTGAAAGCAAGGACTTACTTTAGTTGCTTTTTTGGCAAACAAACCCACCAGCCGAAAGCCTCTCATTGTCTAGATGTCGGTGATCTAGATTTCACCCGACGGGTAAGCCTTGCTGAGTATTAGTATACTCAGTCTTGCTTGTGGCAATGATTTACAGGTACACCTTTGGATGCCGATGCTTTGACTTGGCCTACCCAGGTTCCACCTGGCTGGCACATCGAATGGGTTCCGTCCTCTGCCGAGGATCGGGAGGAGTAGCATCGTGACAGGCTTCAGCACGGTATTATTTGTATCGTCGTTAGATTTCTTCCGCTGCAATGAACTTTAATTTCCGCTGCAAGACTTTTATTCTCTGATTTAAATTTGAACTTGGTTTGTAATAACTGTGATACCTATTTGTGTAAGTTAATTTGTGGAATGTTGTAATCTCTGGAACTCACCTTCGTGTGGGCGTGCTGTTGTTTCGATCGAGAAAAGTACGTGGTTTTATCGGGTTTAATCCGACGGCGCTCCAGCTTATTCCGGATTAAGGTGCCTGACTAAATGACTAGTGGTCCCATGGTACTTAATTTGGAATAATTTCGGAGTGGTCCGCTACAGCTGGTATCAGAGCCGAAGCAGCGCAGCGGAAGCTGTGACATCTCTGATGTCAAAAAGAATTAAAAAGTGCAATTAAAATCAATGCAACAGGGAACGATGGGTTGAAATTCAAAAATCCATCAAAAATTCAATTTTAATTCAAAAACAAGGTTTGTTTACCACCCAACTGAAAACTCGAGATTTTTGTACTAAGTTTGAAAATCTCCAAAGCTAAAAGTTGTTTGTCATCAACAAATAAAGCCCTAGTCACTGTTGGGAACTTTTGAAAATTTTGCAGTCTAGTCCCTCAAAAACTCGAATTACCGTTCTAGGCACCTTTTTGTTTTTGGGTTGTTTGAGCTTGAAAAATTTTGGAATTTCAGGTTCACCAAAAAGAAAGTTGTGTCCCCATCTTCCAAACTCCAACTTTTATTTTTTACACTTTTCCAAGTTCAGCTCAAATTTTTTGGAGAAAATTCGAATTTGAAAACGGAGCTCCACGGGCAAGCTACAGTGCCCCTGGCGCGCCCTGCGCTGGCCGGAGCTCGGCCGCCACGTGGCCGGCGAGCGGCGCAGGCGACGCCGAGCTGGCCGAGCCGCGGCGGACGCTGGCGCTTGTCGCCTAGCTCTTGTCCGGCCACTCCCGAGCCATCACTTCGCCGCCGTCGCCTCGCCTCGCCTCGCGCCGCGGAGCGCCATCATACGGTCGCGCGCCGCCGTGGCCGCACGCGCGCTCGCGCCGCGCCGAGAGCACTGCAGGCGGTAGAGTCCGTTCGCGTCGCGCCAAAGCCTCTGCTGAGGATCTCCACTTCATCACGCGATGATCTTTGGCGCCCAACCGCGCGTGTGCGCTCTGTTCGAGCTCGCGCGCGTCATCAATGGCGACCGCGACAGCCACCCACGCGCAACGCACGCTCCCGAGGACGCACTGTGCCACTCTCGCGTGCCCAAGCACTCCACCGCGCACTCACACCCCTCCTCTCACTCGCTCACTTCGCCATTTCCACTTCCCGCTCTCGCTCGGTCGTCTTCTTCCTCGCGCCGCGCGAACCGAGCCGAGCTTCTCGAGAAATTCCCCGTCTACACTCCCCATTTCCAAATTCGTCCGCACGAAGCTAGCCCCTACCTCAGCTCCAAAACCCCCGCCACTTTTCCCCAAGCTATTGTCACTTCTCCGGCGAGAATTTGAGATTCCCCCCCAAATCGCGATTTTCGGCCGCCGGAGCACCCACACGTCGAGACCCTACTCCGAGCCGTCCCCGAGGTCAACCGAGCACGCCATTAGCTTCCTCGAGCTCCACTGGTGCTCTAGGACCCGTCAAACCTCGACGAACGCCCCCGACCTCACCGGCGTAGAAGCCGCGGCGGCCGCGCCGCACTACTCGTCGCCGGCAAAACTCCGACCATCCCCGGCCTCCAAACCGTCCCCAACCAGACTCGTGGTGAGCCTCAGGATGCTTTTCCCCACTTCCCTGAGTCTAGTTCGCCGCCGTTTGGCCGGCGCAACTCCGGCGAGAGCCGAGGGTATAACTTTCATCGTCTTCGTTTGTCTAGGGGCCTCTGTGCAAAAGTCCAGGGACTTGTTCGTGAAGTTTTGAAAGTTCTAGGGTTCCCTGCGGGAAAAGATTCTTTAAATCTAGAATTTGTTTTTCCCGAATCTTGTTAAAATCCATTAAAAATCGTACAAAAAATCAGAAAAATGCACAAAAATACTCCCTGGATTCGTGAGAGTCTAAAAATACAATCTCCTTTAGACATGTGTATGCTTTTGATGAACTGTTTTTGAATTAAAATTCAAACTGTAGAAATTGAAAGTTGTGCACCATTTCAAATCTAGAGCTCGCTAGGGTTGATCTTTGGATATGTTGTGTGTAGTGACTTTGGACAGCTTGTGTCCAAAGGGGACCTAAAAATATGAACTGTAGCTCCAGTTATGAATTAAATGTGATTTCTGTCTTTTTGCAGTGCAGAAATCATTAAAAATAATCTGTGCAGTCAAAAATCACCATTTTGCTCCAGAGGACTAAAAAACTTGTTAGCACACCTGTTAAAAATGAAAAACTAAATTTTTTCTCTGTGTAGGCTAGCAAATAAATTAATATGTGTTTTTGGATAGAAAATTTTTGAGGACTGTCCAAGGGTTATTTTGAGCCACCACTTGGCCAGAACCCTCCTCATGCTTATGACTAGCTTTGGTAGGAAAATCTCCTGAAATGGATGAATTTTCAATTTTATATGAATTTATTTCACTTAAGCAGATAGCTGTTTAATATATTTTTATTAAATTATGTGTAGCTCAAAATTAGCTAAATTTTGGAGTGAGCTTAGCTCTTATACTCCAGTAGCTGTCATGAAGTTTATAGGTAAAAATGTTGAGCACAAATGGAGAAACAAAATGGAAAGAATCTAGGTGGAAAATTGATTTATATAAAAGAATAACCTTTTTGGTTAATTAGTTAGAATAAAATGGATGGACTCTGAAATTTCAGAACGGCACCCTAAATTGTGAAGTAGTAAATAGAACTCTTTTATATATGTACACAATCACCATCGAAGTCAAATAAAACTTTTCCCACATCTCTACCCTGTTTGTTTTTGTGAAGAGAATAGTAATGCTTAAAGCATGTCTAGGTGAATATGGCCTTCAAAGGCCTTAGTCATAGAAATCTTTAGGCAGCCGCCTTAAGTTATGCATCTCATGTAGAAGGCGCCATCGGACGGCAACTACCACCTCATTCCCGCAGACGAGGAAGAAGTCCCGGAGGGAAGGTGCCGGTGCAAGAGCGACCAACCGGAGGCTAACCCCCAACTTGAGCAAGAAGGCAAGCCCCGGAGCATGACCTGACTTTAAAATTATGCATCTATAAATTTTCCTATGCTTGTGCATTTACGTTTCAAGGAGTTGATTGAATACCTTAGCTGCACATTTCCTAGTACCTATGAATTGCAACACTAGTATGAAGGATCGATAGGGGCATTGCTTTAGGTCCGTTACAAGTCGAGTGATTTCCTGTCACTCGCGAGACATAGGGAATTGCTTGTCTTTTACTTATGTTGGAATCATAAGGATTGAACGGGCGGGATGATAGATGTAGACCTCCCGTCCGTGTATGATAATTGATTTAAGGTCGAAATGTGTAGTTGAGTGTGTGTGAAGTTTTTGAACGTACCACATGCATGCCGGTATATGGGGAGCCGGTAAGCCGCCGGTACCAGATTGAAGCAGCTAGGCCGATAGCCATCTCTCCTTGGAAACTTTGTGTTTTCCCTGCCGTACACTCGTGGATATATGCGATGAGACCGGTGAGTGCAGCAGTAACTTAATCCTAAAGGGAAAGTGGACCCGGTTCCGAATTGGTGTAGAGGCAATCGAGAAAAGGTTGGGAAACGCTTGTACCTTTATACGCAAGGCAGAGTATCCGTGTATGTTGGGTTTGTCCCTGGCCAGGTAGCAGAAATTCGGTTCGAACTGTCCGCTTCTCGCGGTAATGAGACTGCTTAGACCGCCTTGCTACATTGAGTAACAAGTGAAATATGATACATGAACTTGTTGTCTGAATATTGTATTGCACCACTTGTATGCTTAGAGAGGATGCTAATCTAGAATGGTTAAATTTACTAGAATATGATGCTAAAATTGAAAGCAAGGACTTACTTTAGTTGCTTTTTGGCAAACAAACCCACCAGCCAAAAGCCTCTCATTGTCTAGATGTCGGTGATGTAGTTTTCACCCGACGGGTAAGCCTTGCTGAGTATTAGTATACTCAGCCTTGCTTGTGGCAATGATTTACAGGTACACCTTTGGATGTCGATGCCTTGTCTTGGCCTACCCAGGTTCCACCTGGCTGGCACATCGAATGGGTTCCGTCCTCTGCCGAGGATCGAGAGGAGTAGCATCGTGGCAGGCTTCAGCACGGTGTTACTTGTATCGTCGTTAGCTTTCGTTCGCTGCAATGAACTTAAAATTCCGCTGTAATGAAACTTTTATTCCGCTGCAAAACTTTCGTACTCTGATTTAAATTTGAACTTGGTTTGTAATAACTTGATACCGTATTTGTGT